>CM071681.1:3987500-4332006 GCA_036553675.1 Solanum okadae
TCATATACTACTGTTTTGAACCAAATCCAGCCCAATCACACAAATATTTATTGGACTGAGAAGAGCTATTGGGCCGAGAATGAGCAATAGGGCCAGGTTAATTTGGAATCGGGGTTGAGTAGCGAGCATGAGAACGGTTCCATCAAAAAGGTAGTGATATGTTATTTAGGGATTTTGTATGCAAAATGTTAAGAAAAGGAGTTTGATTCCTCTTATCTCTGTTCTTGGCCTGAGCTTATCATCCCCTTCTATCTTTCTCTGTATATTTTGATCTTCTTCCCATCGATTAACATTCTCAATTTCGTTTTAAGGATCATTAGTTGTTACTTGGTTGATATTTCCATTTCTCAATTGTATTTTGTGTTCATGATTATAATACATATCATTATTGTGCGGTAATGTAACATCCCACCTTAGAAAGAGCTAAAAATTGAAAGAACTAATTTGGAAAGAGCCAATTTGAGAATTTTGAAAATTATGCTTAAGATGTGAGTTTTGGGTCAACTTCAAATGGTCATAACTTTTAGTACATGAGGAGTTAGGTCGCCCATAAGATAACAAACGAAAGGTCTTGGAATCCTCTTTCCAATGCACCAAGTTTGCTAAGTTTTGAGTTTGGATGAGGGAAATATGCCCATTTGAAATCTGCCTGTCCAATTAAAGAAAGTTACTAGAATTAATGAGGGATATTTTGGTCTTTTCCTTAAAAGGTTTTTAGTAAATATTTTGGGGTCAAATCTGATTTGGGTCAGTTTTACAATCCTAAATTACGCTTAGGGTTTTAGAAGAGAGTTCAAGAAGAGGAAAAGAGGAGAAAAGAAAGATCGGGTATAAGAATTCGTGAACTTTGACCTAGATTTGCAGTGGGTATGAGTTGAATTGAGTTTGGGAGAGGAGGAAAAAGATCGGGCAAGATTATGCGCCCAGGTCCGCGTCGTAGAGACACCTCAGATTTTCAGTACCCAGTCGAGCACTCCCTTTCCGCGTCCCAGAGAGGATACAGAGTCCTCTGTCTCAAAAATTAATTCGCAACCAAATATTTAATCATTCCCATGCATCGCGCTAGTGACCCCCAGTTTGTGTTTTCGCTCATTTCTTATTTATCAACTATCTAAACCCCACTTATTCGTTTAGAGGTCTTTCATAACACAAATCAGAACTGTTTAATTCATAATTTAAATTCAAGATAGAGATAAGAGTCAAGATTGAGAGAGTCTTATGAGTCTATTAGAGAAGTTATGTTCAGTATTTTCCCTTACATGCTCATACATTCAATGTACTGATACCATTTGGCCTGCATCATTTGATGATGCAGATATAGGAGATCAGGGTCATCAACAGGCGATTCGTTAATACCATCTATAGTTCGAGTTAGTTTTGGTAAGCCTCCTTTCTTCCGGTGGATCCCTCATTTATTTTTGTCTTGTTATTTCAGTTTTGTTAGGATGATCGGGAGTCTTGTACCGATATCCATCATAGTATTAGAGGCTTCATAGATAGATAGATAGTAGTAGTTCATTAGTTTTTTTCATTCCTTTGTTTAAATGTTGAGACTTGAGTGCCTCTTTGGCCAGTTGAATGTTTTATTTCTAAAATATTCTGAGTTTATCTTTTGAGACATTTGAGTTAAAACTTTACTCTTAAAGTTCATTATTTGATGAGTAAGTCTTCCGCTGAAAGTTGAACCAGGTCAAGGGTTTGCTTGGGGCCAACAATGGTTCACGAGTGCTGGCCACGTCCAGGGTGTAGGCTCAGGGCTTGTAACGACCTGATTTCCTTCATAATGGAAAAGCCAATGGAGAAAGATTTGGGGCTAGAAACATTTTCGTAGAAACTTGAATTTTCCCAACCTAGTCCAAATTTGGATGAAATCGGAGTCATTAAGGTATAGGGAAATCTGGTATAAATCGAGTGAATCATTTATGATTTTTATTACATGAGTAGTTAGATAACTCGTTAAGAAATCTATACGACTTTACGGAATTAAATTTGGGTAAGTAGATCTCCGGGAATCGATCTTAGAGTAACTATGGGATCGGTTGCCACGTTTCGGCATAAATATGGGATCTGATTACCACGTTCCGACATGCTAACTGTTTGGGTTTGGGTTCCATAAGAGGACCATTGAATTGGGTTTCGTGAGAGGACCCTTGAATTATGTTGTGTATCTACTTGTGATGAGTTCGTTCATATCTAATGATGATTGATATAAGAAGACGATATATTGCTCTAAATTGATATAACTGTGATATGTGAGAATCGTGAAGTTATTCATTGTTCATATATGTTGATGATATTGTATATGTTCGATATGTGCATGTGATTATATTATTGTGATCCTACCAGTACACTGTGGTTGTGTACTGATACTGCAGTTACTCTTTCTTTGTTGAGTACAGGGCATCTTCAGGTGGCTATTGATAGACTTCAGCTAGGTGACTAATGAGTGTGACCAGATTCAAGGGTGAGCCAGTTCTTTCAGGCTGTCATGGATCTCTCTTGTTTAAGTCCACTCTTTTCGGACTCAGACTTTTGTTTAAGATGTCGTTTAGTTTCAGGGTTGTACTTCTTGTTCTTAGACTTGTCGTTAGTAGAGTTTTGGTACAATGACTTTCAAGTTCTAGGTATTTAATTCCGCATTTGTTTAGTTAATTAACTTGCTTCCGTAACTTAATTGCCTTAGTTTTGGTTTAGTTGTTTAGTTTGGGTTGTAGTAGTGGTTCTCCCACTGGATGGTTAGTGTGGGTGCTAATCACGACGGTCTGGGTCGTGACAAAGTTGGTATCAAAGCCTAGGTTCGTTGATCTCATTGTACAAAACGAGTCTAGTAGAGTCTTGCGAAACGGTACGATGACGTCTGTACTTTTCTTCGAGAGGCTATATGACTTTAGGAAAATCTTACTTCTTTTTACTCCTTCATGCTATGACTTGAATCCAATTGGTATATGGGTGATACAAATTGATATATTTCCTCCTTCACTCTATGGTCCAAACTAGAGTAACAAAAGTGGTAACACCATCACTAGCAAGAGAGGATATGTATAGACTACTGACAGTTGAATAGGGTCGCCATTCGGAACATGTATCCATTGCCTCGGATAAAGGATCTTTTTGATTAGTTGCAAGGTGTATCGGTTTTCTCTAAGATTGAATTAAGATCAGGTTACCATCAGTTAAAGATTTAGGCGGTTAAAAATTGGGTTCGACCAAGTTCTGTGATTGAAATTAGTAGTTTTGTGTGGCTCGCTAACTACTATTATTGCTTGTGGTATGAGTTGAGTCCAATGAGTATCTCCCGATTCCAATTGGTATCTCAACAAAATGAACTAGACGTCGTAGTCCCGGTTGAAGGGAGACAAGCAAGTTAATTGGAACTGAGAAGGTTCCAATTGGTATCTGGCCTTAGGGACCATATAAGGCATGGCTTATGGTCGTTTATAGAACAAACTAATTAAAGAAATTGGACTTGTCTGCGAGTTGTAACTTGGAACGATGAATGTGTGCTTCTCGTTGTCAGAAATTAACTATGAATGTGAAGGGTGTATTACTTGAATTTTTTGATATGATTATGTGCCCAGTATTGCTTGTCTGAATGCTGATATGTGCAATGTGCTGTCCTAAATTTTGAAAGTGTGCCAGTTGTAACCGCTTGAGTGTCGTGGAACTTGTTGTGAAAAAAAAGTCATCCCGAGATTAGGTGCAAGGGTCTAGATAAATTATGATGTGGTTCGTAAGAGAGAAATTTGGATGTGCGTTGCGACCAACTGATAACCGTGTGAGAGTCTGGGTGTATCCTGGGGATGTGTGTGTGGTAGTGTTGAATCGATGTAAAAGAATTCTATAGTGCGTACTTTGTTGGGTTGATCGGGGGTAAACAATGATTGTCCTAACTAAGGGTTTTTTTTTCTAAAAATGCTTGTGTTATAGCTGGGAACCTTTGGGGGGAAATTGGGAAAGAAAAGAACCCAGAAAATTGTTGACAGGGGTTCTGTTTTCGTTGAAGCCGCTGGGGCGAGATTTCTTCCGCCAGAGCGGGACAGGGCCAGACAAAATCTCAGCCCTGTCTTCCCTGTTTTTCCTAGTCACAATTTTAGAACTCGAATTCTACCCGTACTAACCCCGCGATTTAGTTCAGAGTTCAACAATTGGATATAAGTTGTAAAGTGAGTTAAATTGTGGGGAACCTGGGCATATAAGGAGGAGATCAGTGAGGCCATGGAGGTTAGAGAAATGGTAATGCAGGTAGAGGAGTAGTGCAGCCAGGCAAGGGGGTTTCCGGTCAAGATGATAGGGCTCAGTTATATGATTTTTTAGGTAAAACTGAGTTTGAGGTGTGATGCAGTGGTCACTAGTGCTACTCTTGTCGGTGCTCGTATGACTATTATTTTGTGTGATATGGGTTATTCTTATTCATACGTGTCAGTTCAATTGCCTTGGGATTTGATGTAGTTTGTGATATACTTGATGCCCAAATGATTCTACCCTAGTTGAAGAGTCAGTCATAGTCATCCTTGTATATCGTGTTTGTCCTGTTGTGTTTATGGATTTTCAGATTTGGGTTGATTTGGTTATGCTGGATATGACTAACTTGATATAATCTTAGGCATAACTTGGTTGTCCTCCTATTATATCGGGCTTAATCCTAATACTAAGTCGGTAACTCTAGAGATCCCCATTAGGGAAAGATTAGAGTGGGAATGGGGTACAAGCCAAAGTCAGCTAAGGTCATATCTTTCGTGCGGGGTAGGAAACTGGTGGGGAAGGATTGTTTGACGTGATTGGCTTATATTCGGGATGTTGAGGTCGAATCCCCCTCTATTGAGTCTATCCCTGGGGTGTCAGAGTTGAGAGAACTTAAGGCTTAAATCCAAGAGCGTCTTGATAAATGATTCATCTGTCCTAGTGTTTCCCAATAGGGTGCTCCTGTATTGTTCGATAAGAAGAAGAAGGGTATTATGAGGACTGATGATTTGATCTTAATCCATAAGGGAGTGGATTAATACCGAAATGACAAGCTTATGGATAAAGAAAGTTCCATTGAGTGTACTTGGGTGAAGGAAATTGAAGATTTTAGTAAGAAAGTGCATACCAAGATTGGGTTAGTCCTCTGAATTTGATGAGTTTACCTTAGTTTGAGGGTCGTATTGATGAAATGTTGGCTTCATAGTGATAGTCAAGGCTGATTGAGTGTAATTGTAATAAGAGTTTGTGATGGATTGTGACAGGATGCAACTATATAATAAAATTGTTGGTTAAACAAATTTTTTTATAGTAATTACGACTTGCGAGTATCTAAAGGTTGTGGTTTTCTTATATTTGGTGAGTAATGTGGTTGTTTGGAAAGTTTTAAGAGGTGGTGGGACACCATTCGAATAGAAATTAAAGAGCTAGAGTCATAATGAAGAAAAATGGTAGGATGTAGTATAGCCTTTAGAGAGAGGCTAGAGCAAGAAAATTTTATTTGATTCTTAAGGCTAAATAGTTACCTTTAGAGGAGTAGATAATTGGGTTCAGAGACGTGTGATTTCATTTATTTTGTTGTGGCTATGGTAATAGTGTCACATGTGTGTCAGATTGGTTAAAAACTATCGAAAAAGACTTGACAAAGGAATGTGCAGACATTAGCTTGAGTGTGATGACAAGTGTTTGGTTTTGTTTTGAGTCTAGTAATGAGTACGATTTAATTTTAGCAAAGGATATTGTAAGATCGATGGAGATGCGATCAATGATAAACAGAGATCCATGAATTCATAAAAATCCTCAAGGTACAAGCTAATGTTGATAGAGAAAGGGATTGTGTTATATGGTGAAAATTACAATTTAGATTTTTCATTGTGAGTCTACATTCGTGGTGATGTATTTTGTCAAAGTATGAATTGGCAAGGTGAGAATGATCAATTGTATCCGGTATTGAACATTTGAAAGGACTTACACCTGGGTTGAGTCGTAAGTTTGCTACTATTGGTTATTAAACTACCTAAGAAAGGTTTCATTTAAACGTGTTGGTTTATAATAAGTTAAATAGTCGGAGTCTTAATGATGGTTGTTAGTATTGTGAGTATGATTCGCTAGCTATACTCTCGCACGTTTTCACTTTTGTGGGTGGATCCCTAGTGGTAGATTAGGGGTACCAAATCCTGCGATGTTCTCTTGGTTGGGTGGGAAGATTGGGAAGATTTGGTTATTTCGAATGACATAATTGGTGTTGTCTTGGAGTTGTTAAGTATTTTAGTGGGTCTACATATACCACCTTGCTTATGAAAATTTATAGAAGAGCTACCATGCGTATTTGTGGTTATCCAGCAAGCTTAACATTCCTCTAGTTGTCGAGGTCATGTGCCGAATATGTGTGGTGTAATGTGGGGATCGTTGGGTCCAATTCTACTGTTCTTAAGTGGTAATCTACAAGTGCTAAATCTAGCATTTCGATAGTGTTGTTGGAGGGGTTGTATGCTTGGACATATCCTTCGATGAATATTTGATTTCTAAAGATCAAAATTGTTATAACTTAAGCTTATGGGAATTTATGTTATGGGATGGAGATGTTGTTAATAACTGTGATTGTTTGGGTATTATGAGTGTGTGTTGGTTTGTTCAGGTTCGCTTCTAATTGTAGCGAGTATTGACTTAGAATGTTATCATACTTATGTGAGAAAGGATTCGTCCTGATGTTTGTGTCAAGATCCTTGATAACATGTGGCAGAGATATGTACGATCAACTTTGGTGGTTGTTGGGAATGGTTTTGTTGTTGGTAAAGTTTACATACAACAGTATTTATCACTCGAGGGTTGAGATGACTTCATTGGGGCATTGTAAGAGAGGATGTGCAGGTATTCAATTGGTTGGTTTGAGGTTGGAGATGTGAAATCCTTAGAGGGTAATGAGATTTGGTAAGAAGGGTATGTGATACAAGTATCCCCAGTAATTCGACGATTTAGATACTACTCTACCCTTACTTTAGCCAGTCTTTCCTAGTTGATCACTCGGGGACGAGTGATGGGTAAATTGGTATTTATTGTAATGACCTGATTTCCGTCGTTATGGAAAAGCCAATGGAGAAAGATTTGGGGACAAAAACTTTTTCGTAGAAACTTGGATTTTCCCAACCTAGTCCAAATTTGGATGAAATCGGAGTCAATAAGGTGTAGGGAAATCTGGTAACAATCGGGTGAATCATTGATGATTTTGATTACATGAGTAGTTAGATAACTCGTTAAGGAATCCGTACGACTTTATGAAATTAAATTTGGGTAAGTAGATCTCTGGGAATCGATCTTAGCGTAAATGATTTTTTTTTATCGTCGTGGGTTAAAAGTGTGTTGTGAGTTGGGGGTTTGGAATTACTTTAATGAACTCTCTGGTTCAATTTGTGCCGTTGTGGCGGGAGTGGGGCCGCTGTGGTGGGTGAGACTAGACTTTAAATCGTATATGCAAGACGAGGGCTCACTGTTTCAAAAGTGCTGCTGTGGCGGGCACTTATGTGGCTCTGGCGCTGCCGCTACAACGGGATGTGGGCCCCTGTGGTGGGCCAGACATGACATAATGTCATTAATAAACCCCTAAACGACCTTATTTGGCACTTTTCAATTTTTAGAGCTAAGGAGACGACCCACAGGCAACTCTAACTCGTTTTTCACCATTCTTAAGGCTAAAGGTAAGCTTTTAACTCCCCGAATCCGTTATTTGATCCATAGAACATAATAGAATGGGTCAATATTGATGGGGAAGGATTTCTTGATAAATTCTATGGTGGAAACAACCCTAAATTGGGTAGTAGGATCTTGGGTTTGATCTAGGGTTATTGAGTTTGTTATAATCCGGATAATTAGACCTTTGATTGTTGATCCTTGCATATAAATTGTTGTTTGTAGACCTAGAACAAGCGGAAAGAATCCGGAAAGGGAAGATTCAAGTGCCTTAGGGGATTCAAGCTTGGATTCGAGGTAGGTGATGATTGTGATTCTATGATTGTGTGATGTGTGTTTGTTCTTGCTTCATTATGATACATGTATGTATGCAAATGTTGCATTATTGATCACACTTGTTGTAAATGAGGATAATTGAATAATTGTATGCCATGAATCACCTCTTGTTATATGATTGCAAGAATATACATTGTGATTGTGATTGTGATTTGTTGAATGGGCCGGTGTCACGATCGGACACACTAACTGGGATCGATTGCCACATTCCGACATAACTAACTTGGATCGGATTGCCACGTTCTGGCATAATTATGGGATCGGTTGCCACATTCCGACATAAAGATAGGATCAGATTGTCACGTTCCGGCATGCTAACTGTTTGGGTTTGGGTTCCATGAGAGGACCATTGTATTGGGTTTCGTGAGAGGACCATTGAATTGTGTTGTGTATCTACTTGTGATGAGTTCGTTCATATCTAATGATGATTGATATTGGAAGACGGTATGTTGCTCTAAATTGATATAACTATGATATGTGAGAATCGTGAAGTTGTTCATTGTTCGTATATGTTGATGATAATGTATATGTTCGATGCCTGCATGTGATTATATTATTGTACTGACTAATGTATGTTACACTTAGTGGGATAGCCGCGTGATCCTACCAGTACAATGTGGTTGTGTACTGATACTGCACTTGCTCTTTCTTTGTTGAGTACATGACATCTTCAGGTGGTTATTGATAGACTTCAGCTAGGTGACTAATGAGTGTGACCGGATTCAAGGGTGAGCCAGTTCTTTCGTGCTGCCATGGATCTCTCTTGTTTAAGTCCACTCTTTTCGGACTCAGACTTTTGTTGAAGGTGTCGTTTAGTTTTGGGGTTGTACCCCTTGTTCTTAGACTTGTTGTTAGTAAAGTTTTGGTACAACGAATTTCAGGTTCTACGTATTTAATTCCGCATTTGTTTAGTTAATTAACTTGCTTCCGTAACTTAATTGCCTTAGTTTTGGTTTAGTTGCTTAGTTTGGGTTGTAATAGTGGTTCTCCCACCGGATGGTTAGTGTGGGTGCTAATCACGACGATCTGGGTCGTGACAAGGCGTGACATGTAACTTGAGTTGTTACAGCTACCTTGGAGTCGCAGAAGAAACTCGTAAACTTCAAATTTTGAATTTACCTTTCGCTTGAATCAAGAAAACAGGACACAAAATATCGTTTGTGTAGAGTACTTATCTAATGATGCGTATTAGATATCAGATTTAGTAGTCATAGGAGACTACAATGTATGTGAATTACTACAAAATTGGCTTTACTTACTCTTAAATTCAAGTTCTTAGAGTAAAAAAAAAACTGTATAAAATGCCACTTGAATCACAAATATATATTCTTCAAACATGACATTATATATAGATGTTGGCGTACATAGTATATATATATATATATATATATATATATATATATGTATATTCTTCAAATACAATATTATTTATTTTACACGCTAGCTAGCACTAGCCAATATTTTCAAATACTCATCACACAAGAACAAACACATAGATATATTTATGTATAGGACCATTGAACATCGTAGATTTTCTAATTCTTGAGATGGTGACCCTCTACATCCTTGATCACACCAATGCAATAATCCAAGATGGAAAAGGGTTTTGGGGTATCTTCAGTTTTTTTGTCATACACAAGTGCATATGTAATCCATTGATGTTCAGAGGATGTAATAATATTGAAGGAATTATACAAATCTAACAAATTTCCTTCAATCGCATTCCAAGTGATTGAATTCTTCTGAGGATCGATGGCTTCAATCACAGTCTTAGCAAACATTTCTTTTCCAGCTATTCATTAAAGATCAGAAAATACAATAGATGTTACTCCCAATTCAAATGTTCAAATTCTTTATTTTATTTTCCCTCTTTTATCATTTTCATTTTAATAAAAATGATCTGATGTTAAAGTAATTTTCCATGAAAATAGTTTTTCAGCAAAATATTCGAGAAATATTTTCTGGTACTTGATTTGTTAGTGAAAAAAATATAAGATGAAAATCAAATATTAAAGACTAATAATATTAACAAATCATAGTATTTTAAATTGATGAATTTTGAGTAAAATAAATTACTTTTCCTTCTTTGATGCAAACTATTTTATTTGAAATATATAAATGATACTCCCTCTGTCCACTTTTAATTGTCATGTTGCACTTTTCAAAAGTCAATTTGACTATTTTTCAAAGTGAAAATAAATTATATCAATTCGATATTTTAAACAAAAATTTAGATATTCAAAAACTATACGAAAAGTACAATAAATTGCAATTTTTGCATATCAATGATGAAAAAATACATCGTAAAATGTTAGTTAAAGTTTTTATCGTTTGACTATAAGAGAAGGAAAACATGACAATTAAAAGTGGACGGAGGGAGTAATTAAACACCATTAACTAACTTTTTCATGGATCGGAGAATTACTTTCGAAATATGAAATGCACTTAAATGTGGAAAATTGATGCAATAAATATTGCGAGAAAGAGAGGAGAGAGATGTATGTGTTACCTTCATAATATTTCAAGCTAGCAACCGAACCAATTTTTCCCTTTTCACCTTCATGAATCTCAAGCTTGACTCTACTAGGGCTTATGTTGGGTAGATGATGGGTATTAGTGTGGAAAATATCATGTACCGAATGGCCTCCACACTTCACTTCCTATGAAACAATCAACTTACCTTTTACGCCCATATTTTCTTTTCCTAGTAATAGCAATGAGTTGCGAAAGGCAAGTGGTAAGAAAATGTATAAAACTTGTACCTCTTATATAGATTTTAATTAATGTAAGAAGATAATCAATGAAAAATATTATTCACCACATATCTATATCATATAGTGGCGGTGTTAATTAAATTGTGTATAAGTAGGTTTTAGTTTAGTTATAAATTTATCATGATATTTTACATACTCACGATAATTGAAATATGATGACAATATAATTATAAATAATCAGGTATATTTATTTTTATGTAATTGTATTTTAATTTTTTTCTTTATTGATGGTGATCAGTTGTGGTATCCACAGTCTTGATTCTTTTTCGATCAAATCTTGATTTCATTTTGCTAGCTTCTCCCGATCGTAGAGCCTGATTGACTCAACTATATTAATTCCCTGCCCCAGGCTTCTCACTTCGTTCCATTTTTCTTCTCATGTACCCTCGCTTGAATGAAGATACTCGATCAACCTGACTTTCCCAATTGCCCACCGGCCCTTATCCTTTACGAACCTGGATTAATTATTCATGTAAAAATTACTCCCCTAAAAATCATCTTTGCCTAACAAGTGAATAATGTTACAAATAAAAAAATATGCCGTTCGAAAAATATATGCACATCGGAAGTATACCATTGTCATACTACTTACATTAATAATAGATAACCAATATATGTTTATGATAGAACACATACAATCATGCTGGAAAACATAAACTTTCTGAAATTTAATTCAAGAATTACCTCTTGAAGCATGAGCAAACACCTTCAAGCAAATCTACACGGTAGACAATAGTGCAGTGGTCTTCTACAGTGATCCCAAGTTCACATTCAAACTCTCTCAATACTTGGGTGGGCAAGAGTGTGTGTGTATATATATATATATATATATATAGTTCTTTTAACTATTCCATCCAATGAGAAAATCACAATATTTCTTGACATACATATGTCACAATCGAATCAAACCAAACCACGTTTAGTTGGATTCTTTTATCGATTTAATTTCACTTTTAAATTTGGTACTATGATTTTTCGGTTGGATTTAAACACTAATGCCTAGCCCAAATTTATAGGGTTACTCCTAACTTGTAATATAAGGCACTATGAAACATAGAATAGCACGAGGAAATTATAATTAACTTTACTCTTCTTTATTTTTCTTCTGAGTTATATCAAAATATTCAATGTAGGGTCCATGTTGAATTGATCATTACTAGCTTCTTCATTTTTGGCTATTAATTCCATCAATTTATTATTGTATCATCTTTATGTTATTAATGATAAGTTGGACATAGTGGAGGATGAACCAGTTTATCATGTCCACTTATTTAAAAGAAAGTGAGATAACACTGCTAATGTTGATGGTTTTTATTACTTTCTTCGATTCATATAATATGATATTTTTACTTTTTCATCTCTTATTTTCTAGGAGGTGAATGTTTCTTAAAGGGTGTGTCGAAACTAAAAATATTATATAATTAATATGGATGGAAGGAAGAAATAAGTTTTTGAGCCAAGTGCTAAAACCTTAATTAATTATTTGACTTTCTTGGCTAATTTAAAGAAAATATTTCAATTATTTAACTTTCTTCTCAAATTTATATCTATTTTTTTAATTTCCTTTGCCTAATATCTATATTGGAGCATGCCTATTGCGTGAGCAAGACGATTATGTGGAAAACAGAATATCGTAGCCATATAATAATGTCCTTTCAAACAGTTTTGTTTAACAAAATTGTAAATAATATAAAAGTTTGAATATATAGTTTCATATATATATATATATATATATATATATATATATATATTTCAAAAGGGAAGCTGCAGATGATTCTAGCACAATAAAGAAAAAAACATACATATGATCACTGTTGTGAACTCAATGGAGACATCTGCTACTATGAATGATAAGGAGGATGAGACTAGTGATATTCACATTGACAAGCGACGTCGGAGTACCAGAAGTGTAATTCCACCTAAAAGGTTGGACAGTTACTTTTGGGCAGGAAGAAAGTCACGTGTGCAAAGCGACGGTTAGTTACGGAAGTTGTATAAAAGTGTGAAAACGTGGGTAGGAAAAGGTAAACAGTTAAGTATGATTCTGAAAGTTCTCTCCCTCTTCTTCTATCTTCTCAACCCAATTCTAGGCTTCTAGTTTCAGATTTCAAGTGTATTTCCTTGTATCAGTGTACTTACAGTTCCTTTGTTTGGGTCCTGTTATATTGTAATTGTAGTCAGTAAAACATATCAGTTCATATATATATATATATATATATAAGTGTTTGTTTGTATTGTAAAAGTTGAGAGAGTTACATTGGTGCTTTCATCCAGAGGTCTCCAATGGAAGAGGACCAAAAACTCAAGTTCCTCGAAGACTCCATACGGGTGGTGAAAGAATCATTCTTGAGTGACATCTCTGAAATTCGATCAAAGTTGAAAGAGGTGGTGGGTCATGTGATAGTGCTAGGTTCTCAGAATAGTACTCCTGTAGTGGCAACATCTCGACCACATCAAACTACTGAAGTTTATGGAGGACATAGACAGACACCTCCTACTTTGCGACACAAACCTGCTTCGGTTGAATTAGGACGATTCCATGGAGTGAATCCTGAATCATGGGTCTTCCAAGCAGAGCGCTACTTTGAATTTTATGGAGTCACGGAGGATTATAAGTTAACACTAGCATCGTTCTACTTGGATGGTGATGCATTGGAATGGTACAGATGGCTATTTCACAATAAATAGTTAGTTAATTGGGAGCATTTCACTGAGAAACTGCTGGTCCGATTTCAGAAACGAGATCTAGAGGCACCAGAGGGTCGACTTGCTAAACTTCGGCAGACCACTACGGTGGCTGAATACCAAAGTCATTTTGAAGCGGTTTCTAATGAAACGATGCATTTTCCAGATCAGGTATTAGCACATTTTTTTACTTCTGGAATGAGACCTGATATTAAAACGGTTGTTTTAATTCATGAGCCCACAAAATTAAATGAAGCTATACGTTTATCCCATTTATACGAGCAAAAGATCCAACTTGAACGAGGCTCCTTTAAGCCTACTTTTAGTAAGGCTCCACCACTTCTGCCAACTCCCACTCATCCTTATACAGTCTCAAAGCCCTCCATATCGAATCAGATAGCTTCAGTTTCCCAAACTGCATCAAATCGTCCGCCCATGAGACGCCTTTCCCCTGCAGAGTTACAAAGTCGACGAGAACGTGCTCTTTGTTATTCTTGTGATGAAAAATACTCTCCTGGTCACAAATGTAAGTCACTTCCCCAACTTCTGCTATTATCTGAAGAGTCTGAGGCTGAAGCTACCTTACCAAATCAATTTGTGTCGGATGATTTCTTAGCGGAGGAATTACAATGTTGGAGGTTCAAGAACAGTCATCTATTTCATATCATGCTTTATCTGGAGGAAATTCTTCCACTACTCTCCGATTTACTGGTCATGTTAATGGTTCACCGGTACAAGTGCTTGTGGATAATGCTAGTACACATAATTTTATTCAGGCGAGGATGGCAAACTTTCTTCAGTTGGAAACTGAACCAATGCCAAGCTTTTCGGTGGTGGTAGGAAGTGGACAGCGATTAAGATGTGAGGGAGTGGCTAAAAAAATTCCATTAACCATACAGGGCAACAAAATAGTGGAAGATCTATACATTTTATCCCTTCATGGTGCTGATATAGTACTCGGGGTTTCGTGGCTTGCAACTTTGGGTCATGTCCTTACTGATTATGCAAAGAGAATATTTGAATTTACCATGAATGGTTCTAAGATCTCGTGGAAAGGGGATGCACCTACTGATATGCAACTAGTGCAATTACATAGTCTGAGAAGAATGGCTGCTACAGATGCAATTTCCTCCTATTTTCATCTACAATTGGTATCTGATTCGGAACCTTCATGTACTCTCCCCTCTGAATTAGCAATGGTGCTCAATACATATGAAGATGTCTTTCAAAAACCTCTACGTTTGCCTCCTTCACGAAGTCAGGACCATGAAATCCATCTAGTTCTAGGTGCAGGACCGGTTAATATGAAACCATATCGATATCCTTAATTTCAAAAGCAGGCTATGGAGCAGTTAGTGTCTGAAATGCTAAAAAAAGGAACAATCTGAACAAGTACTAGTCCATTTTCCTCTCCAGTATTGCTAGTTCAAAAAAAAGATGGCACGTGGAGGTTTTGTGTTGACTATCGTGCATTAAATGCAATCACAATTCGTGATAGATTTCCAATTCCTACAATTGATGAACTTTTTGATGAATTGAATGGTGCTCGCTATTTTTCCAAGTTGGATTTATTGTTTGGATATCATCAAATTAGGGTCCGTCCGGAAGATGTCCCTAAGACGGCATTTCGCACTCATGATGGACATTATGAATTTCTCGTCATGCCATTTGGCCTTACAAACGCACCCTCTACATTTCAAGCAACTATGAATGAGATATTCAGACCTTACTTGCGTCGATATGTCCTGGTATTCTTTGATGACATTTTGATATATAGTCCTACTTGGACTGATCACTTGGAACATTTAGTCTCGGTTCTTCAATTATTGCGTCAATATCAGTTGGTGGCCAAGCGGTCCAAATGCTTATTTGGACAGGAATCAGTGGACTATTTGGGACATATTATTTCATCTCAAGGATTATCTGTCGACCAAGGAAAAGTGGAATCCATCCAGCAATGGGCACCACCTCGTACACTAAAAGAAGTGCGGAGTTTTCTTGGTCTTGCAGGCTACTACCGACGATTTATCCACCATTATGCTTCCATAGCAAGTTCAATTACTGATTTGCTAAAGAAAGATGTTTTTCGATGGACACCAGAAGCTCAAATTGCATTTGAAACTTTGAAGACTAAATTGGGTTCCACTCCAGTATTGGCATTACCAGATTTCAATCAAGAATTTGAAGTAGAGACTGACGCTTCGGGGAATGGAATTGGTGCCATTCTATCTCAAAAAGGGCACCCCATCGCTTATTTTAGTCAGAAATTGAATGCAAGGATGCAACGGGCTTCAACATATCATCGTGAGATGTTTGCCATTACTCAAGCTGTGAGTAAATGGAGGCAATATCTTCTTGGTAGAAGGTTTACAATACTAACATATCAACAGTCTTTGAAGAACCTCACTAATCATACCATCCAAACTCCTGAGCAACAAAAATGGCTCACTAAACTAGTGGGTTATGATTTTCATATCATATACAGGCCTGGGAAACAAAATTCTGCCGCTGATGCCCTCTCTCGTAATTCAGATGCTTCTCTTATGGCCATTTCTGCCAGGACCTTTAATATAGAACAAGAATTGAAATCCTTGAATCAATCACATCCAGAACTTTTGGCTATTCAGCAAGCTCTACAAAAAGATCCGGAGACTCACATGGATTTCCAATTCAAGGATAAGTTGTTATTTTTTAAAGGCAGGCTTGTGATTCCATCAGATGCACCACTACGACACAAGCTAATGTTTGAATTCCATGCCATGAATATTGGAGGACATGTTGGTGTGGGAAGAACATACCATTGATTGGTTTCAAATTTGTATTGGCGACAGATACGCAAGGATGTGAAATCATTTGTTACAACTTGTCAGATATGTCAATAGATGAAAGACACAAACTTGCATCTAGCAGGTTTATTGCAGCCTCTCCCAATACCAGATCAAGTCTTTGAAGATATCGCAATGGATTTTATCACTTTCCTTCCAAGTTCCAAAGGGAAAACTACTATCCTTACCGTGGTGGATCGACTGACCAAATATGGTCATTTTATTCCCTTACCTTCCACATTCTCAACTCAATAGGTAGTTGAAGCATTCGTAGTAGGTGTAATTCACCTTCACGGCCCTTCTCACACTATTGTCACTAATCGTGACCCACGATTCCTCCATTCTTTTTGGCAAGAAATAAATCGTTTGCAGGGTTCAACATTGGCTATGAGTACTGCATATCATCCGCAAATTGATGGACAGTCTGAAGCTCTAAATAAATGTCTTGAACAATATCTTCGTTGTTATGTTGCTGATGCTCCAACCAAGTGGGTAACCATGTTGCCTTTTGCTGAATTCTGGTACAATACTTCGTACCAAACATCAGCTGGAATGACACCGTTTAAAGCGTTGTATGGACGAGAACCCCCAACTATCGCTCGATATATATTGGGGAACACTGCTAGTGAATTGGTAGAGACCTACTTCATTCAGCGTGATGCAGTTCTAGCGTTGTTGAAAAATAATTTGCTCAAAGCTCAAACAAAGATTAAGACATTTGCAGATAAACATCGTACTGATTTAGTGTTTACAGTGGGTGATTGGGTTTTCGTAAAATTGAAACCTTCCCGACAACTTTCTATGCGACTGCAAAAGGGACATAAGCTTGGACAAGGTTGACTTCAACCTTGAGGACAAGGTCGATTTTCAGCACGGGAGTAATTTTGTGAACTCAATGGAGACATCTGCTACTATGAATGATAAGGAAGATGAGACTAGTGATATTCACATTGACAAGCGACGTCGGAGTACTAGAAGTGTAATTCCACCTAAAAGGTTGGACAGTTACTTTTGGGCAGGAAGAAAGTCACGTGTGCAAAGCGACGGTTAGTTACGGAAGTTGTATAAAAGTGTGAAAACGTGGGTAGGAAAAGGTAGACAGTTAAGTATGATTCTGAAAGTTCTCTCCTTCTTCTTCTATCTTCTCAACCCAATTCTAGGCTTTTATTTTCAGATTTCAAGTGTATTTCCTTGTATTAGTGTACTTACAGTTCCTTTGTTTGTGTCCTGTTATATTGTAATTGTAGTCAGTAAAACATATCAGTTCATATATATATATATATAAGTGTTTGTTTGTATTGTAAAAGTTGAGAGAGTTACAATCACATAACATAATTAAGTGTTAACATTTTAACAATATTGTTGCTTTAATGAAGCAAAGAGGATTTTATACACTCCCCGCTCAATGCATTTTAGGCACTTGAGGGATTTCTGACTTTGGCAAAGTTGGTAATTCATATTTAGGAATGACAGACATCTCAAGTTTGGGCAATGCTAGAAGTTTAGGCATTGATAATGTTGGAATTTTGAGCATTTCTGGCTTTGGTAGAGTTGATAGCTCGGGTTTTGGGATTTCAAGAAATTTGGGCTTAAGTAGGCAAAGTTGGGACTTCACGTCTCCATCCTGAAGAAGTGCTTGGGCGATCCTTCATTGATCATACCAACTGAGGATATTGGGATCAAGGATAGCATATCTTACGAGGAGATTCTTGTGCAGATTCTACATCGCCAAGTTCGCAAGTCGAGAACAAAAGAGGTAACATCAGTCAAAGTCCTTTGGAGGAACCAGTTTGTTGAAGAAGCTAATTGGGAAGCTGAGGAGGATATGAAGAAGATATATCCACATCTCTTCGAATCTGGAGAGGTTTCGAATTAAGGTACTAATCCTTTCTTAGTATTTATTTATAAGTTGGCATGTTGTTTTGCATTTGCTTGTGGATTCTTGAACTGAATATTGCATGTTACACCTTTAGCCTAGTAAGAGTAATCTCATTTGAGGACAAATGTTCCCAAGGGGGAGATATTGTAACATCTCACAATTTGAAATAACTAGGAAGAAGTTAATATTTGAAAATAGTCATTTTTGGAAAAAATGAAAATCCGGAATTTTTGTTAAGTTAGAATGAGTTGAGTTTTGGTAAACTTCAAACGGCCATAACTTCTAGCTCAGGATGAGTTAGGTGTACTTTCAGATTTGGTAGAAGGCTCTTGGAATGATCTTTCCAATGCCGCCAAGTTTTCGCGATTCCGAGTTTTTATGAGTGAGTTATTCCCTTTGTAAGTTGAGCTGTTCGAATAAGGAAAGTCCAAAACTGGATTTTAGAAGGGTAGTTTGATCTTTTCCTTACCCAACTTAATTAATTCATTTTTAGGAGTTTAATTGGGGTAAAGTCAGATTTTAGTTAGTTTAGAAAAAAGTGAATTTCACTCTAGGGCTTGGAGAAAGGAGAAGAGAAACTAAGATTCGTCAAGATCGTTGAGTTTAGCTTGTGGATTTCATCAAGGGGTGATCCCTACGAGGTATGTGAGATCACATAGCGTTGGGTTAGTTCACCCACGCGCCGATCATGATTCAATTCAGCGAAATATGTTTGATTTGAAAGTAAATCCTTTGAGTTCTTGATGAAATTCGTTTGAATTCTTGTGGGTTATGTTGTTGAAGTTTCTTGCGATTTGATTCATGTTTCCAGGTGTAATTTCAATTTGAATCTATCATATATTGAGGGTATAAATGATTTCTAAGTGTTTGGGGAAAGAACCATTGAAGTTTAGAGGGTTTAGAGATGAAAAACGAGCAAGAAGAGTCGTTAAACACCTGGGGAAGGGGGTGGGGAGTCGCGCCAGCCAGCGCACCCCAAAAGGGTTTTTGAAGTTTCACCCTTGGGGGGGGGCGCCATCCAACGTGCCCCAACTTGTTCTCTAAATTTTAAGGGCTGGCGCTGTAACATCCGACAATTTAAAATGAGTATGAAGAAGCTTGAAATTGGAAGTAGTCATTTTTGGAAAAATTTAGAATTTGGAAATTTGGCTAAGTTCAGAATCTGGAAATTTGGCTAAATTCAAAATCTGGAAATTTGGCTAAGTGTGGAAATCAGTGAGTTTTTGGACAACTTTGAGCAGTCATAACTCCTAGCTTAGGAAGATCCAAGAGTAGTTCCAATTATGTTTGGAAAGCCCTTGGAACGATCTTTCCAACGCCACCGAGTTTGCTCAATTCCGAGTTCGTATGAGCGAGTTATGCCCTTTAATAGTTGGGCAGTTGGCAGGGAGTCCGTCCGAAAAGTTAAGGGCATTTTGGTCTTTTCAAAAATCATTTCTTTTGAGGTTATATTGTTGTGTTAGGCAGATTGTGGATCATTTTTGTTCCATTTTAAAAGAGTAAGAGTTAGGGTTCTTCAGTGAAGAAGAGAAGAAGAGAGAAAAAAGAGAAGAAGAAGAGGAGATCAAGGAGTTTCCCTCAAAGATTGTCGTGGAAATCGTCGGGGTGATCCCTAATAGGTATGTGAGTTCATAGTGATGGGTTGATTCTTTCCCCCACACACCAAACTCGTTTTATTATTGAGAAAAGATTGGTTGTGTTGTTGATATTGTTAATTGTGTTGTTGAAGTCCCTTGTTGATTTGGGACATGATTTGGGACATGATTTGTTGTGTTTTTTAGTTGAATCTCTTGTATGTTGAGGGATGTTATGATCCTTCGTGTTGGTTGGTTAATACCCCCACACACCAACTCGTTTTTAATTCCAAGAAAAGATTTATTTTGGTTGTTGAGGTTGTTGGTTGTGTTGTTGAAGTTCTTGTTGATGAGGGATATGTTTCCGGTTGTGTTCTTGAGTTGAATCTATTGTATGTTAAGGGGTTTTATGTTTCTAAGTGATTGGGCTGAAATCTTTGAATTTAAGGACTGGCGCCTGTCAGAGTGCAGAGTGCAGAGTGCCCAGCAGTCCCCTTTGAAGTTGAGGGCTGGTGCCTGGCAGAGTGCAGAGTGCCCAACAATCCCCTTTGAAGTTGAGGGCTGGCGCTCCGCGCCTCTTAGAGCACCAAGGACACCAATCCTTCCCGTTACCTTCATTCTCCACTTTTTCATACATGTTCCTAGGTATTATACCTATGTTTCCTAATTGTCTCCAACACTCCAAGGTAATTCTAAAAGTCAAGAACTCATCCATAACATGTGATCAAACACCTTGAATCCAAATTTCAAATTCAAGGAGAGTTAGTTAGAAGTCAAGTGAAGTTAGAAGTTAAGAGTTAAGCTTAGAAGTTAAGCAAGTCACGCAAGTTGTAAAGTTGTTCAAGAGTCTTTATTGAACGTTTTAACCTCATTTTTAGACTCAAGTGTCAAGTCAAGCAAAGAGCTTAGAGTTTCAAGCTAAGTAAAGAGTCTCAAGCTTCAAGTTGAGTAAAGAGTTTAAAGTTGAGTTCATTTCTCCAAGTTATTAGGGAACTATGTATTCCCAAATAAGTTTTAAATAAATGTCTTTACATTTAAACAAGGTTGGAAACTGAGATTTCCAAAGAGCCTTCGGAATAGTTTTTTTTGAGTAATTATCTCAATCAGCAGGAAGACATATGCTATAAAAAAATAAGAGCCAGTACATTTTTGGAAGTAGTATCAAGCACCGAATTGGGGGAGCGTTCAAAGAACCCACATGCCCCATAGAACCATGTTAGCCACCAAGGGTAGAAAAGGATCATACTTTTTAGATGAATCTTTTTCATATTAGACTAGTGGATCCATTAGGCAGTTCAGGTCTTATACCTTTGGCCGGGTATAAGATGCTCTGGCAGCGTGAGGTCGATCGTTGTATCATCACTATAGCTCTTATGTGATGGTTGTCGGTTAGAGAAACTCCCACAGTAGTTATTGTATTTTTCTACACAGAAATTATTGTATTTTATATACATCAGTTCAATTGTATTTCTATATACATCTCAGGCTTATTGTATCCTTGTATACACACAGAGTTTATAGCATGTTTTAAACAGTCTTTATTTATATCGCACTTGTTTTAAATTGCCTTATATTGAAAAAAGTCAGTCAGGTTGAGTTGAGTTGAGCAAGTTAAACTTTTCAGTTTCTTCCAAATTTCCTTCTAGCCTATGTTGCTTAGTTTTCCAGCTCGCATACTCATACATTCCATGTACTGATGTCAGTTGGCCTGCATCGTCTTATGATGGAGATACAGGTACCCCGAATCAGCATCTTGTACGTCGTTGATCCAGCTGAGCACTCCAGAGTCAGTGGTGAGCCTCCTTGCATTCTGGAGGACTCAATTATTTTGTGTTCTTACTTTTTGTTTTATTAGGATGTTGTGGGGTCTGTCCCAACATCCATCTCAGTATTTTAGAGGCTTCATAGACAGACAATCAGTCAGTTAGTTTTGAGTCTCTCATCTATGTATATATGTAAATATTCTATTTTGAGATTCGAGTTGCCTTTATGGCCATATTTTATAAGTTAAGTTGTTTTGTAATATTGCATTGCATTGAGTTATTCTGTTGGGTTAGGTTTTCGCTCAGTTAAGAAAGCCAGGCCAAGGGTTCGCTTGGGGCCATAAATGGCCTCCGGGTGCCAGTCCCGCCCAGGGTGTAGGCTCGGGGCGTGACAAACTTGGTATCAGAGCACATAGTTCAAGAGTCCTAGTTAGTCTATGAAGCCGTGCTTGCGCGTGTTTTCAGATAATCATGCCTCCATGAAGAGTTGGTAGAGGGCGTCTTCCGAGACGTTATGTTGATGAGCAAGAGTTACCTTATGCCCCGGGAGTGCAAGATCAAGGGGAAGTTTCTAATGCCGAGTTCAGAGAGGCAATTAGAATTCTGAGTCAAGCTGTGACAAATAAAATTGGTCAGCAAATAGGAGCTCGACATGAAGGAGCTGACACTTCAAGGATTCGTGAGTTCTTAGGGATGAATCCTCCGAGTTTCATGGGTTAGAGTACTACTGAGGATCCAGAGAACTTTATTGAAGAGTTGAAGAAGATTTTTGATGTGATGCATGTGGCAAATATTGAGCGGGTTGAACTAGCTGCGTAGCTATTGAAGGATGTTGCTAGAACTTGGTTTGACCAGTGGAAAGGGGGCAGAGTTGAGAATGCACCACCTGCGAGTTGGGCCTGTTTTGAGGAAGATTTCTTGGGGCATTTCTTTCCTCGAGAATTGAGAGAGGAAGATTGTTTGTTGCTGGGCTGTCTCGGTTGTCGAGCAGGGAAGGTAGGGCTGCAATGCTTATCGGGGACGTGGACATATCAAGGTTGATGGTTTATGTGTAGCAGGTTGAGGAAGAGAAGCTGAGGGACAGAGAAGAGTTCAGAAATAAGAAAGCTAAGACCGGGAACGAGTCCGGGCAGCAGAGAGGTAATTCAAACCGTTTCTCCTTTCAGCAAAGGCAAAAGGGACCTGTTTCATCATCTGCTAGAGCACCTGCACCAAGATACAGAGGTGAATTTAATGTTCAGAATTCGAAGGACTTAAGGTCTAAACCAGCACAATCTTTGGGTAGTGTGGCGCAAGGGAGTAGTAAGCCTCCTGCCTGCGCCAAGTGTGGTAGGAACCACTCAGGTATTTGTCGAGAGGGCTCCATTGGTTGTTTTAAGTGTGGTCAGAATGGACATTTCATGCGAGAGTGTCCAAAGAATAGGCAAGGTAATGGGGGCAATAAAGAACAGTCTTCTTTAGTTGTTCCCCCAGACAAGACGACACCTAGAAAAGCTACTTCTAGTACCAGTGGAGGAGGAAACCGCCTTTATGCAATCACCAGTCGCCATGAGTAAGAGAATTCTCCAAATGTTGTCACTGGTATGATCAAGGTCTTCGTTTTTTATGTGTATGCTTTGCTAGATCCAGGAGCAAGTTTATCTTTTGTAACTCCTTATGTTGCAAATAAGTTTGAGGTTCTTCCTGAAGGACTGTGTGAACCCTTTTGTGTTTCTACACCTATTGGGGAGTCTATTCTAGCGGAAAGAGTTTATCGTGATTGTCCTGTTTCTATCAATCACAAGAGCACCATGGTTGATTTGGTTGAGTTAGACATGGTAGATTTTGATGTCATTCTAGGTATGGATTGGCTTCATGCCTGTTATGCATCATTAGACTGTAGAACTCGAGTGGTCAAGTTTCAGTTTCCAAATGAGTCAGTCTTAAAGTGGAGTAGAAGTTCAGCAGTGCCTAAGGGTGGGTCGTTTCATTTCGTACCTTAAGGCAAAAAAGTTAGTTTCGAAGGGTTGTATCTATCACTTAGTCCAAGTTCATGACTCTAGTGTTGAGATACCTCATTTCCAGTCAGTTCCTATAGTAAGAGAGTTTCCAGAAGTTTTTCCTGATGATCTACCCGGAATTCCTCCTGAGAGAGAAATAGATTTTGGCATAGATCTCATTCCAGATACTCGTCCTATCTCTATTTCGCCATATAGAATGGCACCAGCAAAGTTGAAAGAGCAGTTGAAAGATCTCCTAGATAAGGGTTTCATTCGACCAAGTGTCTCGCCTTGGGGCGCTCCGGTCTTGTTTGTGAGAAAGAAAGATGGTTCCCTTAGAATGTGTATAGACTACCGCCAGTTGAATAAGGTTACCATCAAGAACAAGTACCCTCTTCCGAGGATTGATGATCTTTTCGATCAACTTCAGGGTGCCACTTGTTTTTCAAAGATTGACCTCCGATCAGGCTATCATCAGTTAAGGGTAAGGGAATGTGATATCCCAAAGACAGCTTTCAGAACCAGGTATGGTCATTATGAGTTTTTGGTCATGTCCTTTGGTTTGACCAATGCGCCGGCAACTTTCATGGATTTGATGAATAGAGTCTTCAAACCTTATTTAGATATGTTTGTTATTGTCTTTATTGATGATATACTAGTCTATTCAAGGAATGAAGAAGATCATGCTAGTCATCTCAGAATAGTTCTTCAGACTTTGAAAGACAAGGAGTTGTATGCCAAGTTCTCTAAGTGTGAGTTTTGGCTTAAGTCTGTGGCGTTCCTAGGCAACATTGTGTCCGGTGATGGAATTAAAGTTGATACTCGGAAAATTGAGGCAGTGCAGAATTGGCCTAGACCCACATCTCCAACTGAAATTAGGAATTTCTTGGGTTTGGCTGGCTATTATAGAAGGTTTGTTGAAGGGTTCTCGACTATTGCATCTTCTTTGACCAAGTTGACTCAGAAGACAGTGAAATTTCAATGGTCTGAAGCTTGTGAGAAAAGCTTTCAGGAATTGAAAAAGAGATTGATTACAGCTCCAGTTTTGACGCTACCAGAAGGTACTCAAGGTTTTGTGGTGTATTGTGATGCATCTAGAGTTGGTTTGGGTTGTGTATTAATGCAGAATGGCAAAGTTATAGCTTATGCCTCCAGACAGTTGAAGGTTCATGAGAAGAACTACCCAACCCATGACTTAGAGCTAGCTGCTGTAGTATTTGCTTTGAAGATATGGCATCATTACTTGTATGGTGTGCACGTCGATGTATTTACTGATCACAAGAGCCTTCAATATGTACTTACTCAGAAAGAGCTTAATCTCAGACAGAGGATGTGGTTAGAATTACTCAAGGACTATGACCTTAGTATTCTTTACCACCCAGGTAAGGCTAACATTGTTGCTGATTTTTTAAGCAGGTTGTCTATGGGTAGCACCTCCCATGTTGAAGAAGGAAGGAGAGAGTTAGCAAAAGATGTGCACAGACTGGCATGGCTGGGAGTCAGACTTATAGATTCCACAGAAGGAGGAATAGCTGTGGCGAATGGGGCCGAGTCATCATTAATGTCAGAAGTGAAAGAGAAGCAAGATCAAGATCCCATTTTGCTTGAGTTGAAGGAAAATGTTCAGAAACAAAGAGTATTAGCTTTTGAACAAGGGGGAGATGGTGCATTGAGATATCAAGGTAGATTGTGTGTACCTATGGTAGATGGACTCCAAGAGAAGATTATGGAGGAAGCTCATAGCTCCAGATATTCCATTCATCCGGGTTCCACCAAGATGTATCGTGATTTGCGAGAAATTTATTGGTGGAATGGCATGAAGAAAGGCATTGCAGAGTTTGTTTCTAAGTGTCCAAATTGCCAACAAGTGAAAATCGAGCACCAAAGGCCCGGTGGTTTGGCTCAGAGAATAGAACTTCCGGAATGGAAGTGGGAGGTGATCACTATGGATTTCATCACAGGGTTGCCAAGGTCTCACAGACAGCAAGATTCTATTTGGGTAATTGTCGACAGAATGACAAAGTCAGCTCATTTTCTACCGGTAAAGACTACCCTTTCAGTAGAAGATTATGCCAAGTTATATATTCAAGAGATAGTGAGACTTCATGGAGTCCCAATCTCTATCATTTCAGATAGAGGTGCACACTTTACTGCACAGTTCTGGAAATCTTTTCAGAAAGGCTTGGGTTCGAAGGTGAACTTAAGTACTGCCTTTCATCCTCAGACTGATGGGCAAGCAGAACGTACTATTCAAACTTTAGAAGATATGTTGAGGGCTTGTGTGATTGATTTCAAAGGTAATTGGGATGATCACCTACCTCTCATTGAATTTGCCTACAACAACAGTTATCACTCTAACATCCAGATGGCTCCATATGAAGCTCTTTATGGGAGAAGATGTAGATCTCCTATTGGATGGTTTGAAGTTGGTGAAGCACAGTTGATCGGACCAGATTTAGTTCACCAAGCTATGGAGAAGGTGAAAGTGATTCAAGAGAGGATGAAAACGGCACAGAGTCGTCAGAAATCCTACACTGATGTTAGGAGAAGGGCGTTAGAGTTTGAAGTAGATGATTGGGTATATTTGAAGGTTTCACCAATGAAGGGGGTTATGAGGTTTGGTAAGAAGGGGAAACTTAGTCCCCGATATATTGGACCTTATCACATAGTCAAGAGAGTTGGCAATGTAGCTTATGAGTTGGAGCTACCATAGGAGCTAGCAGCGGTCCATCTGGTATTTCACATCTCCATGTTGAAGAAGTGCATACGCGATCCTTCATTGATCCTGCCAACTGAAAGTATTAGGATCAAGGATAACTTATCTTATGAGGAGATTCCTGTTCAGATTTTAGATCGGCAAGTTCGTAGGTTGAGAACAAAGGATGTAGCATCAGTCAAGGTCCTTTGGAGAAACCAATTTGTTGAGGAAGCTACTTGGGAAGCTTCTTAAATTATAGTGGGCATGTTGTTGTTGTTGTTGTTGTTGTTGTTGTTGTTGCATGATTGCTTGTTGGGTATTTGAATTGATGTTACACCCTTAGCCTTGTAAGAGTAACCTCATTCGAGGACGAATGTTCCCAAGGGGGGGCTATTGTAACATTCGACAATTTAAAATGAATATGGAGAAGCCTGAAATTGGAAGTAGTCATTTTTGGAAAAATTCAGAATATGGAAATTTAGATAAGTTCAGAATCTGGAAATTTGGCTAAATTCAAAATCTGGAAATTTGGCTAAGTGTGGAAATCAGTGAGTTTTTGGCCAAATTTGAGCAGTCATAACTCTTAGCTCAGAATGATCCAGGAGTATTTCCAGTAATGTTTGGAAAGCCCTTGGAACGATCTTTCTAACGCAACCGAGTTTGCTCGATTTCGAGTTTGTATGAGCGAGTTATGCCATTTGAAAGTTGGGCAATTGGCAGGGAGTCCGTCCGAAAATTTAAGGGCATTTTGGTCTTTTCACAAATCATTTCTTTTGAGGTTATATTGCTGTGTTAGGCTGATTGTGGATCATTTTTGTTCCATTTTAAAAGAGTAAGAGTTAGGGTTCTTGAGTGAAGAAGAGAATAAGAGAGAAAGAAGAGAAGAAAAAGAGAAGATCAAGGAGTTTCCGTCAAAGATCGTCGTGAAAAACGTCGGGGTGATCCCTAATAGGTATGTGAGTTCATAGTGATAGTTTCATTCTTTCCCCCACACACCAAACTCGTTTTATTATTGAAAAGAGATTGGTTGTGTTGTTTGGAGTTGTTGGTTGTGTTGTTGATACTGTTAATTGTGTTGTTGAAGTCCCTTGTTGATTTGGGACATGATTTGGTTGTGTTTTTGAGTTGAATCTCTTGTATGTTGAGGGATTTTATGATCCTTAGTGTTGGTTGGTTCATACCCCCACACACCAACTCGTTTTTAATTCCAAGAAAAGATTTATTTTGGTTGTTGAAGTTGTTGGTTGTGTTGTTGAAGTTCATCTTGATGAGGGATATGTTTTCGGTTGTGTTCTTGAGTTGAATCTATTGTATGTGGAGGGGTTTTATGTTAATAAGTGATTGGGGCTGAAATCTTTGAAGTTGAGGGATGGCGCCTGGCAGAGTGCAGAGTACAGAGTGCTTAGCAGTCCCCTATGAAGTTGAGGGCTGGTGCCTGGGAGAGTGCAGAGTGCCCAGCAATCCCTTTTAAAGTTGAGGGCTGGCGCCTGGCAGAGTGTAGAGTGCCCAGCAATCCCCTTTGAAGTTGAGGGCTGGCGCCCCGCGCCTCTTAAAGCGCCAAGGACGCCAATCCTTCTCGTTACCTTCATTCCCCAATTTTTCATACATGTTCCTAGGTATTATACCTATGTTTCTTAGTTGTTTCCAACACTCCAAGGTACTTCTAGAAGTTAAGAACTCATCCGTAACATGTGATCAAACACATTGAATCCAAATTTCAAATTCAAGGAGAGTTAGTTAGAAGTCAAGTGAAGTTAGAAGTTAAGAGTTAAGCTTAGAAGTTAAGCAAGTCAAACAAGTTGTAAAGTTGTTCAAGACTCTTTATTGAACGTTTTAACTTCATTTTTAGACTCAAGTATCAAGTCAAGCAAAGAGCTTAGAGTTTCAAGCTAAGTAAAGAGTCTCAAGCTTCAAGTTGAGTAAAGAGTTTAAAGTTGAGTTTATTTCTCAAAGTTATTAGAGAACTATGTATTCCCAAAGAAGTTTTAAATAAATGTCTTTACATTTAAACAAGGTTGGAAACTGAGATTTCCAAAGAGCCTTCGGGATAGTTTTTTTTGAGTAATTATCTCAATCAGCAGGAAGACATATGTTTTAAAAACATAAGAGCCAGTACATTTTTGGGAGTAGTATCGAGCACCGAATTGGGGAAGCGTTCAAAGAACCCACAGGCCCCATAGAACCATGTTAGCCACCATGGGTAGAAAAGGATCATACTTTTTAGATGAATCTTTTTCATATTAGACTAGTGGATCCATTAGGCAGTTCAGGTCTTATACCTTTGGCCGGGTATAAGATGCTCTGGCAGCGTGAGGTCGATCGTTGTATCATTACTATAGCTCTTATGTGATGGTTGTCGGTTAGAGAAACTCCCACAGCGGTTATTGTATTTTTCTACACAGAAATTATTGTATTTTTTATACATCAGTTCAATTGTATTTCTATATACATCTCAGGCTTATTGTATCCTTGTATACACACAGAGTTTATAGCATGTTTTAAACAGTCTCTCTTTATATCGCACTTGTTTTAAATTGTCTTATATTGAAAGAAGTCAGTCAGGTTGAGTTGAGTTTAGCAAGTTAAACTTTTCAGTCTCTTCCAAATTTCCTTCTAGCCTATGTTGCTTAGTTTTCCAGCTCGCATACTCGGACATTCCATGTACTGATGTCAGTTGGCCTGCATCGTCTTATGATGCAGATACAGGTACCCCGGATCAGCATCCTGCACGTCGTTGATCCAGCTGAGCACTCCAGAGTCAGTGGTGAGCCTCCTTGCATTCCGTAGGACTCAATTATTTTGTGTTCTTAGTTTTTGTTTTATTCAGATGCTGCGGGGTCTATCCCAACATCCATCTCAGTATTTTAGAGGCTTCATAGACAGACAAACAGTCAGTTAGTTTTGAGTCTCTCATCTATGTATATATGTAAATATTCTATTTTGAGATTTGAGTTGCCTTTATGGCCATATTTTATAAGTTAAGTTGTTTTGTAATATTGCACTGCATTGAGTTATTCTGTTGGGTTAGGTTTCCGCTGAGTTAAGAAAGCCAGGCCAAGGGTTCGCTTGGGGCCAGAAATGGTCTTCGGGTGCCGGTCCCGCCCAGGGTGTAGGCTCGGGGCGTGACAGGCGCTCCGCGCCTCTCAGAGCGTCAAGGACACCAGTTCTCCCCATTCGTTCTCCACCTTTTAGTACTTCTTCCTTAGCAATGTACATATCTTTTCTAGTTGATTCCAACACTCTAAGGTACATCTAAACATCATGAAATCATCCATAAACATGAGATCATGAACCTTGAATCCATAATTCAATTCAAGGAAAGTTAAGATGAAAGTCAAGAGAAGTAAGAGTCAAGTCAAGAGAAGTTTATAAAGTTTTCAAAAGTCTTTCACAAACGTTTTAACTTTGTTTAAAGACTCAAGTTTCAAGTTAAGCAAAGAGTAAAGAGTTGAGTTCATTTCTTCAAAAGAAGTATATCGGGACTATGTATTCCCAAAGAGTAAAATGTTTCCACATTTAAATAAGAAAGGAAACCTTGATTTCCAAAGAGCCTTTGAGCTAGTTTTCAGAAAAGAGTAATCGCTTTCTAAATGAAGCAAGAGAGGAAACTATGATTTACAAGGTAGCCTTTGAGTTGTGTTTTTGAGAAATTATCTCAAATCACTGAAAGAAGTATGTTTTTAAACATAAGAGCTAATATCACATTTTTTGGGAGTAGTGTTGAGCACCTATATGGGGGAGAGTTCAGACAACTCACAACCCCCATAAACCATGTAGTCATCATGGGTAGAAAATGGTCATACTTTTTAGTTGATTTCTTTAGTGCTTTTTAGCATAGACTAGTGGATCCACTTAGTAGTTCAGGATCTATACCCTTGGCAAGGTATAGGATGGCCCTAGCAACGTCATGAGGCAAAACGATGTATCATGAGCACAATAGCTCTTACGTGATGGTTGTTGGTTAGAGAAACTCCCACAGAAGTAATTGTATTCTTAAATACACAGTTTATTTGTATTTTTACATACATCTCAGAGTTATATGTATATTTGCATACACACAGAGTTAACATCATATTTTAAACAACTTTTCTTTATATTGCACTTGTTTTAAACTTTTTTATATTGAAATGAGTCCAGTTATGTTGAGTTGAGCCAGGTAAGTTCTTCAGATTCTTTTCTAGCCTATGTTGTGTTTAGCATTCCAACTCGCATACTCGTACATTCAATGTACTGATGCTAGTTGGCCTGCATCTTATTATGATGCAGACACAGGTAACTAGGATCAGCATCCATCGCATCGTTGATTTAGTTAGCACTCCAGAGTCAGTTGGTGAGCCTCTTTGCATTTCGGAGGACTCCATTTTATTTCTTTAAGTTATTTTATTAGTTCATTAGGATGTCGTGGGGTTTGTCCCGACATCCATCTCAGTTGTTTTAGAGGCTTCATAGACAGTTAGATGTTAGTTCTTTAGTCTTTTCATTGTCATTATCTTATGTTAAGACTTGAGTTTGCCTTAATGTCCAAGTTGAATGTTCCATTATAACATTCCAGTTCATTACATAGACTTGTCTTTGTTGAATTAAGTCTTCCACTGAGTAAGTAAGCCAGGCCAAAGGTTCGCTTAGGGCCAGCAATGGTTCTCGAGTGCTAGTCCTGCCCAGGGTGTAGGCTCAGGGCCTGACAGTTGTAATAAGCTGTCATATTTGTTGAAAGGTGATAAATGCTTCAAGAGTAGTAATTTATGTTTATTGGTTGATCATACATTATGTTTCACCTCAAACAAGTTTATATAGATGTGTGGTTGTGGAAATAAAAATTTGAGAATTAGGCTTTGGTAGGAAAAAAAGTTTGTTATTTCATCTTCTCAACAATAGCCTCCTAATTAATTTAATCTGACAATAAATTTCCTTGTGTAACATATTCTAGAACATATTTTATGTATGTAGATATTCCTTTCCTTAAATTTAATTATAACTAGCTTATGTACAATTATAGTAAATTAGACAATACTCATGTTACGCACCTAGTTATTGTCGTGTACTACTGTTATGAACCAAGTTCAGCCCAATATGAATATCAAGGTTAAACAAATAGTTATTGGGCTGACAAGAGCTATTGGACCGAAAACGAGCAATAGGGTCAGAAAATAACAGATTTAGTAGTCATATGAGATCACAATGTATGGGAATTACTGCAAAGTTAGCTCTACTGTTACACCCCAAATCCGGATGTGATGGCACGTGTCCATTTCCCACCGGACACGTCAGCCTAACCCAACCACAACGATAGAGAAGTAGAAATACGAGAATAAAAGATAATAAATAAGCGGAAGACTTTAATTAACACTCAACACTACCCAGAATTTGGTTGTCACATGTACAAACCTCTAAATACAGAATTCGAATAAAAATATACAAGTCTCAGAGTATAGTTCTCGAATAGAACAAAACTAAAAGTAAAGATAACTCAAGGGCACGTCAGGAATGAACCGCTACCTCTCGAGTATGTCCCGAAGCTCAATCTGCTAAAGAAAATACTAAGTCGAATCTGAGAGAGCTGTCAACCTACACAATTGTGTAGAAGCAAGGGTGAGTACCGAAAACCACAGGTACTCGCAAGTAACTCTAAACTAACCAAAACTAGCAGCTACAAACAATTCCTTTCAATCCAACCGAACCACTGAAACTTCAATCTAGCAGCAAACCAACCAACCTATACTAAACAGATCATATTCAACAGCCAGAACCAACAGTATATCCTCATCAACCTCAGATCAACAAATAAGAGAAAGTAGATCAAATTCCACATAAGAAGGGTAAACCGATACAATCCACACAACACAGACAAAGATAAGGCAAATGCGATGCAAAATGCAATAATGATGTCATGTAGTCGTGATGCATGTCTGTCCTACGATACACATCTGTTGACGTAATCAGTCCGCGCTGAATACTCAAATCATAACCCATGGGGGCCACACATGGACCATGTATCACCGCCGAAACCAGATCCCATCCGCATCCAAATCGCTAGCCGGAGCTAGTCCATCTCATATATCTCTAGCCGGAGCTAGTCTCAACTGTGTCTCATATCCATCCATCCTCATATCAATGTCTCAGAACTTATGCAACAGATAGTTCACACATGGGACGAATAATGAATATGCACATGTCATCAATCACAATCATATCACGATCACATCATAGTATTACACATCATCTGTCTCAATCACAACCATATCACGACCACATCATAGCATTACACATCACATGTCTCAATCACAATGTATGTACCAATCATACCCTACTCATGCTCTTCTATCCCCTCAATATAAGTTATCACATGACTTATTCAACAAACTCAAGTCACATATAACACATTTAGCTCGTTTTATTCCCCATCTTTCATTTACAACAATTTCAATCAACAAATAAAACACATCCTCAATCCCCATTACTCCCCAACACAATTAGAAAAGTAGTCATGCGTAGTCTAAAAGTTTTACAAAGTTTGGAAGTCATTTGCCTTAAAACGAACTCCAAAAATTACTTGACTTGAGCCTTTCCTTTCCGAGTATATTTCGGATCACGATAATCTATTCAAACAATTATTCACAATCACAATTCGAGTCCAATGACACCAAAATCAAGAAATTTAGGGAAAAAGGGCAAAACGGTCCAAAAGTCTCATACCGGAAAACGATACCCAAATTTGGAAATTTTTTATGTAAAATGACCCTTAAAGTATTTGGAAGCTAATGGTGAAAACCAATTTGAAAACGGAGTTGAAATCAATTTACAAACTCAATTTGAAGGAAAATCCACATTCTTGAAGAAGCCTAAAATATTCAAATCCGAAACCACGACTCGAAAATGAGATATCTCTTGAAAAACATCTTACCCATGCTTAGATAAGTTCAAATATGAAATTTCATAAAAAATGGAGTTAAGATCGACCTTGAAATTCTCAATTTATCAAACTTTAACTTTACCGGGAAAGTCCAAATTGTACGCAGTTAATATGATGAAAATAATCGATGAATCAATAATTTTATGTTAAAATCAGTTTACCCATAACATAAGGATCGTAAATATACCTTTTTCATCAAAAAGGGAGTCCAAATCGATAAAACCCCAATTTTTCCCAAGAGATTTACGGATAGGAAAAAAAACCAGATAAAGAAATTATGAGAAAATGTCGAATTGAAGATTGAATGCTAACCCTCATATTAATTCAAGAAGAAAAACGTAAGAATCACTCAATTCCGATCTCTAGAACTCCCGATATGCTCAAAATACCAAATGAACACAGTCTGAGATTTTTATAACAGTACATGGCTGTTATGCACCAGAAAAACAGCAGTTAATCTTTCACTTAAAAGGCCGTAATTTCCTTATACGATACTGAAATGACCCGATTCTTTTTTGTAAATGTCTTAAATAATGATACGGACCTGATCGTTCAATCGGAGCTCAATTTCATGCTCGTTGCCCAGTCAAATATCATTTCTACTCGGTAAACAATTATTTCTTATTTGCGATAAAAGTCCAATCTCGGGTTAGCGAAAATGTACCAAAATTTGCAGATAAGTCCTATAATTCATGCTCCAAATTTCAGAACCTTCGGAATAATTTTTCGACCTTTAAAACTAATAATGAACCCTTTAGTTGCCACAATTTGCTGAAATAGTGTCAAAGCATCCAAGAAGCTTAAAAGCTCACCCAAAACTCATTTGGCACTTCCCGAACACAAACCAAATATGCTACTAGCTTGAAAATGACATTTTGGAATCAATGAAATCGTCGGAATTTCAATTCTAGGTCTCCTTGACCTGGTATCCGATAAGGCGTCAAGAAACTAACTTTAGGCTCAAAAACTCGAAACGCACTCGGGGCCTCTAAAAAATCAACCAAGACTCATTCTAGTCTTAGAATCACCCCTGAATCCAACGGTGCCCTCGAAATTCCATTTCGAGCACCGGAACCTCGTTTGTTGACCAAAGTCAACTCTTGATCAAAATTTCACAATTTTTGCAACTTAGGACCTCAAATCTTCGTTTTAACTCCAAATTTGACTCCGTAAATTCTCATAGAACCGTTTCGACATTCTAAAACTGCTGGAATCGACGGAAATCCGATTCGAGTCTCGAAACTCCAAATGACTCGAAATTGCACTTTTAACCAAACTTTAACTCTTAAAAACTCAACTTTCCAAAAACTCAACTTTTCATCAATCTTCCTTCAAACCAACTTTGAAAATACAACAATTAGGACTCGGGGCAACTATCGGGAGGGGTAAAACGGTCATTTTATGAAAATTTCCAATAATGACCTTTAGGGTCATTACATCTACTTACTCTAATATTCAAAGTTCTTAAGAGTAAAAAAAAAACTGTATATAATATTATTTATTTATATTACTTATATAATATTTATTTTATATAATAATACCTATATATTATTAGAACATAATATTATTTATTTTACACGTTAGCTAGTACTAGCCAAAATTTTCAAATACTCATCACACAAGAACAAACACACAAACACATAGATATACGTATGTATAGGACCATTGAATACATCATAGATTTTCTAATTCTTGAGAAGGTGACCTTCAACATCCTTGGTGATACCAACGAAAAGCTCCAAGAGAGCAAGGGGTTCTGAGGTATCTTCAGTTTTCTTCTCGTACACAAATGCAATTGTAGTCCAATGTTCACATGATGTAATGATAGTGAAAGAATTATACAATTCTAAAAGATGTCCTTAAATCACTTTCCAAGTGATTGATTTCTTCGGAGGATCGATGGCTTCGATCACAGTCTTAGAAAACATTTCTTTTCCAACTATTCATTAAGATCAAATATAAGAGACGTTACTCCCAAGAGTAGTAATTTATGTTTATTGGTTGATCATACATTATGTTTCACCTCAAACAAGTTTATATAGATGTGTGGTTGAGTAAATAAAAATTTGAGAATCAGGCTTTGGTAGGGAAAAAAGTGTGTTAGTTCATCTTCTCAACAATAACCTCCTAATTAATTTAATCTGACAATAAATTTCCTTTGTGTAACATATTCTAGCACATATTTTATGTATGTAAATATTCCTTTCCTTAAAATTAATTATAACTAGCTTATGTACAATAATAGTAAATTATCAGATTTAGTAGTCATATTCAAAAATGAACATCATTATTTGAGATAATTATAGCTACATTCCCCTGCTGATGTTGAACGAAGAGACGACGATTCCTCGATAAAATTCCTAGCTAGCTGCTCATAGAAGCAGGAAATGGAAACAATTACTATACAGAGGTAATCAGAGCCAAGAAAAATAAAATGGTGATGCTTATGCTCTTTTAGATAAAATTTGCTTAACTATATCGCAGCCTGCATCCTTCTTTCATTTCCAATCTTTATTTTTTATATATGTTTCTTGTTATGTGTGGTGATTACGCTTTTGCAATTTCCATATTTGTACTACATCAAGTGTTTTATATCTAACTTGAGAAGAGTAGCACAACTTTTAACTAGCTGCTGCATATACAATGCAAATTTGCTTTTATTGTTTCTGATTCAAATATTGGTGGTTTGGGCATTGTGGTCATTTCATTTTGTAGCCCTACTTTTATCTTACTCCACGTGGTTATGTAGACACTATTTTACTGACCAACAAGGGTTGTGGTAGAGTGATAAGTTGTCACGCCCCGAGCCTACATCCTGGGCGGGACCGGCACCCGGAGACCATTTCTGGCCCCAAGCAAACCCTTGGCCTGACTTTCTTAACTCAGCGGAAACCTAACCCAACAGAATAACTCAATGCAATGCAATATTACAAAACAACTTAACTTATAAAATATGGCCATAAAGGCAACTCGAATCTCAAAATAGAATATTTACATATATATATATAGATGAGAGACTCAAAACTAACTGACTGACTGTCTGTCTATGAAGCCTCTAAAATATTGAGATGGATGTTGGGACAGACCCCGCAACATCCTAATAAAACAAAAACTAAGAACACAAAATAATTGAGTCCTCTGGAATGCAAGGATGCTCAACACTGACTCTGGAGTGCTCAGCTGGATCAACGACGTGCAGGATGCTGATCCGGGGTACCTGAATCTGCATCATCAAACGATGCAGGCCAACTGGCATCAGTACATGGAATGTACGAGTATGCGAGGTGGAAAACTAAGCAACAAAGGCTAGAAGGAAATCTGGAAGAAACTGAATAGCTTACCTGGCTCAACTCAACTCAACCTGACTGACTTCTTTCAATATAAGGCAATTTAAAACAAGTGCGATATAAAGAAAGACTGTTTAAAACATGCTATAAACTCTGTGTGTATACAAAGATACAATAAGCCTGAAATGTATATAGAAATAAAATGAACTGATGTATATAAAAATACAATAATCTCTGTGTATGAAAATACAATAACTGTTGTGGGAGTTTCTCTAACCGACAACCATCACATAAGAGCTATAGTGATGATACAGGGATCGACCTCACCCTGCCAGAGCATCTTATACCCGGCCAAAGGTATAAGACCTGAACTGCCTAATGGATCCACTAGTCTAATCTGAAAAGGATTCATCTAAAAAGTATGATCCTTTTCTACCCATGGTGGCTAACATGGTTCTATGGGGGCTGTGGGTTTTTTGAACGCTCCCCCAATTCAGTGCTCGATACTACTCCCAAAAATGTACTGGCTCTTATGTTTTTAAAACATATTTCTTCCTGCTGATATGAGATAATTACTCAAAAACTAGCCCGAAGGCCCTTTGGAAATCTTAGTTTCCAACCTTGTTTAAATGTAAAGACATTTCTTTAAAACTTCTTTGGGAATACATAGTTCCCTAATAACTTTGAGAAATGAACTCAACTTTAAACTCTTGACTCTTTACTCTTTACTTGACTTGCAACTTGAGCCTTAGAATGAAGTTAAAACGTTCAATAAAGACTCTTGAAAAGCTTGGAGGACTTGCTTGAACTAACTTCTTAACTTCTAAGCTTCACTTCTAATTTCACTTATCTTCTAACTCGACTTGACTTGGAAACTAACTTCACTTGAATTGGAAACTAACTCTCCTTGAATTGGATTATGAATTCAAGGGTAATGATTTGTGTTTGGAAGGACCCCATGATGTTTAGGAACATTTTTGGACAGCTAAACTTAAGAGGAATTACGAAATTTAAATTCTGAAAACAGGGCAGATTTTGTTCGCAGAGGGAACCCAGCCGCAACGCAGACTTGTTTCCCTGAAAGCAGCCTGCATTTTCTCCTTCATGTTGCCAACTCTAACCCTCTTAACTTCAAAGGTTCATTTCCCAAACACTTGGGGTCATAAACCCCTCAACCTACAGTGGATTCCACTCAAAACACAACCAAATCTGTCCCAAATCAGCAAGAACTTCAACAATCAAAATAGATCTTTTCTTGGAATTAAAAACGAGTTGGTGTGTGGGGGTATGAACCAACCAACACTAAGGATCATAAAATCCCTCAAGATACAATAGATTTCAGCTCAAGAACACAACCAAATCATGTCCCACAACCAACAATAACTTCCACAACACAACTAACAACATCAACAACAACTAACAACTTCAACAACTTCAACAACAAATCCAATCTTTTCTCAAATCATAAAATGAGCTTGGTGTATGGGGGAAAGGATCAACCCACCCTAAAGAACTCACATACCTTGATAGGGATCATCCCCGATGAAATTCCATGACGGAAACTTGTTGATCTCCTCTTTCTCCTCTTCTTCTCTTCTTCTTCTCTTCTTCACTCTCAAGAACCCTAACTTTCTCTCTTTTAAAATGGAACAAAAATGATCCACAAACAGCCTAACACAACAATATAACCTCAAAAGAAATGATTTGTGAAAAAGACCAAAATGCCCTTAAATTTCCGGACGGACTCCCTGCCAACTGCCCCAACTTTCAAAGGGCATAACTCGCTCATACAAACTCGGAATCGAGCAAACTCGGTGGCGTTGGAAAGATCGTTCCACAAGCTTCATAACCATAATTGTAAATACTCCTAAATCATCCTGAGCTAAGAGTTACGACTACTCAAAGTTGGCCAAAAACTCACTGATTTCCATACTTAGCCAAATTTTCCAGATTCTGAATTTTTCCAAAAATGACTACTTCCAATTTCAAGCTTCTTCAAATTGTCGGATGTTACATAAGTACTCCTTCATCCTAAATCAAGAGGTCTCGGGTTCGTTCCCCTTGGGTATGGAGTCGCCTTTGTTAGGGAGCGCTTTACCCTCCGATGTGGGATTTCCCGGCGTGAATCCTGATTTAGTCGGGCTCCAATGTGGGTACCGGACACCGGATGAGAAACCCAAAAAAAAAAAGCCACTATTTTACTATGTGTGGCATACATGCGTGCTTCCTGAACTGAAATGAACTGAAACAGAATTAACACAAAACCTCCATTAACAAGGAGCTAAGATAGAAGAAGAGAAACTCTCATTGTTTGAGTTCAAAGACTGACTATTACAATGCTGAAAAGTACTATTTATAGAATCTAATTTCTAATCAAACTAACTAACTAACTTGAAAGAAATTAGTTGTAACAAACAATACAAAAAGTCTATACTACCATTGAGCCCTTAACTACCTTACACTTATATCTCATCACTCCCCTTCAAGTTAGGTGGGGCAAAAAATATTCAAGACACCTAACTTGGATAAGAGATATTCATGTTGATACTTTGATAGACCTTTTGTCAATACATCTGCAGGCTGCTCTTGTGTAGGAAGGTAGTTAACTTTGATCAAACCTTGTTGTAATCTTTCCCTTATAAAATGACAATCGATTTCAATATGCTTTGTCCTCTCATGATATACCGGATTTGCAGCAATCTGTATGGCAGCTTTACTGTCACTATACACTTGAATTGGTAGTTACACTTCAACTTCTATTTCTCTAAGTAATCCAAGTAACCAAATTAACTCTGACACAGTGAAGGCAAGGATTTTATATTTAGCTTCAGCTGAGCTCTTAGAAACTATAGTTTGCTTCTTTGCCTTCCATGACACCAAAGAGTTCCCTACCTTAACCACATAGCCTGTTACTGATCTTCTGGTAAGTGGACAAGATGCCCAATCTTCATCACAAAATGCAGTAACTACTTCATCAGAATAGCTAGGAAACAATAACCCCTGCCCAGGCTGTTTTTTCAGATATCTCACTACTCTTAAGGCTGCATCCATGTGAGATTTCTTTGGTTGTTGTAGGAACTGACTTAGGTTCTGTGTGCTGAAAGATAAGTCTGGTCTTGTCATGTTCAGATACAACAGTTTTCCAATTAATCTTTGATACATTGTCTGATCTACTAGAGGATCTTCAGGAGCTCCATGACTTTTCTCATGTTCATCATATAGTTTTGAGGTTAGTTTAACATTAACATCAATAGGAGTACCTGCAGGCTTAGCTGCTGACATCCCAACCTCAGCTATAAGTTCCAAAGCATATTTTCTTTGATGCATCAATATCCCTTCTGTGGACCTAGTGAACTCAATGCCCAAAAAATATTTCAATTCACCTAAGTCCTTCATTTTAAAAGCTTGCTGCAATTCCAGTTTTGTCTTCTCAATTAACTTCAAGCTGCTGTCTGTAATCATCATATCATCCACTTATACTAACACCACAACAATGCCTGCTTCTGACTTATTGACAAATAAGGAATGATCATATTGACTTTGTTTGAAGTTAAGAGTAGTAAGAGCTTCAGTCAGCTTGTGGTTCCACTGCCTTGGAGCCTATTTGAGCCCATATAATGACTTTGTTAGTCTGCATACTTTCTCCCCTTGACTAACAAAGCCTTGAGGAAGCTTCATATAAATCTCATCATCAAGATCACCCTGCAAGAAGGCATTAAACACATCCATTTGATGAATGTGCCAGTGTCTTGAAGCAGCTAAAGACACCACTGTCCTCACAATCACCATCTTCACAACAGGGGAAAAAGTTTCTTGATAGTCGATACCTTCCAGTTGACTATATCCCTTAGCAACTAGCCTTGCTTTAAACCTTTCTATTTCTCCTGTGGACTTGTATTTAATCTTGTAAACCCACCTACAGCCAATAGGTTTCTTTCCTGGTGGTAGCTCTGTTATCTCCCAAGTCTTATTATCTTCAAGGGCTTGAATCTCAGTTTTCATAGCATCTACCCACCTAGTGTCTGTCACAGCCTCTGAATAAGTGGTAGGTTCTCTAACTGAAGATGTAGCAGCAATGTATGACTGATAAGTAGGAGAAAGATGACCATAATTGATATAATTGCACATAGGATATTGCACTTTGGAATGCAATTTTGAGGAAACAAAATATTTGAGCCATATAGGAGTATTTTTAGTTATGGTAGATCTTCTGGGATCAGCTGGTATAATAGTTTCTGTGATTGCTGGAACTGGTTCCTCAACTGAATCAGAAACATCTGAAGAAACAATCTCAACATCTAGTAACACAGATGAACCTTCAAGACATGATAGTTCATCATTGATAGAACTAGGTGTTTGAAAGAATTGAGTAGTGGAGGTATCAAATAGAACAGCTGAATCTGGCAGTGTATTTTGAAACAATGAATGTTTTTCAGGCATCTTGATCTGTGAGAAAGGGAATAAATCTTCTCTAAATATAACATCTCTGCTAACAAAGAATGTCTTAGCAGTAAGATCAAATAAAACGTAACCTTTTTGTGTCTCTGAATACCCCATATGAACTGCAGACTTAGACCTTAGCATCATTTTGTCATGTTCAACTAGATTTTTGGAAAGACACAGACATCCAATAGTTCTCAAGTGTGTCAATCTAGGTTTACTTCCATATAATCTTTCATAGGGACTTTGATAATTTAGAACACTACTAGGAACTCTATTAATGAGATATGCTGCAGCTAGAACAGAATGCCCCCAATACTTCAATGGAATCTTACCCTAAAACCTCAATGCCCTTGTTACTTCTAGTAAGTGTCTATGTTTCCTCTCAGCTACTCCATTTTGCTGAGGGGTATAAGGACAAGACCTTTGATGAATAATACCCAACTCCTGAAACATTGTAGCACAAACTGAGTTTACAAACTCAGTACCATTGTCAGATCTTATCACCTTGACTTGTTTAGCAAATTGATTCTTAACATACTACAGAAAAACCTTTAATGCCACACACACATCAAACTTATGTTTAAGTAAAAAGAGCCAAGTCATTCTGGAAAAATCATCAATAATGGTAAGGAAGTACTTATTGCCATCAACAGTAGTTGTATTGTATGGACCCTAAAGATCAACATGAATCAAATCAAAGCTGTTACAACTCTTGATACTACTATATGGAAAAGTAAGTCTAGTTTGTTTTGCATAGGGACACACTAAACATTTGGAGACCTTACACATACTATTGATATTCAAATCAAACATCTTAGCTAGTACTACAGATGACACATATCCAAGCCTTTGATGCCATAATTCCATATCAGATGGGACTTGAGCTACTGTCAATGCAGTATTCTTTTCATCACCTCCAGAACTTTGTGTATACAGACATCCTGCTTCTTTACCAACCACTCTCACCTTCCCATTGTAAAGCTCCTGAAGAACACAGAAGTTAGGGAACAATGTAACTGAACAATCAAGTTCCTTTGTCAACTTACTTATATACATCAACTTACACTTGAATTTAGGTAAGTAAAATACATTTGAGATAACACTCCTGTCTGTTATGGCACAAGAACCAACATGAGTAACCTGAGTAGTACCCCCATTAGGCAGATGTACAATTTTAGGAATCTGTAATTTTGACACAGAACCTTTTATAAACATGTCCATCTGAGAAACCATATGGTTTGTTGCACCAGAGTCTACAATCCACACTTCATTATTCTCATAAACAAACAAGGATTTACCTGCAGTGTGAGCAGCAAAAGTAGTATTGCTCTCAGATGTTGCAGGGCCTTGGTTTTGTGTGAGACTTCTAAAAATATGATCATATTGTTCCTTTGTGAATGTACAACCCTTCAGTAATTGTTTCACATCCATTTCTGCTTGACTTGCTGCTTTAAAAATGTTATTACCATCCACTCTTCCATGCTCACTTTGTGCAGTAGCAGACTTCAAATCCCATCCTGCTTCTACACATTAGTATTCAAGACATAAGAAAAATGAGCTTGACATAAACCAGGATTGTTGAAGCCTGAAGGAACACCACCTTGAACCTTCTTTTTGGACTTGAAATCAGGAGGATACCCCACAATTTTGTAGCAAAATTCTTTACTATGACCCTTACATTTACAGAAATCACAAATGAGAAGAGAGTTCCTTTTAAACCCTTGATTCACTCATGAAGTAGAACCAACAGTAGATGATTTAGAGTACATTACGATGTGATACTAAAGTATGACCGGGGGAGATACATGCTAACTATGGGTAGGAAGCAGGAACCATTATGTAAAAAATTTCGGGCCATATGATCCATACTCTCAGAACTCAGCCCCATATTGCTAATGTGTGAAATCACAGCTTTTTGACTCTCATCCCCTACTACCATAGCATAAGCATGATTGACAGTTGGTAAGGGATTCATCATTAAAATTTGACTTCTAGCTTGATGATATGACTCATTAAGCCCCATTAAAAACTGATACAATTTTTGTCTGCTCAAGTGGTTTACAAACTCTTTCGACTTAGCATAATTACATCCAGGAGAAGGAACTACAGCCTCAAACTCATCCCACAAGGTCTTGAGTCTGGTGTAATACACAGAAACAGAAACAGTCCCCTATTGTAGTGATACAATGTCTTTATGAAGACTATAGGTTCTCGAACCATCTACCCTGTCAAATCTTTCCTTTAAATCACTCCAAACATGAGAAGTATTTGTAGCAAAAGCAATTCCACTCAGTAAACTCCTTGACACTGAGTTCATCAACCAGGACAGTACTACAACATTCACTCTCTCCCATTGTCCCCACAATTCTTCACTAAACATCTCTTTACTACAGGTTCCATCAATTAACCGCAGTTTATTGCGTCCTAACAATGCTAGTGTAATCGATTTATTCCATAGAGAGTAGTTCTCAATCCCAAGTAATTGAAACGAAATAAGATTTACTCCACTTAAATCTGTAAGACTAAGAAAAAGAGGATGATTGTAGTCAATACCTTGGCCAATTACAGAATTAGGTATCGACATTGATACACCTGTGTTTTCTTCATTGTTGCCTGAAATTGAGTTTGCAACTGTTCTTCCATTCGTCATCCTGATTCACTGATGGATTGATGGATCTGTGAATCTGTAACTTGATTCTATAATCCTCAATCAAAATTGCCTATCACAGTAATCACTGTGTGTGGCTCTGATACCATGAACTGAAATGAACTGAAACGGAATTAACACAAAACCTCCATTAACAAGGAGCTAAGATAGAAGAAGAGAAACTCTCATTGTTTGAGTTCAAAGACTAACTATTACAATGCTGAAAAGTACTATTTATAGAATCTAATTTCTAATCAAACTAACTAACTAACTTGAAAGAAATTAGTTGTAACAAACAATACAAAAATTCTATACTACCCTTGAGCATCTTAGTAAAATAACTAACTCCTTAACTACCTTACACTTATATCTCATCACTTCCAGGCAACTTCATCACATCCCTCTCCATTGAAGAAGAGGAAGACGAAGCTTTTGGCCTCCACAACTTCTCGCCAACCGTCTCCTCCAAGTAATGCTGCAACTTGAAGGTAATTCACCATCTCCCTCTTCAATTTTGGGATTCGATTTCTTAGCTCTTCATCTTCATATGATTTCTCCTCGATTATCTTTTGGTTTTAATTTTCATTTGCTTTTAGATTTAATTTGATAATATGAGTTGATCAAGTTTGAATTTTGGAACTGCAATTACATTCAAAATGACGGTATGAATATTTTGAGAACCACTAAAAAGCAAACAAAAAACACCATGCGATACTGTTCTAAAATAATCCTTCTTCTCTTCTTCTGCTTGTGTCCCTTTTCCTCTAATATGAGTCCTGCCAAAATTAAACAAGAAAAACAAATAAAAGAACACTTTAAACTTCTTACTCTCTCAAAAAACTGCTGACCTAGGGTTCCTTCCTAGCCAGCAGCTGCACAGCTCTCACGGCTGCTACGGCCACTGGACGGCCTCCTTTCGAAGCTGTCCAGCCCGCCCCACCACCCCAAACCATCACATACGCTACCCTTTTTCAATTTCAATACTATAAATCCTAAACAATCTTCCTTAATTAACTCAAAAGCAATCGCAAAATCAATCGAAATAATTCATGGAGAACCTACTATCATTTTTCAATGGAGGAAAGGCAAGACTTTATGATTGAAGAGGGATTGCATCAAGCAGTGGTGTTTAAATTATCCCATGTTGCGCCAGATTCGAAGGTATTAAGGTCAATTTTACCAAAATATCTTGGTACCAAGGGCAATTGTTTAATTGACTTACTTGCTCCAAGACAAATTTTGTTGAGATTTGATCAATATGAAGATTATGTACTAACTTTATCTCATTCAGTTAATTATCTTCTCTACAATGGAGAGGAGCACCAATGTAGGGTTTTTCCATGGTCCATCGGATATAATCCTAAGGAGGAAATGACGTTAGCTGTGGTTTGGATTTCTTTACCGAACTTATCTCCAGATCATTTGTTTGCAAATTAGAAGTCTCCGTTGTCTATAGCATCGGCAGTTGGGAAACCAATAGCTATAGATAAAGCTACTCAAATCAAGTCAAGACCTAGCACAACTAGGGTCAAGGTTATATTTGATCTAATGGAAAAGCTTTCAAATCATATAAGATTGCAGTTTGTGGATGGAAAATCTGGTAAGTTGATCGAGGTTTTTCAGGAGATTATATATGATAATCTACCTTTGTATTGCAATTATTGTAAGCACCAAGGTCATGATGAAGACAGTTGTCGTTTGATCTCAAAAAGAAATTAAAATAACAAACAAATTGATAATACCATTGAAGTTGCTTCAAAAAGTACTATCGTTAGTGAAAAGTATCAAGGTGATGCGAGATAAATACTAAATGAAAAAAGAAAGGTTGTAGATGTCGATCAAAGTAAAACTACTTCTTTAGATCGACAGTTGGTTGCTGTCACTTCTGAGCAAAATCGTGCACACTCAATGGATGTTGTTACAAATAATATTGGTGTTCAAACAACTACCGAAAACAAAGGGGGAACACCAAGAGTTGGGGTTGATGCACCGCGAGTTGGTTCAGGCCAAAAATTAATGGATTCGGGAGACGAACTAATGGATACATCTGATGTTGAAGATGCTGAAAATTCTGGGCAGCATGTTTTGCAAGTTGAAACCAAGAATGCAACTAAAAATTGGACACTAGTTGCACACAAAAATTCAACTAGTAATCGGAGTCTTTCCCCGACTAGTCAAAATAATTCTCCATGTAGTGAAAAGGGTGCGACTGGAAATTTTCGTGACAGTGAGAAGAGGCAAGATATTAGTAATACCTCAAGAGACCTATTATGTTCGAATAGCTTTGATGCTTTATCGAAGACTACTGGAAAGCAAGTAAAGTTAACAGAAAATGACAACAATTTGATCCAAGAAAAGCAGGTCTCACCACCTACTTTGAACTCCCGTATTTGTGCCTAAATGTTTGATTGCAAAGAAGAATGAGTCAAGGGCCTTAGTGTCAAATACAATTGATTTGGGCGAGGATTCTCTTGATGAAGATGAGGAAGACAATATGCTTGATTTGGGTGAGGATTCTCTTGATGAAGATGAGGAAGACACTGTCTAGTGGAAAAAAATAAAACTTCTTACTCTTACTAAGTTTGGAAATAAATAAACGGGAAACAAAAAAAATTGTACCTGAAAGTCTCTAAATGGCATCTACTCTCACGGCGATCACGAAACCATTTCTCCGCTCACATGAGTCGAGCTAAACTGTTAGCCATGTAAATTATGAAGTAGAAATTGCTAAAAAAAATAAATATAAGTTACAGATTAATCAAAATTTAGTGTGTAATATATAGACAACTTAACACAATAGATCTTTTAGCTCTTAAAGTTGGCTGAACAACTTGGCTCACTAGAACTAATATAGCTGCATCCAATTTCAGATAGAGTTATCGATCGCTAATTGTGCTTGCTCAATTAAATTTCCAAAACCTATTGCAGGTATTTTGTCAACTATAACGTCGCACCACTACCATCTATTATGTAAATAGCATAGTGTAAACGTGCATAAACAGTGCAATCACAGATGTAATACATAAACAATATGTATGTATAAGCAATGCAATTACAAATGCAATGTATAAACATGTCTGTATAAATTATCAACATTTTACTAATTGTCGTCCTATCAATATTTGTGATAGTTTATCGCCTAAAAATGTAATGTATAAACATGTGTGTATATATTATCAACCTTTTACTAATCCTCGTCCTACCAATATTTGTGATAGTTATCACCTATAAAATATTGGGCCTGTGTGCGCGCGGGCAACACATATCTAGTGAGATTACAATGTATGGGAATTACTGCAAAGTTAGCTCTACTTACTCTAATATTCAAAGTTCTTAAGAGTAAAAAAAAAAAAAAAAACTGTATATAATATTATTTATTTATTTTACATATATATTATTTATTTCACATAATAATACATATATATTATTCGAACATAATATTATTTATTTTACACGCTAGCTAGTACTAGCCAATATTTTTAAATACTCATCCCACAAGAACAAACACACAAAAACACAAACACAAACAGATAGATATATGTATGCATAGGACCATTGAACATGATACATTTTTTATTTCTTGAGAAGGTGACCTTCAACATCCCTGGTGATACCAACAAAATAATCCAAGAGAGCAAGGGGTTCTGGGGTATCTTCAGTTTTCTTCTCGTACACAAGTGTAATTGTAGTCCAATGTTCACAGGATGTAATAACAGTGAAAGAATTATACAACTCTAAAAGATGTCCTTCAATCGCTTTCCAAGTGATTGAATTCTTCGGAGGATCGATGGCTTCGATCACACTCTTACAAAACATTTCTTTTCCATCTATTCATTAAGATCAAATATAAAAGATGTTACTCCCAATTTAAATTTTAAACTCCTCATAAAAGATATAAACATTTAGAATATAGTATTAATTGAGGAAAATGACTTTTGCCTAAAAGTAAAATATATTACTGATAATCAAACACCATTAACTAACTTTTTTTCATGGAACTAATAGATTTTCTCGAGTAATGACTTTCGTAATATAAAATACACTTAAATATATAAAATTGATGCAAGAAAATAATATTGCGAGAAAGAGAGAAGAGAAATGTGTGTGTTACCTTCATAATATTTCCAGCTAACAACCGAACCAATTTTTCCAATTTCACCTTCATGAATCTCGAAATGTTTGAGTCTGCTAGGGCTTATATTGGGTAGATGATGGGTATTAGTGTGGAAAATATCATGAACCGAGTGTCCTCCACACTTTACTTCCAATGAAACAATCAACTTACCTTTTAAGCCCATATTTTCTTTTCTGAGTAATAGCAATGAGTTGCGAAAGGAAAGGGGTAAGAAAATGTATAAAACTTTGTACCTCTTATATAGATTTTAATTAATGTAAGAAGCTAATCAATGAAAAATATTATCCACCACATATCTATATCACATAGTGATGGTGTTTATTCAATTGGGTATAACTTATAAGTACGTTATAGTTTAGTTATAAATTAATCATGATATTTAGATACTCATGACAATTGAAATATGATGACAATACAATTATAAGTAATTAGGTATATTTTTTTTAATATAATAATTCTTTTTTTTACCCTCCCTAGGAGCTCCCACCCCTATTGCTCCCTTGGTGACTTGAACTCGCAACCTTCAAGTTGGAAGTGAGGGGTGCTTACCATCCGAGTAACTCCCTCTCGTCAGTAATTAGGTATATTTACTTTTATATAATCGCATTTTAATTATTTTTTCATTATCAATGGTGATTGGTAATGATATACATAGCCTTGCTTCTTTTCCAATCGATCCTAATCGACTCGACTATTTTCCCTGCCCTCGGGCCTCTTGCTGCATTTTGTTTTCTTCTATATCGTTTCTTGAGCGGATATGCCCCCATAGACTCTTCTCCTTTGCGGGTCTCGATTACTCCCGTAAAAAATGCCACCACTGAGGAATGAAGTGAAGTGCAATACTGATGGAGCATACAGAGGTAATCCTGGAACCCCATTTTCCACAGTAGGCATAAGAATTTTCTATATATTATTGAAATATATAAAAAAAAACAGATGCAATATATATATATATATATATATATATATATATATATATATTTCTCTTAAATATTGCATCCAACCAGAAAATCACAATATTTCTTGACATATATATGTTACTACCGAATCAAACCAAATCACATTTGGTTGGATTTTTTTGTTAATTTGATTTGACTTTTTGATTTGATACTACAATTTGTTGTATCATCTTCATGTTATTAATGATATAAGTTGTACATAGAGGAGGATGAAACATTTAATGTCCACTTACTCTCTTCGATTTATATTATATGGTATTTTAAACTTTTATTTAGTCCAAAAATAAATAATTTCTTACATAATTAAGAAAGTCTAATATTTTCTAAATAATATTTACCTTTATTTTTAATTTAAATGTGTTTTTACTTTATCAATAAACCATATTAAATTATGTTCTATTTAATTGAGAATGATTTAATGAAAACACCTCTTATTTTTAGAAGTGATTTTTTCTTAAAGAATGTGCTCAAACTAATAAAAGTATCATATAATATGAACGGAAGGAAGAAATAAGTTTTTGAGCTAACACTTTAATTAACTGTAAAAAGATTAATAAGTCATGTAAAGGTGAACTATGATTAATGTGGCTATGTTGTCAATAATAATAATAATTTTAAAAAAAGTAGGATTATTATTGACAGTAAGATGAAGAAGCAAATTTTTTAATTATTTGACTTTTTTGGCTAATTTAAAGCAAATATTTTTAATTATTTAACTTTCTTCTTCAATTTATATCTACTTGCTTAATTTCCTTTGCCTAATATTTATTGGACCATGCCTATTGCGTGAGCGAGACGATTGAGACATTATATTATAGCCACATAATAATGTCCGTTGATAAATATGATTTTTTTTTTAAAACGGCTCTCTATTAATTTTTTGTACTTTGGCCAAGTTTATTTTTGTCTAAATTAAATATCTACTCATTAAGTTGAGGCATTTCTTTTCTCAATAAGTTGTATGTCGAGTACGCTTTATGCACTCTATATATGTGCTTTGCTTTGAATGAGAAAAAACTATCAAAAAGTACCAAAAATTATATACATGTAACCCCAAAAGAAACACAAATAACTGATAATATATAGAACAATCACATAAATATAAATCTTCCAAAAGGGAAGCTGCAAATGATTCTAGCACAATAAAGAAAAAGCATACATATGATCACATAACATAATTAAGTGTTAACATTTTAACAATATTGTTGCTTCAATGAAGCAAATAGGATTTCATACACAAGTGCTCAAGGCTTTTTAGGCACTCGAGGGATTTTTGGCCTTGGCAAAGTTGGCGATTCAGGCTTAGGAATGACGTGCATCTCAAGTTTTGGCAATGTTGGAAGTTCAGGCTTTGATAATGTTGGGATTTTGGGAAATTCGGGCTTTGGTAGAGTTGGTAGCTCGAGTTTTGGGATTTCAGGAAATTCGGGCTTAGGCAAAGTTGGAATTTCAGGTAAATGTGGCAATTCGGGGCTTGATAGAGTTGGTAGCTCGGGTTTTGGAATTTCAGTCAATTCAGGCTTAGGCAGAGTTGGAATTTCAGGTAAATGTGGCAATTCAGGCTTAGGAAGCTCAGGCAAAGTTACTTCAAGAAGATGGCGCGCATCTGCTTGATTTATGTAGTTGTTTGTTAAAAACAAAGTGACAAATAATAACAAGAAAAAAGATGGGTTGTAGTGATTATAAGCCATTGTTGAAAGGTGATAAATGCTTCAAGACTAGTAATTTATGTTTTGGTTGATTATGCATTATGTTTCACTTCAAACAAATTTATATAGATGTATGGTTGTGGAAAATAAAAATTGGAGAATTAGGCTTTGGTTGTGATTGGTAGGAAAAATTGTGTGTTAGTTCATCTTCTCAACAATAACTTCATAAATTAAATATTCCTACAAGGTCAACACTTATGAAAGGTTTTGTTGAATAAAATGACATACCGTAACTAGCTTGTGTATAATAGTAAAGAGAAGATAGCATGCTGACGGGACTTGTGTTATGTACTCTAAGTTGCTCAGACTCTTCTCTTTCAATATCACATTATTCACGTCGATACGACATAGGTGTGGCCGTGTGAATGTGCATGGGATCCATACGAAAAGTTTGTCAACCAATTTTCGATATTTTGGCCAAAATCAATGGAGGAATTCAAGACATATACCTATGATTTATGTAATCAAAACAAAAGCTAAAGTGAAATTGAAGAAAATGAAATAGCTTGTATATAGAAATTCCTATGTTAGTGCTTTTCCTTTTATCTACTTTTGGAGTTCTCCTCTTTATAAACAATATTTTCTCCTCAAAAAACCTAGTAAGTTATCCACATAATATCTCATAATTTAGACATTTATGATAACAATTTTTTTTAGATATTTGAATTATTTTTGGTCGAATCTCTGCACCTGTATCCATGCTCCCAAATTTTAAAATTTAAATTATGCAGAATCCAACCTCTAAATCCACACCCTTATCTGACTCACCCGAATCTGAGCAACTTAGTGTACCATGTGGCTAAGGTCTCTCAGAATCATAACACACGGTATATGTGTTGGATAGAAATGTAGAGATGGTGAAATTGAATTTCTATTTTAGTTTATTATTGAGCCATATGGCCATAATTGGCTATATTAATTATGTGAAATTTATTTCAGTAAGTTAGTTACCTCCACATAGTGGGAGAAATATATTATATGGAAAAGGGTTAGATTTGCTTTATAATAATTATGTAAAAGGGTTTAATTTTTCCATTCATAAAATTAATGTGGTCATTCATGTCCTCGTCGTTGCAATATTTGGCTTGAAATTACAGTTAGTCATTTCATCGTAGAACAAATTTAATATCAAACCAAAGACAAATATAAACTTTTTCCTTAACTGTCTCATATTTTAATAGCAAATTTGGTGATATTGATGTATATTGGGGCCTCAGCTCATGAACTAAAAACTCTCCCGTTTCAATTTGTCTGTCTTACTTTCATCCTTTGTCCACTTAAAAAACAATGTCTTTTTCCTATTTTGGCTAACTCTTTAGTTTCAACTTTTCACCTGACATGCATGTTTAAGATTACAGAATTAAAGACATTTTGGTACATTCTACACATCTTTAATTTGATATCACAATATTCAAAAGTTTTCTTTACTTTCTTAAAGTCTGTGTCAAGTCAAAATCAAACAAATGAAACGGAGAGATATGTATATAATGTCACTAGAATCACAAGTACATTAATGAAGTGATGACAGAACAAAATACATAAACAATTCTTATACAGGAAGGAAAGTTTCAAATGGCAGATTGTATAGCACAACAAAGAAATACATATATGATCACACAACACAATACATTTTTAACAATGCTGCTTCGGTCGCGCTCAAGGCTTTTTAGGCACTTGAGGGATTTCTGGCTTTGACAAAGTTGGTAATTCAGGTTTAGGAATGACAGGAATCTCGAGTTTTGGTAACGTTGGAAGTTCAGCCTTTGGAAATGGTGGAAACTCCGGCTTTGGTATTTCTGGAAATTCGGGCTTTGGTAGAGTAGGCAACTCAGGTTTCGGAATTTCAGGGAATTCAAGCTTAGGCAAAGTTGGGATTTCAGGTAAATGTGGCAATTCTGGCGTAGGAAGCTCAGGGATAGTTACTTCAAGAAGATTGCGCGCTTCTGCTTGAATCACATAACTACTTGTTAAAAACAAAGTGACAAATAATAACAAGAAAAAAGATGGGGTATACTTATAAGCCATTGTATAAAGGTGATAAATGCTTCAAGATTAGTAATTTATGCTTTTGTTGATTATGCATTATACTTCACTTCAAACAAGTTTATATAGTGAAAGTAAAAATTGGAGAATTAGTCTTTGGCTGTGGTTTGGTATGAAAAAACTATGTTAGTTCATCTTCTCAACAATAACCTCCTAATTAATCTAACTTGTATAACAAGTATTACCTAATTAATCTAACATTATGTTGTTTAGGTGATTGAATGTTTAATAAACATCCTTACATATGTCCCAAATGGCCTTCGGAGTCGCTCAACTTTGTTTTTGTCTTTCAAAAGTCACTCAACTTAGCTAAGTTAGCTTCCATAGTCATGATTCCCCAAAATCTTATATTTGGTACCTATTTAATGACGTGACAACTGTAAATTTTTACAAAAAAAATATTTTAAAATTTTAAAATGACAAGCAATGTTGCATATTGAAATACTCCCTCTGTCCCTAATTACTTGTCCACTTTTGAATTGACACATCTATTAAGAAAACAATTATTGACATATGAGTTTACCATTTTACCCCTATTAACTATGAAGTGGATGAATTAAAAATTTAAGATTTTTAAAAATGTTCTACCTTTTTCAAAGTAATTAATTGAGGGTATAATAGGTACAAAAATAATTGTCCTTTCTTGATTTGTCAAAATAGACAAGTAATAAGGGACAATTACAAAAGGAAAAGTGGATAAGTAATTAGGGAATCACATTCTAGAGTCAACAAGAGATTTCAATGCAAATGAATACACTACAAAAATCTAGATGATTCATGATCGCTAAATGCTCGTAATTAACAATAATTTTTTTTTTGATAATTGGTAGCTAGATAGAATTAGCGTTGAGTTTTACTATTTAACTAAAGAATATATTTGTCCTTCAACAGTTTCCTATTTTTGGTAGTGATAGGGAACTACAAAATTAGCTAAGGTAAAAGTCACCTTATATTAGTAAATTGATGGCATAACAATTATATAAATAATCCTTCCAAAACAGAGAGCTGGAAATGATTGTATCACAACAAAGGGAAACACATATGATCAATGTTACTTCAATAACGCAAAGAGAAATTTCACACGCCACGCGCTCAGAGCTTTTTTAGGCACTTGAGGGATTTCTGGCTTTGATAAAGTTGGCAATTCAATCTTAGGAATGACAGGAATCTCTAGTTTTGGCAAAGTTGAAGTTCAGATTTTGGAGATGGTGGAAACTCCGGCTTTGGGAATTCTGGCAATTTAGGCTTTGGCAGAGTTGGCAGCTCAAGTTTCAAAATTTCAAGGAATTCAAGCTTTGGTAAATTTGGGATTTCAGGTAAATGTGGCAATTCGGGCTGAGTCAATATTGAGTGGCAACCTACCCAATATTTAAGTTATTGGAACTATTTTTGTAGTATAAATATTTCTAGTGGCAACCTTTATCGCCACAATAAGAGTTTCTAGTGGCGTCCTTAAGAAGTTGTCATAAATAACATTTAGTTATGGAACTACTTGTCAGTTGCCATGGCGCTCAAGTCGCTACTAAAATGATTTTATTTCGACTTTTTGGGCTTCAGTAGCGATTAGTCGCCACTGAAAGCTCAATTTCAAGTAGTTGCATCTTTAATGAATGAGTTTGTATAGTCAAAGCATTAGATGATATCTCACACACTAGGCAATCCCTCTTCTATTGCTCTTGATAAAATTGGCATTGGCATGGACAAGGTCCCCTCTCTAATTCTAATACAAAACATGTCTATAATTAATCTCAACATAAAATTTGCAAAAGAGATATAGTGTTTGGTGTGTGTGGAGGGGTGGGGGGCATAGTTTCTTTTATAAATAAGTGGTTACACGTAGGGTGCTAAAATTGATAATAAACAAATAATGTATTTGGTAAAATGTTGTTGATATTTTTTAATTATCTAATGACTGAATTAATGTCGTTAAATCTATTTACAAAAAAAATTAATTTAAAAGTCTTTTCAAATAGAAAGGACAAATGACAGAAATAAAATAAAGAGAAATTCAAAGTTATGTTTTAGGGAGAACATTTTAGAGGGTACAAAAGGATAGTAAAGGTAAAATTGTAAAATGATTTGTTAAATTAAAAGTGCTTATAAACTGTAAAAACATAAATTAGAGATGACCAAGTTATGATTGATTTCGGCTTATAAACACTTTTAGTGTTTACCCACTATATGATAAAGCTTAAAAAATATGCTTATGAACTAGTTTGAACAGTTTATAAACTTAAGGGAAAATGCATAAGTACCCCCAACCTATACCCGAAATCTCAGAGACACACTTATACTATACTAAGGTCATATTACCCTCCTGAACTTATTTTATAAATAATTTTCTACCCCTTTTCGGCCTACGTGGCATTATCTTCTGGCCCCAACGCGTGTTGACAATTTTTTCAAGCTATCTGGTTGATAGTGCCACGTAGGCCAAAAAGGGGTAGAAAATTATTTATAAAATAAGTACGGGGGTAATAGGACCTTAGTATAGTATAAGTGTGTCTCTGAGATTTCGGGCATAAGTTGGGGGTACTTATGCATTTTCCCTAAACTTAACCCAATACCTTCTTAATATAAAAGTAGCTTATTGTGTACTAATAGTACTAGTTATTACTAGATATAAGGAAGAGTCTTTTTCTGTAGTAATTGTGTGTAATTACATACAGACACCTAATTATGTATAGGCAAAGAAAAAATGCAAAACTTTAGTCTAGAGTCTAGACATATGGGCATTGTCTATCTATAAAAGGGCAGAGATACTCATGTAATGATGAACCACACTTGTTATTATAACTTTTTGATATATAAGAGAGATGAGCCTTAAAGGAAAGTTAGTTTCTGAGATAAACATCAAGTGTGATGGAGATGTTTTTCATGAGATTTTAGGGCATAAACCACATCATATGTCAAGCATATGCCCTGATAAGATACAAAATGTGAATATTCATGAAGGTGAATGGGGCACTGTTGGCTCTGTTAATTCCTGGAACATTACCCATGGTAAAATACATTATATTTGATTTTAATATTTATTGTTTTCTGGTAGAATATGGTCCATTAGTTTTAGTCTTTATTAATTTGTTTTAGTTTTATTTTTGTTACATGATAGCATAAGAATAACACACATATATATATACAAGGGTCATTAATTTGATCCAACACTTATATTGATTCAAATCGTTTTTAACCTGTTCAGATTCAATCCAAATCATCGATCATTCAAAAATGAAATTAGTAGTATGGAATCTTTACTATTTTTTAATTATTTTTTTTGCAGATGGGAAAGAGAAGGTGGTAAAGGAAATAGTTGAAGAAATAGATGAAGAAAAGAAGTTGATTAAGAAAAAGATAATTGAAGGAGATATATTGGAGGATTACAAATCATTTTACATCACTACTCATGTTGAGACAAAAGGTGAAAACAATTTAGTTACTTGGATTATTGAATATGAAAAGAAGAATGCAAATGTGCCAGATCCACACACATATATGGAATTTGCTCTCAACATGACTAAAGATATTGAGACTCACCACATTAAGTGACACATAAATATATGTACTTGGAATAATGTGTGGTGTTATTAATGAATGTTCTTCGAAATATCTACTATATATATGTAACAAAAATAAATGGAGTGGATATGTAATTTCTATTTTGTAAAATTCTGCTTATATAATATAAATAAAAGCTACTATTTGGATTGCATAAGAGTTTCCCTTTTCTTATTCTTTTCTTTTTCTCTATGCTGGAAATTAGCCAATGTATGTGTTTTCCTTTCAACTGTACCATTTTTTTTATAAAGGGGATTGAAGAAGAAAAATAGTATAAAAATAAAAAATATATATCCTATCGTACTTTCTAGTTTCTTCTATAAAAAAGAAGGAAAAACTAACTATAGCTATAGAAATTAAACAACTATCATCTCTACTAAATATAATTATATTTTAAAATAATTACATAATTAAAATATCTTTAAGAGAGATAGATTTAGGTATCTTAGGGTCTATAGTTCAAGGAGTGGGGACATCGACAATGATATCACACAATGTATTGGCGTGGTGTGGATGAAGTGGAGACTTGCCTCTAAAGTCTTGTGTGATAAGAAGGTACCGCTGAAACTCAAAGGTAAGTTCTATAAAGTTTCTTTTTAATATGGTCAAATAAGGATATTTTTTTTGGTGATTCGAACGACATTGTTTTATGGGACTGAATGTTGGCCACTCAAGAATTCCCATGTCCATAAGATGCATATTGCAGAGATGAGGATGTTGAGGTGGATGTGTGGTCTTACTAGGATCAATCTGTGATGGACAAGATGAAAGCGAGACTAAGATGGTTTGGAGATGTAAATATGAGATGATTAGATGCAGTGATGGAGCTAGAATTTCGCCTGGGGTGTCAAAATATAAAGAAATAAAATTGTATAGAAGTCAAGGAGTGTCAATATGTAATTTATATATACATAAAAAAAAATTCATTCTAGCTACACAATGTAATTTTCTGACAAAGGGGTGTCGGACGACACCCCTTAACTTCATGTTGCTCTGCCACTGATTAGACGCACCCGTGAGGAGGTGCGAGAGGTTGGTTATTGAGGGTACAAGTAGAGGTAGAGGTTGACCGAAGTAGTACTGGGAAGAGGTGATAGGACAAAGAATTGACGCAACTTCAGGTTACCGATGATATGACCCTAGACAAGAGGGTGCGGGCGACACACATTAGTATCGAACGTTAATAGTTATAGGGAACTACAAAATTTTGTTAAATAGGATCAACGATAAATTTTATTATTTTGCTGCAGAATTTGTCCATAGCCAATTTTATTTTTTTTAGTAGTGATAGGGAACTACAAAATTAGCTAATGTAAAAACCACCTCAAAGATTTGAAGTTTTCAAATAACATAAACGATGTGTGTATTGTACCACTAGAAACACAAGAACATTATATTAGTGAACTGATGACAGAACAACTACATAATCAATCACATAAATAATCCTTCCAAAACACAAGAACATTATATTAGGCAAACATACATGATCACACTACATAATGAAATGTTACATTTTAACTATGTTACTTCAATAAGGGAAAGATAAATTTCATATGCCAGGCGCTCAAGGCTTTTTTGGCACTTGTGGGATTTATGGTTTTGGCAAAGTTGGCAATTCAGGCTTATAATTAGGAATGGAAGGAATCTCGAGTTTTGGCAACGTTGGAAGTTTAGGCGTTGTGATTTCTGGAAATTCGGGCTTTGGCAGAGTTGGCAGCTCGGGTTTTTGAATTTCAGGGAATTCAGGCTTAGGCAAAGTTGGGATTTCAGGAAGGCATAATACATAAATGTGCCCTTTAACTTGGCCTCATTTCACATTTATGCCCTTCAACTTTGGGTATGCATAAGTAGACACTTATTAAACTTGTATAAACTTGAACAAGTAGACACATGAGTCCTACGTGGAACATTACACGTAGGACAAAAAATGACATGTAGGATGCCATGTAGGATATGTGTATCTATTTGTTCAACTTTATACAAGTTTAAGTGTCTACTTGTGCACACCCAAAGTTGAAGGATATAAATGTGATTTGAAGCCAAATTAAAGGGCATATTTATGTATTATGCCTTTCAGGAAGATGTGACAATTCAAGCTTAGGAAGCTCGGGCAGAGTTATTTAAAGAAGAAGTCGTGCTTCTGCTTGAATTACATAGTTGCTTGCTAATGACAAAGTGATGAGTATCATAACAAGAAAAAAGATGGATTGTGGTGAAAAGTCATTGCTGAAGGTAAAAAATACTTTAATTCATATGACTTATACTTCAGTTTGAACACGTTATTATATAGATGTAATTAGTTGTGCAAAAATGAAAAGAGGAATAAAACTAATTTGGTTGGTGGTTGGTTAAGAAAAATGTCAGTTAGTTCATCTTCTCAACAATAATAGTCCTAATTTAATCTGCCAATTTTTTGGCATGCACAAGGTCCCCTCTCCAATTCTAAAACAACATGTCTATAATTAATCTCGACATAAAATTTGCAAAAGTGATATAGTGTTTGGTTGGGTTGGGGGGTGGGGGTAGGCATCATTTCTTTTTATAAATAAGTGGTTACGCGTAGGGTTCTAAAATTGATAATAAACAAATAATGTGTTTGGTAAAATAATGTTGATAAGCTTTTCTTTCTAAAATAATGACTGAATTAATGTCGTTAAATCTATTTAAAAATAATAATTTAAAAGTATTTACACATAAAAAGAACAAATGAAGGAAATAAAATAAAGGGATAATTCAAAGTTATATTCTAGGAAGAACATTTTAGGGAGTACAAAAAAAATAGAAAAGGTTAAATTGTAAAGTGATTGGTCAAATTAAAAGTGCAGCTGTAAAATCATAAATTTAAAATGGCCAACTTATGGTTGATTTCGGATTATAAGCACTTGAGAATTATAAGTGTTTGCCAACTCTATGATAAGCTTTAAAAATATGCTTATGAACTAGTCTGAACCACTTAGAAATTTAACTTAATACCTTCTTAATATAAAAGTAGATTATTGGGTACTACCTATAACCAAGAGTCTTTTTCTGTAATAATTGTGTGTAGTTAGTTACATGCACACACCTAATTATAGTCTAGAGTCTAGACATATTGACATTGCTTAACTATAAGATGGTAGAGATACCCACTTATAATTAATTAATTAATGAGTTTATATAGTCAAAGCATTAGATGATAGCTCACACAATAGGCAATCCATCTTCTATGGACATTGCTGCAGCACAAAAAAATAATAGTGGTAGGGATATATTGTCACGACCCAGACCATCATGATTGACACTGTCACGCCCCGAGCCTACACCCTGGGCGGGACCGGCACTCGGAGACCATTGCTGGCCCCAAGCGAACCCTTGGCCTGGCTTTCTTAACTCAGCGGAAACCTACTCAACAGAATAACTCAAAGCAATGCAATATTTCAAAACAACTTAACTTATAAAATATGGCCCTAAGGCAACCCGAATCTCAAAATAGGATATTTACATATATACATAGGTAAGAAACTCAAAACTAGCTGACTGACTATCTGTCTATGAAGCCTCTAAAATACTGAGATGGATGTTGGGACAGACCCCGCAACATCCTAATAAGACAAAGCTAAGAACACAAAACAATTGAGTCCTCCGGAAAGCAAGGAGGCTCACCACTGACTCTGGAGTGCTCAGTTGGATCAACGACGTGCAGGATGCTGATCCGGGGTACCTGAATCTGCATCATCAAACGATGCAGGCCAACTGGCATCAGTACATGGAATGTACGAGTATGCAAGCAGGAAAGCCAAAACACAACTTAAGCTTGAAAGCAAATACAAGAGAACACTTACCTCGGCTCTGTACGACTCATGACTAACTGAACTCAATATATAAAGCAATGAGATGCATGCAATATATAAAGCTTGTAAAACATTTTAAACAACTTAGCTTGTTAATGATAAAACAATAACGACTCAACTGTACTTATATAAAAGTAGAATAACTTATGTGGGAGGTTCTTTAACCGACAACCACCACTATGAGCCCTATTGATGATACAACGCTTTACCTCGCGTTGCCAAGGACCATCCTATACCTTGCCGTGATATAGGAAGCTAACTTTACTTAGTGGATCCTCTAGCTTAACTTTCGTGATCATCTAAAAAGTATGATCCGAGAAATCCCATGTTGGCGCATGGTTCTTATGGAGAGTTGAGTAAATCAGAACTCGTGTCCCCAATTCGGTGCTCAATACTACTCCCAAAAATACTTTGGCCCATAGATGTCTTTAAACACATTTTTCTTTAATTGAGATAATTACTCAAAACTTTAGCCCAAAGGCTCTTTTGGGGAAAGAAAACATGATCCCCTCTTACTCAAATGTAATAGCATTTATAACCTCCTTTGGGAATACTTAGTTCCCTAATAGCTTTTAAAAAGAGAACTCAACTTTAAACTCATGACTTAGCTTGAAACTGAGACTCTTACTCGACTTGAAACTTGAGACCCTTACTTGACTTGAAACTTGAGACTCTTACTTGACTTGAAACTTGAGACTCTTACTTGACTTGGAACTATCTTTCCTTGAATCGGAAATTATGAATTCAAGGTGTTCGATCACATGATATGGAGGGATTCTTGAACGTTTAGACGTACTTTGGAGTGTCGGAAACAACTATTAATCATAGGTATAATACTTTGGAACTTGCTTGAGAAAGTGAGAAAAGGAATGGGGAAACTTGGCTGAAACTTCAGATTTCTGGTGACACAGATGGGACTTACAGACGCCATCGACGGACCGTAGATGGACTTACGGTCCGTACTGCAGGTCCGTAGATCGCGTTAGAGATTTTCCCTAGAATTCATTTAAGAAAAAAAGACTAAGTGTTGACCTACGGTCCTGACTTACGGTCCGTAGATCAGGTTACGGACCGTAGGTCGTGACCGTAGATCGATGCCCCAAAAACCCAACTTCTGTCCCAATCGACGGTTAACCAGTACGGACCGTCAATCGATCTACGGTCCATAGGTCGCGCCCGTCGATGGGAATCGACAGCCAAAGATTTCTCTGCGAACTGATGGTGAATCAACTCCAAATGGTCATAACTCTTAGAATCATAATTCCCTCAACATACGATAGATTTCAACAACACAACCAACAACATCAACAACAACTAGCAACTCCAACAAAAACTAACAACTTCAACAACAATTCCAATCTTTTCTCAATTCATAAAATGAGCTTGGTGTGTGGGGGGAAAGGATCAACCCACACAAAGAACTCACATACCTTAGATAGGGATCACCCCCGACGAAAATCCACAACGATCTTGACTAAGCTCCTCTTCCTTCTCTTCTTCTTCTTCTCCTTCTTCTCTTCTTAAATCTCAAGAACCCTAACTCTTTCTCTTTCAAAATGGGACAAAAATGATCCAAAGATCATCCTAATACAACAATATGAGCTCAAAATAAAAAATTTGTGAAAGGACCAAAATGCCCTTAAATTTCCGGACGGATTTCCCTTTCAACTGCCCAAATTCTACAGGGCATAACTCCCTCATACGAACTCAGAATCGAGCAAACTCAGTGGCGTTGGAAAGATCGTTCCACGAGCTTCGCAACCATAACTGGAACTACTCCTAACTCATCCTAAGCTAGGAGTTACGACTACTCAAAGTTGGCCAAAAACTCCTTTTTTTTCCATACTTAACCAAATTTCCAGATTTTTAAATTTTTTAAAAAAAAAAGACTATTTCCGAATTTCAAGCTCCTTCAGAGCCACTTCAAATTGTCGGATGTTACAGACACCCACACTAACCCTCTGGTGCGAAAACCATTACTACAACCCAACTAAGCAACTTAACAAAAACTAGAATATTTAAAGATATGGAAGCGAATATGGAGTTCCCATAAACTCCGAAAGTTTAACAAATCAAGTAACATAACTATTGTGGAAATTCAACCCCTAGAACCTGAAAGTCATTGTACCAAAACTCTGTAAACCAACAAATCTAAGGAAAAGGGGTGCAACCCCTAAACTAACATAAGCAAAGTCTAACTAAACAATCTAAGTCCAAAAAGAGTGGACTAAACAAGGAAGGATCCATGGCAGCCTGGAAGAACAGACTCACCCTTGAATCCGGTCTTCGATCAATGATCCCCTAGCTGAGGTCTATCAGTAGCCGCTTGAAGATGCCCTCTACTCAACAAAGAACAAGCAAGTGCAGTATCAGAACACAACTATAGTGTACTCGTAGGATCATGCGGTCACCCCAGTAAGTGAAACATAGGCAAGCAATTACAACACAGTAAACACATATACAGAATACATAGATCAATTATCATTTCAGGAGTAAGATACAGTTCCCAATATCAACGACAAGTAGACATGAATGTAATAATCATAGTGGTCCTCTCATGGAACCCACACCCAAACTGTTAGTGTGTTGGACGTGACACCCGATCCAATATACATGTGTCGGAATGTAACACCTGATCAAATCTATGTGTCGTAACGTGACACCCGATCTAATATATGTGTTGGAACGTGACACCCGATCCAGTCAGCACAACCACAACCACAATCACAATCACACCCATAATGAACAACACTCATAGTCATACAATCAAGTTTGGTTTCATGGCATGTAATTGTTCATATATACTCATTTACATTAGATTTGATTCGCATTCCCTTATTCACATACACACATGCATACAATGAAGTAATTAACCGGCATATATCACACAAACAGGAAATCAAACCATCACCTACCTCAAAACCAAGCTTGAATCCTCCTAAGACACTTGAGCCTTTCCTTTCCGGATTCTTTCCGTTTGTTCTTGGTCTAAAAATAGTTAAGTAATGCAAGGATCAATAAACAAGGCCTAATTTACCCGGATAATAATCAAACTATCAATCCTAGGCCAAACCCAAGATCCCAATACTCAATTAGGGCTTTTTCCACCATTAACTTCAGGACAAAACCCTCCCCCAATGATAATTTCTCAAGATTCTAAGTTTTAACAATCGAACTACGGATTAGGGGAGTAATTATCTTACCTTTAGCGCTAGAAATCGTGGAAAACTGTCAAGAAATGCTCTGGTTCGCCTCCTAGCTCTCAAGAACGAAGTTTTGTAGAAAATAACGATTTTGGGGTTTTTCCCCGACTTAACTCGCGACTGTCCCACCACAGCGGGACCCAACCCGCCACAGCCGCCCTCGCGAAACTAACCCCGCTCTGGCGACTTGCATGGAGACAGAAAGTCAAAATTTGAGTTCCAAGCTCCCATTTCACAACACACTTCAAACATGGACGTTCTAAAACTACCCTTCCATGCCAAGATCAGTTTTGGGAGTTCTACTCGCCCGAATTCGATTTTGTAAAGTCGTACAAGCTCCTTAACGTCTTAGTTATCCACTCATGTGATCAAATTCATAATCAACCCCCCCATTTATTACTAAATTTCCCTAAATCTCACCTGACTTAGATTTCATCCAAGTCTGGCCTACGCTAGAAATTTCCAAGTCACTATTCAAAAAAATTATGGCCCAAATTCTTTCCCCATTAGCCATTTCATAACAACAGGAACATGTCGTTACAATAGATACCAATTTACCCATCAATCGTCCCCGAGTGATAAACTAGGAGAACTGGCTAAGGCAAAAGTAGAGTAGTATCTGAATCATCGAATAGCTGGGGATACTTGTCTCGCATGTCCTTCTCGGTTTCCCAAGTAGCTTCTTCAACTGGACGATGCTTCCATTGAACTTTCACAGACCTTATCTTATTGGTCCTCGTGATACTTCTTTAACATGTACACATAGAACACCAATGGACTCCAGATAGGCTATGCGGAAAAGCCAACTTATAAGCCACTGGCCCTACACAGTCAAGAATCCCAAATGGCCCGATGTATCGAGGACTAAGCTTGCCCTTCTTGCCGAATCCCATCACCCCCTTTATGGGTGACACTTTTTAGAAGGACTTGCTCACCAGCCTGAAATGCCATGTCCCTTACCTTATGGTTTGCATACTTTTTCTGTCGACTCGGGACTGCTAGAAGCTTAGCTTGGATGCTTCTCACCTTATCTTGAGAATCTTTCACCAAATCAACCCCCTAAGGGTTTCACATCTCCAGCCTTAAACCAATCAATTGAATACCTACACATTCTCCATACAATGCCTCAATGAAGTCATCTTAATACTCGAGTCATAAATATGGTTGTATGTAAGCTTAACTAACAACAAAAGCAATTCCCAATAACCACCAAAGTTGATCGTACACACGCCTGCAACATGTTATCAAGGGGATTGACACAATCATCAGGACGAATCCTTTCTCACATAAGCATGATAAAATTCCAAATCAATACTCACTACAATTAGAAGTGAACCTGAACCAACTAGCACACACTCATAATACCCAAACAATCATAGTTCTTCACAACATCTCCATCCGACAACAAAAATTCCCATGAGCTTAAGTTATAAAAATTTGATCTTTAGACATTTGTAACCAACTTTAGCCTTTACAATCAAATAAAAATATTCTTGCTCTCGCCTCTCTCTAAAGGTTGTACTACATCCCACATTTTTTATGACTCTAGCTCTTTTAAATTCTATATGAGTGGTGCCCTACCATCTCTTAAAACTTTCTATACAACCACGTTACTCACCAAATAGTAGAAAACTACAACCTTAGATACTCGCAAGTCGTAATTAATATACAAAATTCGCTTAACCAACAATCTTATTATATAGTTGCATCCCATCACAATCCATCACAAACTCTTATTACCATTATGCTTAGTTAGCCTTGGCTATCACTAAGAAGTCATGAACCTTTTCATCGACATGACACCTCAAACTCAGGTATACTTATCAAATTCAAAGGATTAGACCAATTTTATACGTACTTTCTTACTAAAATCTTCAATTTCCTTCACCCAAGTATATTATGGGACTTTCTTTATCCATAAGCTTGTCATTCCGGTATCAATCCACTCCTTTATGGCTTAAGAAAAAATCACCAGTCCTCATACTATCATCCTTCTTCTTAACAAACAAGATAGGAGCACCCTACAAGGAAGCACTAGGACATATGAAACCTTTATCAAGAAGCTCCTGGATTTGAGCTTTAAGCTCTCTCAATTCTATCGGAGTCATGCGATAAGGAGGACTGGAGATGGGGAGAGTGCCAGGTTCCAAGTCAATGCTGAAATCTATATTTCTATCGGGAGGCATACCAAGCAAATCGGTAGGAAACACTTCCTTGAATTCAGACACTACAGGAATAGACTCAATAAAGGCAGTCTCAACATCAACCTTCCAAATATGAGTCAAATATGCCAAACACCCCTGCCCCACCAGTTTCCTAGCCCACACGAAAAATATGAACTTAGCTGGCTTAGGCTTGTACACCCCTTCCCACTCTAACTTTTTCCTACTCGGGATCTCTAGAGTCACAGACTTAGCGTTACAATTAAGCACAACATAATAGGGGGACAACTAAGTCATGTCTAAGATTATATCGAAGTCAGTCATATCTAAAATAACCAAATCAACCCAAGTCTGAAAACCCATAAACAGAGAAGGACAAACACGATATATCTGAGTGATTATGACTGACTCTTCAACTGGGATAGAAACATGGATGGGGGCATCAAGCATATCACAAACAGCATCAAATCCCAAGGCAAACTGAACTGACACATATGAATAAGTAGAACCTGGATCAAGTAAAACAGTAGCCATTCGGTCACATGCAACAATATCACATCTGATCACTGCATCAGACACCTCAGCCTCGATCTTTTCTGGAAACACATAAAATTGAGCCATGTCATCTTGACGGGCAATCTTCTTGCCTGCGGCACTGCTCCCCTACCTGCATTACCATTTCCCCGGCCTCGTTGATTTTCCTCCTCATATGCCTAGGTTCTCCACAATTGTAACACACTTAATAACTTAACCAAGTAAGCATCGCTGCTTTTGTAGTAGTCATATCATGACCCTCTTTGATATACACTTAATCTAGGAAATCATAGTAGAGATTTGAATGTCAATTGTCGCAACATAATTTCATCATTTACTAAGCAACCCATACATGTTATGACAACAATACTAAATTCATTTGCCAAAGTAGTGGTGTTCATTATCTAGCCTTCCCTTACAAAACTCCTTGAATGTTGTCACCTTGGCAAAGTCTTCTGACTTCACCCCTTTTACCTCCGTCACAAAATAAACCACTTCCTGAAAAGATTTCGCTAAATCAGCCACCTGTAAGCTTGAATCTGCAAATCTGACCTTAATCCTTTCACAAAACGATGAATTTGCTCTTCTAGACTGAAGCAAAGTGGAGTACCATATTTGAATAAAACACAAACTTTTGCCTTAAAGGCCGCAACAAATATATTATGTTGCTCTATATTCAGGAACTCATCTCTCCTTCTATCCTTTAAAGTTCAGGGTATATACTTTTCCATACAAATGGGTAGTGCATTTACTAGTCGACACCACATTTTGGTGTCTCCCTTGAACTGGTATATCATAAACTCAACGCCAAATCACTCTACCGTATCTATTTTATGAAGCAAACCATGGCAATCGACAAGAAAGTCATAAGAATCTTCAGATTCAGTACCCATGAAGAATGAAGGTTTCAACCTTAAGAACATAATAAAAACCTCATGTTTGTCACTAGTCATTACATACCCACATTGAATCGGGGAAACATACTTATTTGGAAGGACGCATCCTCTCTTGCTAGTGTTGGTGTTACCACTTCTGTTGCTCTAGTTCTGACCATAGAGTGAAGGAGGAAAGATACCAATTTGTATCACCCAGATACCAATTGGATTCAAGTAATAGCACAAAGAAAGAAAGGAATGAGTTTTCCTAAAATCCTATAGCCTCTCGAAGAAAAGTACAAACGTCTCCGTACCGTTCCGCAAGACTCTACTAGACTCATTTTTTGTACAATGAGATCAACGAACCTAAGGCTCTGATAACAACTTTGTCACGACCCAGACCGTCGTGATTGGCAACCACACTAACCCTCCGTTGGGAGAACAATTATTACAACCCAACTAAGAAACTTAACGAAAACTAGAACATTTAAAGATACGGGAGCAGATTTAAATGACTATTGAAATATGAAGTTCCCATAAACTCTGAAAGTTTAACAAATCAACTAACATAACTATTGCGGAAGTTCAACCTCTAGAACCTATAAGTCATTGTACCAAAACTCTGTAAACCAACAAATCTAAGAAAAAGGAGTGCAACCCCTAAACTAACATAAGCAAAGTCTAACTAAATAGTCTAAGTCTAAAAAGAGTGGACTAAACAAGGAAGGATCTATTGCACCCCGAAAGAACTGGCTCACCCTTGAATCTGGTCTTTGATCAATGATCCCCTAGCTGAGGTCTATCAGTAGCCGCATGAAGATGCCCTGTACTTAACAAAGAACGAGCAAGTGTAGTGTCAGTACACAACCATAGTGTACTGGTAGGATCATGCGGCCACCCCAGTAAGCGAAACATAGGCAAGCAATTACAACACAATAAACAAACATATATACAGAATACATAGATCAATTATCATTTCAGGAGTAACATACAGTTCCCAATATCAACGACAAGAAGACATGAATGTAATCATCACAGTGGTCCTCTCATGGAACCCACACCCAAACTGTTAATGTGTCGGAACGTGACACCCGATCCAATATATATGTATCGGAATGTGACACTTGATCCAATATGTGTCGGAACGTGACACCTGATCCAATATATGTTTCCGAACGTGACACCTGATCCAATCTATGTGTCGAAACGTGACACCCGATCTAATATATATGTCGAAATGTGACACCCGATCCAGTCAGCACAACCACAATCACAGTCACACCCATAATGAACAACACTCATAGTCATATAATCAAGTATTGGTTTCATGGCATGTAATTGTTCATATATACTCATTTGCATTAGATTTGATTCACATTCCCTTATTCACATACACACATGCATACAATAAAGCAATTAACCGACATATATCTCACAAATAGGAAATCAAACCATCACCTACCTCAAAACCAAGCTTGAATCATCCTAAGACACTTGAGTCTTCCCTTTCCGGATTCTTTTTGCTTGTTCTTAGTCTAAAAAAAATTAAGTAATGCAAGGATCAATAAACAAGGCCTAATTTACCCAATAATAATCTAATTATCAATCTTAGGCCAACCCCAATATCCCAATTCTCAATTAGGGCTTTTTCCATCATCAACTTCAGGCGAAAACTCTCCCCCAATGATAATTATTCAAGATTCTAAGTTCTAATAATCGAATTACGGATTAGGGGAGTAATTATCTTACCTTTAGAGCTAGAAATCGTGGAAAATTGTCAAGAGCAGCTGGTTCGCCTCCTCGCTCTCAAGAACAAAGTTTTGTAGAAATTAACGATTTTGGGGTTTTTCTCCGACTTAACTGGCGACTGTCCCGCCACAGCTGCCCCGCCCTGGGGGCTTGCACGGAGACAAAAGTTAGGAATTTGAGTTCCAAGCTCCCACTTCACAACACACCTTCAAACCTGGACGTTCAAAAACTACTCTTCCATGCCAAGATCAGTTTCGGGAGTTCTACTCGCCCAAATTCAATTTCGTAAAGCCGTACAGGCTCCTTAACGTCTTGGCTATCCACTCATGTGATCAAATTCATAATTAAACCCCCGGTCTATTACCAGATTTCTGTAGACCTCACCTGACTCAGATTTCGTCCAAGTCTGGCCTAGGCTAGAAATTTCCAAGTCACTACTCAAAAGTTTTATGGCCCAAATTCTTTCTCCATTGGTTTTTCCATAACGACGGGAACAAGTCGTTACATATATAGTATTAGCATTGGCATGGACAGGGTCCCCTCTCCAATTCTAATACAAAACATGTCTATAATTAATATCAACATAAAATTTGTCAAAGAGATATAGTGTTTGGTTGGCCACATGAGAAAAAATAATTCACGCATTACTAATACAGGAGTTCCTGGTGTCATATTAAGTTAAAATGTAGTGTAAAATGTACTCGTATAACAATTTCATTATTAAACACCAGTATAACAATTCTTATATTAGTAATTCTGTAATATTTTTTAATATTATACACAACAAATATAAGCTAATATAATCACTGAATAGTTATTTTTATGAGATAATCGGCCCCTAATAATAGATCAACAAGTTCTTATAGACCAAAATATGAACATAATTCTGATGATTTCTTGATCTTTACTTAAGGATCCAATAGAAAATATGCAAACGGTTTTCTTCTCATTTAATTGCACAAATTTATCTTCAAAAGGACCGTTCTTTAATTTTTATCTTTTATGAGTTGATTATTAATTTTTGCCTGCACTCCACTTGTTACCACAAAACGACGAAACCAGGAGCGGAAGGTGGGACTTGAATCCTCAACGTCTTAAAAAATGAACTTACGCATAGCGTGACTTAAGTTCTTTAAGAACGCGAGACGTAATTTATGAGATATTATGATCCCACTAAAAAATTATTTGTTTGGAAAAAGAGCAAATTACCCTTTTCTGTGAGGACCCAATTCTCATTTTCTAGGTAGTTACTTCATACAAAGTTGGAAACTTAGCCAACTTATGTAACACTTGAGCATTATTTGTATTGAGAACTTCAGCAACTTATAGATTAGTTATTCATCTTTCAGTTATGCATTAGAGTTAGTTAGATAGTGTGTTGTTAGTGCCAGCTGTAACAGTAATCAGTTATTCTAGAACTTTCTCTTTATTTGTATAAATAGATAGCTTGTACTGTTTCATTGTAATTCAATTAGTTCAGTTCATGAAATACAAAAATAGTTTCTCTTCTTTCCTTCCGAGTTGATCATCAATGGCATCATGTGTTCACCATTAGAGAAGATTAATCCAAGCTCAGCGAGTTAGATTTAACATGGTATCAAAGCCATAAAGGTTTTCCTTCTTTGCTCAATTTCATATCTGCTCGTTTTCATCTTCACTTGTCCTGTTCATCTCTAATTTCGTTTTTCAAATCAACAATTGTTTCGATTCTCACTATGGTTGAAGTTGTGGATCAAGTTGATAGATCCTCATCCTCTGTTCCAACTCCCATCATTTTCGATGTTGGAAGCCCATTGTATATCCACCCCTCTGACAACGCAGGTTCAGTGCTGGTTCCTGTACCATTCGATGGTGTTGGCTTTCGATCATGGAAGAGGGGTGTGCTGCGTTCACTTTCAGTGAAGAACAAATTAGGGTTCATCAATGGAGAGTGTATGAAACCAGGCCCACAGTCTCCTGATTATCGTCAATGGGAGAGATGTGATGCCATGGTTACCTCCTAGATATTGAATTCTCTAAGCAAGGATATTGCAGACAGTGTAGAGTACGTGTTTGATTCATTGGAGCTGTGGAGTGAGTTACAAGATTGGTATGATCAAACCAATGGGGCTAAGCTGTTTCAGATCAAAAGGAAATTAACGATATCAATCAAGGCACTTTGGACATCACCTCTTACTACACAAGGATGAAGAAACTTTGGGAAGAACTCACCACACTAAGTGCTAAGAGTATTTGTAGCTGCACTTGCACATGTGGTGCTAAAGACACAATGCACAAGGCTGAACAGGACCGACGACTCATTCAATTCCTTATGGGTCTCAATGAGGTTTATACCATCATCCGAGGAAGCATGCTGATGATGAATCCATTACCCTCTATGGGACAGGCTTTTGCTCTTTTGGTCCAGTAAGAAAAACAAAGAGAATTCAAGCCAAACAACCCCTCCTATGCAGAATCTTCTTCTTCCATGAATGTTAGTTCTAGTTCTTCACGAAGTTCTGGGAGTCCTTCAGGTGTGCGAGGCTTCCAAACCAACTATGCAAACAACAATGTAAGGGCAAGGCCCTACTGTGAACATTGTAAGAGGGTTGGACACATAAAGGACAAGTGCTACAAACTACATGGGTATCCTAGCAAGCCAAATGCTGATTCAGGACCTAATAACCAGCTTTACAATAACTATCAACCCAGAAATCAATACAACCAGAACCAAAAATTTAACTCCTCTAATTCTCAGTATAAAGGGCATAAAGGCAAGGGGACTGCAACAAATGTTCATGGAGATCTGCTAGAGAAGGGTGAATCTAGCACTCAGAGTGGTCCTGCAGGTACTCTGTCTCAGGAACAATATCACCATCTAGTCAGCATGCTGCAACAATTTCAAGGAGGAAACATGGGGGATAGTTCTGCATTTACGGAGCCACGGTCCAACAATGGATCTGTCAACTTTGCAGGTATAATTGCTTGCAACTCTGCTGTTGATTTTGATAAACTTTCATGTGGATGTTTCAAAGCGAAAACTGATTCCTGGATCCTAGACTCAAAGGCTACTCATCACATAACCTTTGATAAAACCAATTTAACCAAAATCATCACCATACCATATCTAATGCTTGTTAGATTACCTAATGGTTATAGAGTCAAGGTAACACAAGTTGGAGAAGTAAGACTAACCCCTGAGATCACATTGTCTAATGTTCTTTTAATACCTACATTCAAGTACAATCTAATTTCCATCAGTTCCTTGAACAAACATCTTCACTGTGTCACTACCTTCACAAACTCACTTTGTCTACTGCAGGGCCTTCACTGAAGAGGCCTCTGGAGATTAGTAGGATACATGATGGACTATACTTTCTCTGCTCACAGTGCCTATAGAAGAACAACTCCATTCCTCAACAGAACCACCATACTTTTCCTTGTCTTTCATCTCATGTACTCAATCCATGTAGTTCCCATTCTTGTTCCCCTAGTTCTGATATAGAAAATTTTGTTGTTAAAGCTAGTGATTCTTGCTTTACTCATCCTATTGTAAGAAATACAATTGTTGCTAATAAACATAGTGATTCCTGTTTCACTCATACTTCCATTATATCTCATGCAAATGCTGCAGACTTGTTATGGCATTATAGACTTGGTCATGTCCCTTTTGTAAAGATGAGAGGGTTAACTTCGATACCAGTGAGGTTCTCAACCAAACAACCTTTTTTTTGTCCAATCTGTCCCATGGCTAGGCAATCCAGGCTGCCTTTTCCCACCAAAACCACACAGTCCGCCAAATGCTTTGATTTGTTACACATTGATCTATGGGGACCCTACCACACCAAGACCTACAATAACTTCAGTTACTTCATCACCTTAGTAGATGATTACAGTAGGGCCACATGGACTCATCTCTTGAGCAGTAAAAGTAATGCCTTACCTGTAGTCAAATCCTTTATCTCTATGGTTGAAAACCAGTTTCAGACCTCAATAAAAACAATCAGATCAGACAATGGATTAGAATTCTCCAACACTGAAGCCACTTTTTTTTTTCAATCCAAAGGTATCATACACCAGAAAACTTGCCCACACACACCACAACAAAATGGTGTAGTAGAAAGAAAACATAAATATCTCCTTGAAACAGCCAGAGCACTCCTTTTCCAATCAAAATTGCCAATTAAGTATTGGGGTGAATGCGTTCTAACAGCCACCTACATCATCAGTAGACTACCCTCACATACCTTGAACAATAAGTGTCCTGCTGAAGTATTACACCAGCTAAAACCATCATATTCCCACATGAGAAGCTTTGGTTGCCTATGTTATCCTACCATACCTAAAACACAAAGAACCAAATTTGACCCAAAGACTAGTCCTCATGTCTTCATAGGATATCCTCCTAACATAAAAGGGTACAAAATACTAAGTCTAGCTACTAGAAAGATTCATGTGTCCAGGGATGTGGTGTTTCATGAGACAATATTTCTTTTTTCTCTGACAAAAGATACTTCTGCTTTTCCTGCATCTCCATTTTTCCATTCTGATGTTCCTTCCTTTTCTTCATTATATCCTGATCCTGTTTCACCCCATCCTAATCCTGCACAGTGTGATCCTGCATCTCCTCATACTAATCTTGAACAATGTGATCAAAGGGTTCACCAACCAGTATCACCCGTAACATCTAGTTCTGTTGACTCTACCAGTCTAACACATCCTTCTTCTATTTCTCCTGAAGTTGCACCTGTTCTTAGGAAGTCCACCAGAGTTCACAAGACACCATCTTACCTAAATGATTACATTCATCTTGCTCCCAAACCCTCTTCACTCTCCCTTTGTACTTCGTTTGCACACAACAGTCACATTGCCCCTGAGGATTTGACATCTTCTAGTCAGTCTTTTGTAATGAATATTTCTCATGAATGTGAACCATCATCTTATGAAGAAGCAGCTATGAATCCTGCATGGCAGACAGCCATGACACAAGCGTTTAATGCATTACATGAGAATCACACATGGGACCTAGTTCCTCTACCACCTGGAAAGAAACCAATTGGATGTAAGTGGGTGTACAGGATCAAACATAGGGCAGATGGCACTATAGAAAGGCTGAAGGCCAAGTTGTTTGTGAAGGGCTATACCCAACATGCTGGAATTGACTACACTGAAACATTTTCCCCAGTTGTAAAGATGACAACAGTCAGAACCTTGCTTGCCACTGCAGCCAAGAAGCATTGGGACATTTTTCAGTTGGATGTCAATAATGCCTTCCTTCATGGGGACTTACCAGAGAAAGTTTACATGGATATACCACAAGGGTTGGATACTAGCACCACTAAACTTGTCTGCAAACTGAATAAATCCTTGTATGGCCTTAAACAGACCAGCAGACAATGGTATGCAAAGTTAACTGATGCTTTCAACTCTAGAGGTTACATTCACTCCATGAATACTCATTGTTCCACAAAAAATCGGGTTCTTCCATTGTCTTTGTAACTGTCTATGTCGATGATGTGCTGCTCACTGGTACTGATCTCATTGAGATAAATAATCTGAAGATCTTCCTGCATGAGACTTTTAAGATAAAAGACTTGGGGAGGTTGCACTATTTTCTTGGCTTAGAGGTCTTGTACAAGAAGGATGTCATTCTTATCTCTCAAAGAAAGTTTGCCCTGGATCTGCTTAAAGAATATAATTGCAGTCACTTTACACCTTTCTCATCACCTCTTGATCCATTAATCAAACTAAGAGCTGATGAAGGTTCCCTGCTTTAAGATCCTGCCTATTACAGAAAGCTCATAGGGAAGCTAAACTTCCTCACAAACACTAGACTGGACATTGCATATGGGGTACAACACTTAAGCCAATTTATGCATGCACTTAGAGAGCCTCACCTGCAGGCAGCCTTTCACATGTTGAGATATCTGAAGCAAGATCCCACCTTGGGTATTTTCATGTCCAATACAGATGATTACACAGTGAGAGCATTCTGTGATTCAGACTGGGCATCCTGCCCTGATTCTAGGAAATCTGTTACTGGACATGTGGTTCTACTTGGTGACAGCCCTGTGAGCTGGAAATCCAAGAAACAGGAGACCATTTCATTGTCTTCAGCTGAGGCAGAGTATAGGTCGCTTAGAAAGGTAGTTGGTGAGTTGGTATGGTTGCAAAGGTTGTTTATTGAACTGACTGTTCCTAGCACTGGTCCATTTCCTGTGTTTTGTGATAGCTAATCTGCCTTACACATTGCAAGAAATCATGTTTTCCATGAACGCACCAAACACATCGAGATTGTTGACACACAATTTTGGACCTTCACAATATATATTAATCATCGAGCTTCTTAAATTCCGAACGATTTGAAATAATTAGCTTTATAAAATTCAAAATGTTTTTCAAGTTATTTAAATAGTTTTGTCACTTTTTATAATTTTTAAAATAATTATGTATATAGTTAGTATATTTTATGAATATTCGAAAATCATATAAAAAAAAAAAGAAAGTTTTAATTTCATTTGAATATTTGGTTTTAGTTTAGTTAATTAGTTTATAAGTAAGTTAATTATTTTATTTCGTAGGAATTAAGAAGCTTGTTGATTAATCAATATTAATTCGTCTTATAATAAATTTTAGGCAAATTCTCTAAATTAACTAAATTTGACTAGCTTCTTAATTCCCATTGGCCATAATTGTAATTCTTGTGGCCATTTTGGTATTACAATTCTAGCCCTACCTTAACTCATTTATATGACCACTTTTTGGCCGTTTCTTAAAAAATTTCTAGCAGCCATTTCCCATTCTTAATTCCAACCAGCCCACTAATATTCCCAGCCCATAAAGACCCATCAGCATTGCCAACAACCCAATAAAATAATACAATCAGCAACATAACCGACCCAGCCCATTTTCCCCTTAATTCCCCTTACAATACAACAACAACATCGACCAAAATGACCCTACAGTACCCCCACCGCCCTGACTTCATCTTCCTCACTACAAACCATCGATTTCAACAGTACCCCGACCCCACTGCCCATGCTCGTTTTCTTCTTCCAGACGCAAACCAAGAAATCCAGCAACTCCCACATCCTATCTCTGCAACAACCGCCCATTTTGATCTTTTCCATCCGGATTTTAAGGGATTTTTTTTGAATTTCCATACAACAATAGCTATGCCTTACCCTTGAAATTTGAATTGATTTGGTTGGGAAATTCCGATTTTGCCCCAAGTTCCTATCCGTTTTCTTCCCCCCAAATCTGCCCTAATTTCCTGGCTATATATACTCTCTATTATTCACTGTAAAAGGGGAGAAAGGGGGGAATTAGAATAAAAAATAAAAAATACAATGAACTATTGATTATACATAGTCATAGACAAATATTTAGGAAATAGATTTTGAAGTGATAGAGATTGGCAATAAGATTTCTACTCTCGTTTGATTCTTTTCCGTTCATCGAAGTTTCTCGGAGTCATAGTTTGGTGGTGGTGGAATCCTTCCCAAAATCTCGCGTCCCAGGTCGCTGCTCCGAAAGAGGTGATATTTTGTTCCTTTTGTTTTGTTCTTCGTCTAATATGATGCTTTGATTCATATCTGGTATTTTGCTCATTTAATATTATAGTTTGTTCAGTTTGTTTTATTCATCTTAAATTGAATTAGTTTGCATTGTATTTTTGTAACTACTAGCCGACTTTGAATCATGTAATCATCGTTGTCAATTTAATTTTGTCTAGTCAGGAAGCTCTGATTTTTGGGCTCTATGTTTGTCTCACTATTCTGGAAAAGAAAGTATTGAATGTTAGCCTAATCTCATGTAATATATATATATATATATGTTAGCCTAATCTCACGTAATATATATATATATATATATATATATAATTTCTTTCGACTTTAATCTATGATATTGTCCTTCTGAATTTGTAGCCTCCCATTAAATTCATCTACTCATCATATATCCAATTTAATTCCTTATTTTGCTGAAGGAATAAGTTGAATACCATTTTATTTATTTTTTCTTATTTTTTTTTGCGGTTTGATTTAGCATGAGTCCCGCAAAGAATTAAACTTGCATAAAGTGTCCCTGTCCTTTTTGTTTTGTTTCTAATGTTGTCCTCTTGTTCAAATGGGTAAACTGTATATTCTTCATAATACTCATGTTATTGTCTTGGAAATCATGGGTTTATTTTTCTATTATTATTATTAAGCCAGAAGCTCTGATTTTTGAGTTCGAACAATACATTTCAACATATATCTTGATAACGTGAGCACAACCACAATTATATTTTCTCTTCTTCCTTGATAGTTTAGGATCTACGATGCATTGTCTTCTTGTATTATATAAATTGGGACCTATAAATTTCGTTATGTGTCTTCGAATGGTTGTTCCTGGGCATTTAAGAGGACGACATATTTTCCATGTTACTTGGGAGAGAGATGCCAACCTTTATTTTTCTCCATATGTTTAATATGTGGCTTTCTATAGTTTGACGTTTTAGTGTTTGAGTAGATATAGTCTTATCATCCTCATGTTTAATGCTTTGTTCTCTACTTAAGTTCTCAGGTAGACATATATGCGATAAAATAGAGTGTTTATTGAATTAGCTCGACCTCTCTATTTTAGTGTGATGTCGTTTAAAGGTCTCAAATTGTAAACTTATTATTTGCTTGTTTCATTCACTATGATTTGAGTATAAGTTTGGTCCCTGCTCATTTTGGTTGTTGCTTGTTAGTTCTTTATGATCATCAAGCTTGTAACGTTGTTGGAATTTGTAAATTAGGATGCTTTCTATCCCACCTATAATAATGTGTGCTATAGATTGCTCGTTATCTTCATGAATACACAAGATTATGATGCCTCTGTTCTGGTTGATGTCATCCTTACATCTAGTTAGCGATGTTTACTGACTTGTTTGATGCCAGATAATCGATCTTGTCCCTTACTTGAGTTTTGTTGCCTTCATTTAAAGTATTTCAGAGTCTGAATTTGTATTAAGTTTCAGACAATTTGATAAGATTTGGTAATGAATAACTTCTCACTCCCTTCCTTTCCCATTTATAATGTGAATATTGACATTTTAATTTAAAGGTAGTATAGTTGCTGCATCTGCGAATTTTTTTTCTTTCTTACTTCCAATGCAATAATCGTGGCTACTATCATCTAATTAACTCTTATCTTTCATATGAAAAGGTGAGAAGTTTATATGTGATAATGTTTTCTTCTTCTACGTCTCACTTTATGTCATTTCTTTTAGAAACCGATGTCCATTTAGTTGAATGTTCCCTTCAGATTAGTATCCAATCTGTTGAAAGTGTTAATTTAATTTTAATCAAGTCAAGGATTGGTATTAAAATGATTTTTAAGAGTCTAGTGCCTTTTATTCCTCTTTCATTTGTCTTTTTTTTAAAAATAAAAATAAAATAATTTTTCTTACCTCTCGTTGTGGAGATTCCAAATATGGACGTGCATATTTTTATTAGCTTAGGTGCTTTATCATGATTTGGATTAATTCTTATATGTGTGTTTTATGATGCATGTGAAAATCGATGGGTCCAATATGGACTCCATTCCTGCATATCTCCGAGTTGGTTCATTTCTGAGTCAACCCCATCATGATTCAAGTGAAGTGGAAGCAAATATACGGATCTTGAGGTTCAAGGACGAAAATGCATAAATAACATCCCACTTTTGGACAACAGTGAATTTAGGCCAAAAAGGGCCTAAATTCAATCTCTCCTTTTACTCTTTAATTATTTAATTGTGATTACTTATTGTTTGTTATTTAATTCTAACTTTATAATTTTTAATTAACTTAATTAGATTCCCCAAAAGATGAGTTATTTTCTGTGTGTCGGTTTAATTTTAATATATTTCACGTTTTTGTATTTATTTATTTTATTAATCAAGTACATTGGTCAAAATTTTATATCTTCAACTAAGTTAAATCTTTGAGCTTAAAAAGATATGTTTTAAGGCCGCTTCACTTGATCACATCTTATTTTTTAAAGTTGTTAAGTTAAAGTATTTTTCTCAAATAAACTTTAAAAAATGTTAGTCAAAACCTTTTTCAATTAATTTAAAATATATATATATAATACTTACTTAGTCATTTTTCTCACAAAGGTTAGTTAAAACTTTTGTTCTTCAATTAATTTAAATTGATTTAAATTATTATTTTAAAATGAATTAAATAAATTCTAATTAATCTAGTTTTATTGATATTTCAATCACTTGATTTTCGAGTCAAGTGTTCCATTTTGGATCCCTTTCTCTAAAAATAGAATAATATAAAATGTGTCATTCATTTAATTATTTTATCAAAGTTAATCAAATATTGCAAGTTATCTTTTTTTTTTTTTTTTTTTTTCATGTTAAATCATTATTTTCCTAAAGATAGTCAAATATATATTAGTCAAGTCGCAGGTCAACCGCATGTTAGCGGACACTTCGAATGCTTAAACCCTTCTCGAAGTGTAAATTGAACCCCGAACCCTCTTTGGTATTTTCAAATGATTTTTTCTGTTTAAATCTTTGAAAATTATAAGTTTTCTTAATTTCTTTAAAAAATTAAGTGGCGACTCTTTCTAAGTATTTCTCAAATTGCTTTATACTTAGAACATTTCAAAAAGTGATTTTTCTAAGGTTAATCAAATTACGACACAACAGAGATCGATTGTCACTTTGTCCGGACCAAACTTCAAGAAGGACTTATCACTCTACATCATGTTGGTACCACTCAACAATTGGCTGATATCCTCACTAAAGCACTCACTGGAGTTAAGCACTCGAATATTTTATCCAAGTTGGCAGTGTTTGCATCACCTTCAACTTGAGGAGGGGTATTGAGAACTTCAGCAACTTATAGATTAGTTATTCATCTTTTAGTTATGCATTACAGTTAGTTAGATAGTGTGTTGTTAGTGCCAGCTGTAACAGTAATCAGTTATTCTAGAACTTTCTCTTTATTTGTATAAATAGATAGCTTGTACTGTTTCATTGTAATTCAATTAGTTCAGTTCATGAAATACAAAAACAGTTTTTCTTCTTTCCTTCCGAGTTGATCATCAATGGCATCATGTGTTCACCATTAGAGAAGATTAATCCAAGCTCAGCGAATTAGATTTAACAATTTGTTTGCACCTAATGAAGGTTTGATATGGAATAATTCAGATATTAGATTATTAGTGCATTTGTACTCATTAAGATTTAAGTACTTCCGTATAGGTTTTAATCATAAAGATCTTGAACAAAATTTTAATATCATTAAAATATATTTTTATATGAATAATATCCATCATCACTCTATCCACAATCACCAGTCACCACCACTAGGCACCTTTGTCGCCGCAACCACCACCATCATGACTTGATTTCGACTTATAAAATCATAAAACTAAAGATGACCAACTTATGACTTGATTTCGACTTATAAGCACTTGACTTAAAAAAACACTTTTGGTATTTACTAAATGTATGACAATCTTTAAAAAATGCTTATGAACAAAATAATTAGGTGTAATTACATAGACATGCCTAATTATGTATAGGCAGAATAAAGTAAAAAAAATATTATAATCTAGAGCCTAGAAATATTGGCATTGCCTAACTATAAAAGGACATAGGATCTCATGTAATGATGAACCACACACTTGTTATTATAACTTTGTGATATATCATAGAAGAAAAATGAGCCTCAAAGGAAAGCTAGTTTCTGAGATAAACATCAAGTGTGATGGAGATGTTTTTCATGAAGTATATAGGCACAGACCACACCATATCTCCAGCATGTCCCCTGATAAGATACAAAATGTGGATGTTCATGAAGGTGTATGGGGCACCGTTGGTTCTGTTAATTATTGGAATTTCATCCATGGTAAACCTTTATTATATTTGGTTTCAATATTTATATCTTTCGTGTCCTATCACAAAATGTTCGGTTCATATATTCTGCAATGCCATTTTGTTGTGGTTTCAACACAAGTGTGGTGTCTCACTATGCACTCTCAGTTATTGAATTCTGAGTTGCAAAATTCGAAGTTATTGCATGTTAGTTCAAAGACATTTATATTTTCTTCAACTTGCCTCTCAATCATCGTCTTTCATTTAACAAATGTTGAAAAATAATTCATTTTTTGTTTTTAGAAAATAAAATAAGCCCATGTCATTTTTGAGTAATTGTTAATCAAAGTTATAAAGTACTTGCACCACATTTATATTGCTTATCAAACACACAATTTTCACAAAATTTCAAAGCTTGATTTCTGTAACCATCCAAAAAAGTAAGTGCCACAATTGAAATTGATTCACCACACTCTTCCTAGAAGCTATAATTATTTCCCCTTCAACTATACTGGCTTGAAGATAATACAGTCGAGAATGAAACTTACTCTTCATGAGTACCATGGAGATCTTACACACTTTCAGTGTTTCATTATCTAAGTGAAACTTACACCCTTGATCATCCAAAGTCGAAAGAGAAATCAAATTTTCCTTCATTTGAGGAAAATGTCAGCACTTAATATACATTTCTAATGATGCATAAAATATTCTCAATTTGATATTATCAATTCCCTATATATTTAATGAATTATCTTCACCTAGGTACACAATCTCACTCGTTTGCTTATATAAGTTGTAAATCTATTCTTGTGAGGACATATGTGAAATATAAGTAATCAGGTATATTTATATTTATATGATCGCATCGGTCATGATATTCATAGCCTTGCTTTTTTTTGGGTCAAATTCTAATTTCGTTTTGCTTCTCCCAATCGTCAAGCCTGATCGACTCGACTCTTTTCCCTGTCCCCGGGCCTCCTCTCAATTCATTTGTTCTTCTTCTGCACTGTCACTTGAATAAAAACATTTGATCAGCCCGACTTTCTCAAATAACCCCCACCGACCCTTTTCCTTTACGAGTTTGGATTAATTACTCCTGTAAAAATCATCTTTGCCAAACAAGTGAATAATGTTACAAACAAAAAAATATGCATCATCAAATAAATATTTTCTTTGTCTTATTTTTGTTGCACACATAGGCATACAAAGATTTGTTATGGTGTTATATGCACTATACTTGTGCTAACCTAATTAAAGATTTGTTAGACAATTTTACAAAGTAAATGAGACTTTTTCAAAATCACGATGATAATTATTTCGTTATTATAACATTAAAATTTCAACAATATGTACATGTTCAAACATAATTAAATTTAATAATTAAACACAAAAATTAATATAAAATAAACCTAAAGAATGTTATACTTTGGTTAATTTTAAAATTTATCGATAACACACCTCAAATTCGAAGAAATTATAAGAGTTAAATTATTTTAAAATGTGAATATAAATAAATAAATTGATTGACATATTTCAGCAACACTTGATAATTGAATAACGATACACATTAAATTAAGCATTATTAAAGTTTGGAGCGATGTATTCAAAATTGTGAGAGACGAAGTCACGATTTTGAATACATCGCTCCAGACTTGATAATTTATGTAATATTATTTGACTTTTCAATTTGATAGTACAATTTTTTCGGTTTGATTTAAACACCTTCATGCTTAGCCTCAAATTTATAGGGTTACTCCTAATTTGTAATATATGGCACTATAGAACATAGAATAGCATGGGAAATTATAACCTCTACTCTTATTTATTTTTCTTCTGAGTTGTATCTATGAAACATCAAAATATTCAATGTAGGGGTCCATGTTGAATTGATCATTACTAGCCTTTTCTTATTTTGGCTATTAATTTCTTCAATTTGTTGAGTTGTATATCTTCATGTTATTAATGATGATAAATTGCACATAGTGAGATAACACTTCTAATGTTGATGATGTTTATTACTTTCTTCGATTTATTTTATATGGTGTTTTTACTTTATCATTTCTTATTTCTTAGGAGTGATGTTTTTCTTAAAGGGTGTGTCCAAATTAAAAATATCATATAATATGGACGGAAGGAAGAATTAAGTCATGAAATTTGAAACTCCTTACGAAGGTAAACCATGATTAAGGTGGCTAAGTTGTCGATAAACTAAATTAAGGTAAACCATAATAGGAGTGATTTTTAATTATTTGACTTTCTTGGCTAATTTAAAGTAAATATTTTAATGCTCATATTGATGGGAAGATCAACAATGACGCATATAATGAGGGAGGCTAACTCAGTAGCAGATATATTAGCGGAATATGGAAGGAAAATTATGGATCCAAATATGTCTATGAACAAGTTGTTTATTTTTGAAGCATCTCCTTCCTTTACATCAAAAGCTCTTGAAAGAGATGCGAATAGAACTATATCGTTTAGATCAGTTCCTTTTTGTATGGATGAACCTACTATTTCATATATAAAATCCTTCCAGTTCCAAAGCAAAAAAAAAAAAAAAAAAAAAAAACTTTCTTCTCCAATTTATATCTACTTGCTTAATTTCTTTTGCCTAATATCTATATTGGACCATGCCTATTGCGTTAGCAGGAGATATATTGTGGAAGACATAATATCGTAGCCATATAATAATGTCCTTTCAAACATTTGTGTTTAACAAAATTGTAAATAATATAAAAAATCGAATCCCCCCCCCCCCAACGTTAAGTCGCATTATGGCAACCAAAGCATACAAACAAAAAGCAAAGTTTGAATCTAATTGTTAAGTCAGACATTTGTGTTTAACAAAATTGTAAGTAATATAAGAGTTTGAATCTATAGGTAGTTTCATGAAACTAACACTCTTAAGACAAGGGTTGGATACTGCTAGGGATGACAAAGGGGCGGTGCGGGTTGAGCTTAACCCGCTAAATTTTTAAGCCTCGCCCCGCTCCGCATAGCAATTTTTTTTTATTTTCAACCCGCCTTGCATAGACTCGCCTCGCATTAATCCGCCCCTTATAATTTTTTTAATATTTTCTTTTTCTAGTTAAGTTTGATACTAAAAATATATTTCATAAAAATAAATTCATTTTTTCATTAAGTTGTATTAATTTAATAGGATAGTGACTTAAAAATTTATTTTTTAGAGGTCAATTGGAAAACATGTAAGAAATTGTATTTTTTTTAGGCAAAAGAACTCATTACCCCCCTGAACTTGAAGCTTTTTATACGGTGTACACCTAAACTAAATTCCGTTTTAATTACCTCCCCCCCCCACCCCCCCGAACTTGTTTATTCCTCCGTCGCGTACACCTTTTTCGTCCAAATATAATGAGGGAGGCTAACTCAGTAGCAGACATATTAGCGGAATATGGAAGGAAGACTATGGATCCAAATATGCCTATGAACAAGTTGTTTGTTTTTGAAGCATCTTTTTTCTTTATACTAAAAGCTCTTGAAGGAGATGCAAATGGAACTATATCGTTTAGATCAGTTCCTTTTTGTATGGATGAACTTACTATTTAATAAATAAAATCCTTCCAATTCCAAAGCAAAAAAAAAAACATTACACCAAAAAAAAATCTTTAATGACAATTAATTAATGGTAATAGTTTAATTGCCGCTAAATATATTCTTTAGAGACAATTAACACTCTTTGAAAATGTGCCTAAAGTCTAACAAAAAATTCAAGATTTAGTGTATAAAAAATATATACATGTAACACCAGAAGAAATACCAATAACTGATGATATATAGAACAATTATATAAAGGGAAGCTGCAAATGACTCTAGCACAATAAAGAAAAAACATGCATATGATCACATAACATAATTAAGTCTTAACATTTTAACAATATTGTTGCTTCATTGAAGCAAAGAGGATTTTATACGCTTCCCGCTCAAGGCTTTTTAGGCACTTGAGGGATTTCTGACTTTGGCAAAGTTGGCGATTCAGACAGACATCTCAAGTTTTGGCAATGGTGGAAGTTCAGACTTTGGTAATGTTGGGATTTTGGGAAATTCGGGCTTTGGTAGAGTTGGTAGCTCAAGTTTTGGGATTTCTGGAAATTCGGGCTTAGGCAAAGTTGGGATTTCAGGTAAAAGTGGCAATTCGGGCCTTGATAGAGTTGGTAGCTCGGGTTTTGGGATTTCTGGAAATTCGGGCATAGGCAAAGTTGGGATTTCAGGTAAATGTGGCAATTCGGGACTTGATAGAGTTGGTAGCTTGGGTTTTGGAATTTTTGGAAATTCGGGCTTAGGCAAAGTTGGAATTTCAAGTAAATGTGGCAATTCGGGCCTTGATAGAGTTGGTAGCTCGGATTTTGGGATTTCAGGAAATAATTTGGGCTTAGGCAATGTTTTACTCAAAAATATATGTAAAAGAAAAATGACTTAGTTTTCGAAAAATCGATTAAACTTATGATTTAAGAGAAATCGAATTTCCAAAAGAACAGAGTCGCCTCTTAATTTTTTAGTACAAATCAAGAAAAAATTTAAAGTTTTCAAAAGAATTAAACAGATAAAAATCAATCGAAAACAAAAAGAGTTTGAAGTTCAATGTACATTCTAAGAAGGTGTTAGACCCTCGGAATGTCCGCAAACTTGCGGTTGACCGGCGATTTGACTAAAATGACTTTGACTAATTTTAAAAATAATTACTTACAGGAAATAATATTTATTTGAAAATAAAAAATAAAAAAATCATCAACACTTTGAAATGCTTTAGAAAGAAAAGTAAACTTCTTCACAAATGACTAAGTAAAGAAGCTAATTAAATAAAATTGTTTAAATAAATTATCATTATAAAAAGTGGATCATCTTTAGGAGATTTAATTGAATTCAAACCAAACAAATAATGTTAGAGTTGATCAAAACAAAATTAAATAATTAAAAGAGATAGAGAATATAAATTTGGGCCCCTTTTTTAGGCGGACTCGCGACTGATTTGTCTCTAGGCTCAAATCCCCTTTTTGTATACACTTGTTGTATATCAGTGTATATCGGATGAATACAGTCCATTTTTTTTTGTATATAAGACTGTATACCAAGTGTATACAGCCTAATTCAACTTCCAAACACCTGTTTCAATTTTTGGCATTGCATTTGTTGCGTTTTGTCATGTATACCGTGTATACAATTTTGTATATCAGCCTTTTCCCTGCGTTTTTTGCTTCCATTTACCGTGTATTTTAGCTTCCCTTTCAACTTTATTGGATCGACGAGGCAGAATCGAACTTAGACTCGAGGATATGCAAAGAGGGAGTCCAAAAGGGACTCGAACGGAGTTCAAAGTGAACTCGTACGAGGAAGTTGTAATGACCTGAAAGGTCATTTTGATAATTTTTTGTGGAAATGACTATTTTGCCCTTTCGGTAGTTACCCCGAGTCTCATGTTTTGTAGTTGTAAAGTTGGTTTGAGGAAAAGTTGGTAAAAAGTTGAGTTTTTGAGAAGTTGAGTTTTTATGAGTTAAAGTTGGTTAAAAAGTGCTTTTTCGAGTCATTTGGAGTTTTGGAACTCGGATCGGATTTCCGTCGATTCCGACAGTTTCAGAATGTCGAAACGGGTCTGTGTGAAGTTACGGAGTTGAATTTGGAGTTGAAACGAAGAATTGAGGTCCTAAGTTGCTAAAGTTGTGAAATTTTGATAAAAAGTTGACTTTGGTCAACATATGAGGTTCCGAGGCTCAGATTGAAATTCCGAGAGTACCGTTGGTTTCGGGAGGCGATTCTAAGTCTAGAATGAGTCTTGGTTGAATTTTTAGACGCTCCGTTTGAGTTTCGAATTTTTTTGGCGTTAAGCTAGTTTATTGGCATCTTATTGAATTTCGGGTCAAGGAGTCCTCAAATTCAAATTCCGACGGTTCCATTGAGTCCGGAACGTCGAATTTAGTGGGGGTACATATTTAGTTTGTGTGCACGAGATTCCGAACGAATCCCGAGGGTCCAACGGGGACTTAAACTTTGGTGTTATTGTTGTGTTTCAGCTGCAACAGCAGCCTTTTTAAGTAAAAAAAATCATTAGCTATTTTCCCCCAACTTGAAAATACTCATTTCTCCATTTTTAAACTTTGAGAGCTCGAAAATTAGGCGATTTCAAGTGGGTTTCGCAAGGAATTCATTGGGTAAGTTATTTCCAACTTAGATCTTTGATTTCCATCGATTATTTATGGATTTTAACATCAAAATTTGAGATTTCAAGTGTAAAATTTGGGGTTTTTTGCCTAATCCGAATGTAATAGAAAAATTGAGTTTGTGAACTCATTTCAACTCCTTTTTCGAAACGGTTTTCACTATTGGATTCTAAATTTCTTGGGGAACATTTTTCACTAAAAATTTCCAAATTTCGAGAATATTTTTCCGGAACGAGATTTTTGACCATTTTACCCTTTTTCTCCAAATTTCACGATATTGGTGTTGTTAGATTCGTATTGATTGTGGGATTCCATTTATGAATAGATTGTGGTGATTTGGAGCGTGCTCGGAAGGGTAAAACTCAAATTTGAGTTACTAGTTGAAGTGTTTTGAGGCAAGTGACTTCTAAACTTTGTTAAACTCTTAGACTACACATGACTACTTCCATAATTGTGTTGGGGAGTAATGGGGATTGAGGATGAGTTTTATTTGTTGATTGAAATTGTTGTAAATGAAAGATGGGGAATAAAACGAGCTAAATGTGTTATATGTGACTTGAATTTGTTGAATAAGTCATGTGATAACTGATATTGAGGGGATAGAAGAGCATGAGTAGGCTATGATTGATACAGACATTGATGTTGAGACAGATGATGTGTAATACTATGATGTGGTCGTGATATGGTTGTGATTGAGACAGATGATGTGTAATACTATGATGTGGTCCTGATATGGTTGTGATTGAGACAGATGATGTGTAATACTATGATGTGATCATGATATGATTGTGATTGATGACATGTGCATATTCATTATTCATCACATGTGTGAACTATCTGTTGCATGAGTTCTGAGACACTGATATGAGGATGGATGGATATGAGACACAGTTGAGACTAGCTCCGGCTAGCAATTTGAATGCCGATGGGATCTGGTTCCGGCGGTGATACATGGTCCATGTGTGGCCCCCATGGGTTCTGATTTGAGTATTCAGCGCGGACTGATTACGTCAACAGATGTGTATCATAGGACAGACATGCATCACGACTACATAACATCATTATTGCATTTGCATCGCATTTGACTTCATCTTTGTCTGTGGTGTGTGGATTTTACCTATTTGCCCCTCTTCATGTGATATATGATCTATTTGCTCTTATATGAGGATATGAGGTTGATGTTGAGACACTGTTGGATATATCTGTTGATTATGAATTGTGTAGTATAAGTTGTTGGTTCGCTGTTAGAATGAAGTTTCGATGGTACGATTGGGATTGAAAGGAGTTGTTTGTAGCTGCTAGTGTAGCTTAGTTTAGTGTTACTTGCGAGTACATGTGGTTTTCGGTACTCACCCTTGCTTCTACACAATTGTGTAGGTTGACAGCTCTCTCAGATTCGGCTTAGTATTTTCTTTAGCAGATTGAGCTTCGGGATATACTCGAGAGGTAGCGGTTCATTCCAGACGTGCCCTTGAGTTATCTTTACTTTCAGTATTGTTCTATTCGAAAACTATACTCTGAGACTTGTATATTTTTATTCGAATTCTGTATTTAGAGGTTTGTACATGTGACAACCAAATTCTGGGTAGTGTTGAGTTTTAATTAAAGTCTTCCGCTTATTTATTATCTTTTATTCTCGTATTTCTACTTCTCTATCGTTGTGGTTGGGTTAGGCTGACGTGTCCGATGGAAAATGGACACGTGCCATCACATCCGAATTTGGGGAGTGACAGAAGTTCATGCACAAAATGAGATAAAAGTTAATAACCGATCATGATAAGACTTTACAAAAATATTAAACAATTTATTTGGATGCAACAACAATCTTCTCATTTTGATAATGAATCAACACGCGCAAATTATTTATAATAATAGACCAAACATACCATGATACACACATGTATTCAAGTTCGAAACCCACTAGGTGCAAACAATTTCTGAGGGCCATCGGACTGGGTAAAACCCGAATTAACCGTGGTGCACTTGCGGGAAACTCCTTGCCGAGGGCCTGTGCACCCCCGGGATTAGTCGGGGCTCAAAGAGACTCGGACACCCGGTGCAAATAAAAAAAAATAAAAATAAATAAATAAATAAATAAGCAACTAGTAACTCTAAAGAAACATGAATACTAACAGTTAAAATTAATTGCATTAACATGAAGTGTTAAATGCCAACAGTAAGACTAATGGCCATTACTGGTCTTAAAACAAACCTAAACCAACAACATATGTCTAGTGAGATACCATTTCAACCAAACAATGAAAAATACTATCACTATATATAAACTATTTTAGCCATGAGCAACAAAATAGGAAAAGAAAGAAGCTTAAGCCAGTGTCTCTCCAATAGAACCCAATCTGGAGAGAAAACAAATATTATGCTCATAATATAAAAGTTCGCAATACTCGAAGTCGATAAAAAGAGAAGGTATTTCAATAATTACAGAGCTTATTGTGGGAATCAAACAATTGGGTCATGTTGATTTTCTTTCACAAATTAAGATGCATCTCATATGACTTGAACGAACATACCACATTATTGTAATTCGAACATAAAGTGACTCGAGAATTAACACGGCACATCCGCAAAGGCCAAGAAAACAAGAGAAACAACAATTTTTTTTATTAGAAAATCGACCCCCAACACGAACCAAATTGACTCGACTAGACTAACATCGAAAGCAGCACGCTCACAACATTCACATATCTATTCAAAGATGAAGAATAACAAAAGCAAGAAAGCTTGGACATACAAACAGAGGTGAAAGAGAAACTAAGCATACAAAGGTCATTTTGAATCTTATATCCTTCAAGAAGAGAAACAATATTAAGACACTAAGAGCTCGAACGACAGAAACATAACTTCATCGAATAATGCCATGTAAAATAGCGGAGACGAAAAGAGTATCGTAAAGGGAAGAGCATTACCTTTCTCCGGGCAGCGAACTGGACAAACGAGCTAGAGAAGACTTCACCACCGGAATACGATGAACTCCAGCGAGCAATGAACAAAGAGGACCCTCTTTGCTCCGCTTCGCTATGTCCGAATGAAACTATCAAAATGTAGGCTATATATTTCTATTCCTTTCTCTGTTCTCTCGACTACTTTGCTTCTATTTTTTGGAGTTTTGTCCCCTCTTTCCTGTAAAACCTGATTGAACACACTAGATGAGGGTTTATATAGGGGGATTTCTAGGGTTGATTTATGGGGGAAATGGATGGAATTTGAAAACTTGAAATTCGAATTGCTCCCTTGGAGGATAAGGCTGCTGACTCGATTTCGTACGAATTTCTAACGGGAAAATGAAGGAAGCTGCTTGATTATTGAGCAAGGACGAGAAAGCATCGAGATTTTGACACCTGCATATTCTCCAATGATCTCGGTACGAATGGATAAGGAGAGATGAGAGGGACGCAGGTTGCTTGCTGGACTCGGGTCTGGGCTGGTCGCTGTTGGACCGCTGGACAATTTCTGGGTTTCGTTCTGCATTCTGGGAGAAGAAGAGGAAGACGCATATGGGGTCGGGTATTGCGTTGGTTTGGATTGTTGTTGAATGTAATGTTGGAATTTATATGGACTTTGATGTTGTAGTGCTGTAATGTATGTATTATTGGAAAAATGAAGTGGGCTGGGCTACTGAATTGGAGTGGGAAAATGGTGGGCCGAGATGTTGGTCAAATTGGCTAACAAAGGGCTTTCAAAAGGAAGCCAAGATGTGGTCAATTTTAACTTAAGAAAATAACCATGTGAATTGCAATTTCAACCAAATTGAAGCGAATGGTTGAATTTGGCCAAAATTAAAATAAGACGAGTTAATGTAAATTAATTAACAAGCTTCTTAATTCTAACGAAATAAAATAATCAACTTAATTATGAACTAATTAACTCAAAGATAGAAACTATTGAATAATTAAACTAATTAACAAGATATTTAGTTTAACAAAACCTTTTTGAGACGATTTTCGAATATATGTGAAATATATATAAAAATAAATAAAATATACACATAATTATGTAAAGCATATATATTATTTACAAATTATAAAAAGTGACAAAACTATTTTAAAAATAACTTGAAAATTATTTTGAATTTTATAAAACTAATTATTTCAAATCGTTGAAATTGAAGAAACTTGATGTTTAATCTATAGTCCAAAATTGGGCGTCAACAGGCAAAGCTGGGATTTCAGGTAAATGTGGCAATGTAGTCCTTGATAGTAGGGGTGTGCACTATTCGGATTAAACCGAATAACCAAACCAAATCAAACCGAATTTTTATTTGGATTGGTTTTTTGGTTTTTCGGATTGGTTTTGGATTAATAAATTACTTTGTTTGGTTTTTTGGTTTGGTTTTGAATTTTAAAAATAAAAACCGAAAAACCGAAAAAAACCGAATTATATATATATATAATGTTTAGGCTTAGAATTAAGTTGGAGTTAACCACTTTTGTCCCTTTTTGGTTATTGCCTTTCATGATGATTACGTTTATATTTTATGTTTGAATTACATCTATAATAGGTATACTTATAAGTATTGTGCTTTAAGTTTTACTTATGATTTATATTAGAAAGTATATTTAAGGGATTAAATATTATTACTTTGGTTATATATGTTATTAATTATTGACATAACCGAATAACCAAACCGAAAAAAGCCAAACCGAATAGAGGAAAACCAAACCAAACCAAATTTATTTTGGATCGGATTGGGTTACATTTTTACAAAACCAAAAACCGAAAATCCAAACCGAATAGTGTAAAACCAAACCGAAAAACCAAATGCACACCCCTACTTGATAGAGTTGGTAGCTCGGGTTTTGAGATTTCAGGAAATAATTTGGGCTTAGGCAAAGATGGAATTTCAGGTAAATATGGCAATGCAGGCCTTGATAGAGTTGGTAGCTCGGGTTTTGGAATTTCAGGGAATTCAGGCATAGGCAAAGTTGGGATTTCAGGTAAATGTGGCAATTCAGGCTTCAAGAAGATGGCGCGCGTCTGCTAGATTTATGTAGTTGTTTGTTAAAAACAAAGTGACAAATAATAACAAGTAAAAAAGATGGGTTGTAGTGATTATAAGCCATTGTTGAAAGGTGATAAATGCTTCAAGACTAGTAATTTATGTTTTGGTTGATTATGCTAATATGCTTTATGTTTCACTTCAAACAAGTTTATATATATGTGTGGTCGTGGAAAATAAAAATTAGAGTATTAGGCTTTAATAGGAAAATTAATTGTGTGTTAGTTCATCTTCTCAACAATAACCTCCTAATTTAATCTGACAATAAATTTCCTTGTGTAACATATTCAAGCACATAAGAAAAGTCTCCCTCCATGTACCTAGTTATTGTCCTATACTACTGTTATGAACCAAGTTCATTCCAATATGAATACCAAGGTCACACAAATAGTTATTGGACTAACAAGAGTTATTGGGCTGAGAACGAGCAATAGGGTCAGGTTCATTTGGAATCCGGATTGAGTAGTGGGCATGAGAACAGTTCCATAAAAAATGATAGTGATATGTGATTTCGAAATTATGCAAATTCTTAAGAAAAAGAGTCTGATTCTTCTTATCTCTGTTCTTAGTTAGAGCTTCTCATCCCCTTCTATCAATCTTTGGATTTGTCTTCCCCTCGATTAACATTCTCTGTTTCGTTTTAAGGATCATTAGTTGTTACTTGCTTGATATTTCCATTCCTAAATTGTATTTTGTGTTCTCAATGATTATAATACATATCATTATTGTGCCGTAACTTCAATTGTTACACCTACTTTGGGGTCTCAGAAGGAACTCGTAAACTTTAAATTTTGAATTTACCTTTCACTTGAATAAAGAAAACAGGACACAAAATATCGTTTGTGTAGAGTACTTATCTAATGATGCGTATTAGAGCCTTAGCTAATAATTAATGGAATATCAGAGTTCTTAGAGTAAAAAAAAAACTGTATAAAATGCTACTTGAATCACAAATATATATTCTTCAAACATAACATTATATATAGAGGCTGGCGTACATAGTATATATATATATATTATTATTATTATTATTCAAATTAAACATAATATTATTTATTTTACACGCTAGTTAGCACTAGCCAATGTTTTCAAGTACTCATCACATAAGAACAAACACATAGATATATGTATGTATAGGACCATTGAACATCGTAGATTTTTTAATTCTTGAGAAGGTGACCCTCTATATCCTTGATCACACCAATGAAAAAATCCAAGAAAGCAATGGGTTCTGGAGTATCTTCAGTTTTCTTCTCATATACAAGTGCATGTGTAATCCATTGATGTTCAGAGGATGTAATAACATTGAAGGAATTATACAAATCTAACAAATTTCCTTCAATTGCATTCCAAGTGATTGAATTCGTCTGAGGATCGATGGCTTCAATCACGGTCTTAACAAACATTTCTTTTCCATCTATTCATTAAAGATCAAAAAATACAATAGATGTTACTCCCAATTCAAATGTTCAAATTCTTTATTTTATTTTCCCTCGTTTATCATTTTCATTTTAATAAAAATGATCTAATGCTCGTGAAGATTAGAATGATGGCTGAAGTAATTTTCCATGAAAAAATACATCAAATGTTATTCAAAGTTCTTATCGTTTGACTCTAAGAAAAGAAAAACATGACAATTAAAAGTGGACGGAGGGAGTAATCAACACCATTAACTAACTTTTTCATGGAAAAGATTTTCATGGATAGGCGAATTACTTTCGAAATATGAAATACACCTAAATGTGGAAAATTGATGCAATAAATATTGCGAGAAAGAGAGGAGAGAAATGTGTGTGCTACCTTCGTAATATTTCTAGCTAGCAACCAAACCAATTTTTCCTTTTTCACCTTCATGAATCTCAAAATGCTTGATTCTACTAGGGCTTATGTTGGGTAGATGTTGGGTATTAGTGTGGAAAATATCATGAACCGAATGTCCTCCGCACATCACTTCCAATGAAACAATCAACTTACCTTGTACGCCCATATTTTCTTTTCCTAGTAATATCAATGAGTTACGAAAGGCAAGTGGTAAGAAAATGTATAAAACTTGTACCTCTTATAGAGATTTTAATTAATGTAAGAAGCTAATCAATGAAAAATATTATTCACCACATATCTATATCACATAGTGGCGGTGCTAATTAAATTGTGCATAAGTAGGTTTTAGTTTAGTTATAAATTTATTATGATATTTTACCATGATAATTGAAATATGATGACAATATTATTATAAATAATGAGGTATATTTATTTTTGGGTAACCGTATTTTAATTTTCTTCTTTATTGATGGTGATCAGTTGTGGTATCAACAATCTTGCTTCTTTATTTTCAATCAAATCTTGATTTCATTTTGCTAGGTTCTCCCGATCGTAGAGCCTGATCGACTCAACTATTTTAATTCCCTGCCCCAGACCTCTCACTTCGTTTCGTTCTTCTTCTCATGTACCCTCGCTTGAATGAAGACACTCGATCAGCCCGTCTTTCCCAAGTGCCCCCATCGGCCCTTATCCTTTACGAGTCTGGATTAATTATTCCTGTAAAAATTAATCCCCTAAAAATCATCTTTGCCAAACAAGTGAATAATGTTATGAATAAAAAAATATACCATTGGAAAGTTATATGCACATCGGAAGCATATCATTGTCATAACTCATACTGCTTACATGAATAATAGATAACCAATATATGTTTATGGTAGAACACATACAATCATGCTGGAACACATAAACTTTCTGAAATTTAATTCAAGAATTACCTTTTCAAGCGTGAGCAAACACCTTCAAGCGAATCCACATGGTAGACAACAGTTCAGTGGTCTTCTATAGTGATCCCAAGTTCACATTCAAACTCTCTCAATACTTGGGTGGGCAAGTGTGTGTGTGTATATATATATATATATATATATATTGTTCTTTTAATTATTCCATCCAATGAGAAAATCACAATATTTCTTGACATATATATGTCACAATTGAATCAAACCAAACCACGTTTAGTTGGATTCTTTTATCGATTTAATTTGACTTTTCAATTTGATACTACAATTTTTCGGTTTGATTTAAACACTTATGCCTAGCCTCAAATTTATAGGGTTACTCCTAACTTGTAATATAAGGCACTATGGAACGTAGAATAACACGAGGAATTATAAACTTTACCCTTCTTTATTTTTCTTCTGAGTTATATCCTATGAAACATCAAAATATTCAAGGTAGGGGTCCATGTTGAATTGATCATTATTAAGTTCTTCTTTTTTAGCTATTAATTTCTTCAATTTATTATTTTATCATCTTCATGTTATTAATGATAAATTATACAGAGTGGAGGATGAACCAGTTTATCATGTCCACTTATTTAAATGAAAGTGAGATAACACTGCTAATGTTAATGGTGTTTATTTTCTTGGAGGTGAATGTTTTTCTTAAAGGGTGTGTCGAAACTAAAAATATTATATAATTAATATGGATGGAAGGAAGAAATAAGCTTTTGAGCCAAGTGCTAAAACCTTAATTAATTATTTGACTTTCTTGGCTAATTTAAAGAAAAAATTTCAATTATTTAACTTTCTTCTCAAATTTATATCTACTTGCTTAATTTCCTTTGCTTAATATCTATATTGGAGCATGCCTATTGCGTGAGCAAGACGATTATTTGGAAGATATAATATCGTAGCCATATAATAATGTCCTTTCAAATATTTTTGTTTAACAAAATTGTAAATAATATAAAAGTTTGAATATATAGTTTCATAAAACTAATTTTTATATATATATATATATATATATATATATTTCAAAAGGGAAGCTGCAAATGATTCTAGCACAATAAAGGAAAAAAAATACGTATGATCACATAACAGAATTAAGTGTTTAACATTTTAACAATATTGTTGCTTCAATGAAGCATAGAGGATTTTATAAGCCCCCCGCTCAATTGTAGAGAGTTTTTGTTTGCTGGTGTTCTTTTAAGGCTTTCTTTGGTTACCGTGACATGGATTTGGTAGTACCAATATTACTTTTATATAGCCCTTGAAAAATGTGTATCCAATAAGTAGTAATCTTAATTAAGATCTGAGTTGTATTTTTAGTAATGGGGTGTCTGATCATGTATATGTATCCATCATTAAATTTCGAATACATGATTTTTAACAACACGATGATATTAATGATACGACAGATACTCTACAATCGTGATTTGTTCCTAAATTCATGTGTTTCAACTACATTTCATATTTAGATACACATAATTAAATGTATATGCTTATTATGTATTCGAGATACATATTTTTGGATATAACGTATGAAATTTAAATACACATAATTAGATGTATATGCTTCTTCTTTGTGTATATTCCATATTTAGATACACATAATTAGATGTATATGCTTACTATGTATTCGAGATACATGTTTTTGGATATAACATATGCAATTGATACTTGATACATCAAATTAATACTAGATACATATAAAAGATACATGAAATTAATATTATATATATAGATACATAAAATTAATACTAGATACCTATAACAAATACATGAAATTAATGCTAGATACTTCTATGATACATATGAATGTACTTGCAGGACACTCTTGTATCTAAGTGTTTAGTTTGTTGGATACATCATATATTGATAATAGATACATCAAATTAATGAATTTATTATTTTAAGAGTAATAATTTGAAATTAATCAAATTGCATTACCAAGATATACATGTTTTTATTTTATATTAATAATATTAATGAATTTACTATTTCAAAGAATAATAAAATGAAATTAATTATCTATGTATCTCGAAAATCCTCAATTACTCCTCTAATTAAGGAAATCAGTTCCAACCAATTAATTTAAATAAATAAATTTTATATCTCAATTTTAAAATTCGACAGATACATGTATCTCATGGATTCAGACTCATGTATCCTAAGCATAAAATATGATACATGAAGTAATATTTGAAACTATTGGGAATCTTAATAATTAAGACCTAAACTAGTGGGATTTATGTGATTTGCCCTAAATAATTAGGTATATTTATTTCATATAATCGCATTTTAATTTTTTTGTTTATCGATGATATAGTAGATCACAATATATATAGCCTTGCTTCTTTTTCGATCAAGCCTCATTGACTCAACTCTTTTCACTGTCCTCGGACCTCTCACTGCATTTCTTTTACTTCTATATCGTTGCTTGAATGAAGACACCAATCAACCCGACTTTCCCAAATACCCCCACGGATTCTTCTCCTTTACGGGTCTCGATTACTCCTGTAAAATCATCTTTGCCAAACAAGTAAATAATATTACATACAAAAAAATATACATCCTCAAATATATATTTTCTTTATCTTATTTTTGTAGCACACGTAGATACACAAAGATTTGTTATGGTGTCATATACACTTTACTTGTGCTAACCTAATTAAAGATTCGTTAGTCAATTTTACAAAGTAAATGGGATTTTTTTTTTCAAAATCAAGATGATAATTATTTTGTTATTATAACAATAAATTTTCAATAATAAATATATGTTCAAACATAATTAAATTTTAATAGTTAAACATAAAAATCAATATAAAATAAACCTAAAGAATGCTATACTTTATTTAATTTCAAAATTTATCGATAACACACAATTTCAAATTCGAAGAAATTATAAGAGTTTATTATATTTTAATATATGAATATAAATAAATAAATTGACACATTTCAGCAACAGTACTTGATAAAGGAATAACGATACAAATTAAATTAAGTATTATTGAAATATATAAAACGGATGCACTATATCAATGTCCACTTACTCTCTTTGATTTATATTGTATGGTATTTTAAACTTTTATTTAGTAAGAAAATAAATGATTTTTTTACATAATTAAGAAAGTATAAAATATTTTTTAAATAATATTTACCTTTATTTAATTTAGATAAACTTTTTTTACTTAATCAATAAACTATATTAAATTATGTACTATTTAATTGAGAATGATTTAATGAAAACACCTCTTATTTTTAGAAGCTATTATTTTCTTAAAGAATGTGCTCAAACTTATAAAAATATCATATAATATGGACGGAAGGAAGAAATAAGTTTTTGAGCTAACACCTTAATTAACTGTAAAAAGATTAATAAGTCATGTAAAGGTGAACTATGATTAATGTGGCTATATTGTCAATAATAATAATAATAATAATAATAATAATAATAATAATAATAAAGTAGGATTCTTATTGATAGTAAGATGAAAAGGCAAAGATTTTAATTATTTGACTTTTTTTGGCTAATTTAAAGCAAATATTTTTAATTATTTGACTTTTTTTGGCTAATTTAAAGCAAATATTTTTAATTATTTAACTTTCTTCTTCAATTTATATCTACTTGCTTAATTTCCTTTGCCTAATATCTATTGGACCATGCTTATTGCGTGAATGAAACGATTGAGACATTATATTATAGACACATAATAATGTCCGTTGATAAATATGATTTTTTTTAAAAACGGCTCTATGTTAATTTTTGTCTAAAATATTATACTCATTAAGTTGAGGCATTTCTTTTCTCAATAAGTTGCATGTCGAGTACGCTTTATGCACTCTATATATGTGCTTTGAATGAGAAAAACTACCAAAAAGTTTCTAAGATTTAGTGTATAAAATTATATACATGTAACCCCAAAAGAAACACAAATAAGTGATGATATATAGAACAATCACATAAATATAAATCTTCCAAAAGGGAAGCTGCAAATGATTCTAGCACAATAAAGAAAAAGCATACATATGATCACATAACATAATTAAGTGTTAACATTTTAACAATATTGTTGCTTCAATGAAGCAAATAGGATTTCATACACAAGTGCTCAAGGCTTTTTAGGCACTCGAGGGATTTTTGGCCTTGGCAAAGTTGGCGATTCAGGCTTAGGAATGACGTGCACCTCATGTAACATCCGACAATTTGAAATAACTACGAAGAGGCTTAGAATTGGAATTAATCATTTTTGGAAGGAATTTAAAAATCTGGAAATTTGGTTAAGTATGGGAAAAAGTGAGTTTTTGGCCAACTTTGAACAGTCATAACTCCTAGCTCAGGATGAGTTGGGTGTAGTTCCAGTTACCTTTGCAAAGTTCGTGGAATGTTCTTTCCAACGCCACTGAGCTTGCTTGATTCCGAGTTCGTATGAGGGAGTTATGCCCTTTGGAAGTTGGGCAGTTGGCAAGGAAATTTGTCCGGAAATTTGTAAGGGTATTTTGGTCTTTTCCCTAGCCTTTTCTTTTGGATATATATTAGTGTGTTAGACTGATTTTTAGATCAGCTTTTCCCATTTTAAAAAGAGTGAGAGTGAGAGTAAGGGTTTGAGAGTGAAGAGGAGAAGAAGAGGAGAAAGAGAAGATCAAGCAAGGAGATCATCGTGGTATCGTCGGGGCTGATCTCTATAAGGTATGTGAGCTCATAGTGTTGGGTTGGTTCTTTCCCCCACACGCCAAACTCGTTTTATTTCCGAGAAAAGATTGGTTGTGTTGTTAAAGTTGTTGATTGTGTTGTTGAAGTTCTTGTTGGTTTAGTACATGATTTGGTTGTGTTTTTGAGTTGAATCTCTTGTATGTGGAGGGGTTTTTTGATTCTTAGTGTTTGGAGTTGAAACCCTTGAAGTTAGGGTGGTTTAGAGTTGGAAAAAGGAGGAAGAAAAGTTGAGTTTTCTGGGGAAAGGGGTGGCGCGTTGCGCCTGCCAGCGCGCCCCAAAAGAGCTTCTGAGCTTTCTCCCTTGGGGCGCCGCGCCTAGCAGTGCGCCCCATCAGTCCTTCTGAGCTTCGAGGGCTGGCGCTCCGCGCCTTGCAGAGCGTCAAGGATGCCAAGTTTCCCCATTCTTTTAACACTTTCTCATGCATGTTCCTTGATATTGTACCTATGTTTCCTAGTTGTTTCCAACGCTCCAAGGTACGTTTAAACGTCAACAACTCATCCATAAACGTGTGATCATATACCTTGAATTCACAATCCAATTCAAGGCGAGTTAGGATCAAGTCAAAGTGAAGTTAGAGTCAAGTCAAGCAAAGTTAAGAAGTAAGTCCAAGCAAGTCTCTAAAGCTTTTCAAGAGTCTTTATGGAACGTTTTAACTTCATTCTAAGGCTCAAGTTTCAAGTCGAGTAAAGAGTATAGAGTTTCAACCTAAGTAAAGAGTCTCAAGTTTCAAGTTTCAAGTTAAGTCAAGAGTTTAAAGTTGAGTTCATTTCTCAAAAGTTATTAGGGAACTATGTATTCCCAAAGAAGTTTCTAAATGTTTTTACATTTGAGTAAGAAAGGAACTATGATTCCAAAAGGGCCTTTGTCCTAGTTTTCAAGAAAAAGGAACATCGATTCCAAGTGAGCCTTCGGGCAAAGTTTTGAGTAATTATCTCAACTAAAGAAAGATGTGTTTAAAACACTTACGAGCTAAAATATTTTTGGGAGTAGTCTTGAGCACCAAATTGGGGACACGAGTTCATATTAACTCAACTCTCCATAAGAACCATGTAGCCAACATGGGATTTAACTGGTCATACTTTTTAGATGATCACGTAAGATTAAGCTAGTGGATCCACTTGGTAAAGTTAGCTTCCTCTATCACGGCAAGGTATAGGATGGTCCTTGGGTAACGTGAGGTAAAACGTTGTATCACCACTTAGTTTCATAGTGGTGGTTGTCGGTTAGAGAAACTCCCACAACAGTAGAAAGAGCTTGGTTCCTCGAGAAGTTCTGCTTAGTGTGGATGGGGGTATGGGACTTCATTCATGCATTGCACAAGTAGACTTTGAGAGGAAGTATGATATTTTTATGATATTATAAATATGATTTTTCCGTCATGTTTTAATAGTTTTACAAGCTTTATATATTGCATGTGTCTTATTGCTTTATATATTGAGTTCAGTTATTCATGAGTTGAACAAAGCCAAGGTAAGAGTTCCTTTGTACTCCTTTCAAGCTTAAGTTGTGGTTTAGCTTTCCATCTCGCATACTCGTACATTCAATGTACTGTGCCAGTTGGCCTGCATCTTATTATGATGTAGACACAGGTACCCAGGGCCAACATCCGGTTCACCGTTGATCCAGCTGAGCAATCCAGAGTCAGTGGTGAGCCGCTTTGTGTTTCAGAGGACTCGATTATGTTGTTCTCTTAGTTTTGTTTTATTAGGATGTTGCGGGGTCTGTCCCAACATCCATCTCAGTATTATAGAAGCTTCATAGACAGTCAGTCAGTTAGCTTTGAGTCTCTCATCTATGTATATATGTAATATTCTATTTTGAGACTCGAGTTGCCCTTTTGGGCCATATTTTATCAGTTAAGTCGTTTTATGTCCTTTCATTGCATGGAGTTATTCAGTTGAGTTAGGTTTCCGCTGAGTTAAGAAAGCCAGACCAAGGGTTCGCTTGGGGGCCAGCAATGGTCTTTGAGTGTCGGCCACGTCCAGGGTGTAGGCTCGGGGCATGACACCTCAAGTTTTGGCAATGTTGGAAGTTCAGGCTTTGATAATGTTGGGATTTTTGGAAATTCGGGCTTTGGTAGAGTTGGAAGCTCGGGTTTTGGGATTTCAGGTAAATGTGGCAATTCGGGCTTGATAGAGTTGGTAGCTCGGGTTTTGGAATTTCAGGCAATTCAGGCTTAGGCAGAGTTGGGATTTCAGGTAAATGTGGCAATTCAGGCTTAGGAAGCTAAGGCAAATTAGTTACTTCAAGAAGATGGCGCGCGTCTGCTTGATTTGTGTAGTTGTTTGTTAAAAACAAAGTGACAAATAATAACAAGAAAAAAGATGGGTTGTAGTGATTATAAGCCATTGTTGAAAGGTGATAAATGCTTCAAGACTAGTAATTTATGTTTTGGTTGATTTTGCATTATGTTTCACTTCAAACAAATTTATATAGATGTATGGTTGTGGAAAATAAAAATTGGAGAATTAGGCTTTGGTTGTGATTGGTAGGAAAAATTGTGTTAGTTCAACAATAACTTCATAAATTTAATTTGAGAAAATCTTTCCTTGTGTAACATACTCTAGCACATATTTTATGTAAATATTCCTACAAAGTCAACATTATGAAAGGTTTGTTAATTAAAATGACATATCATAACTAGGTTGTGTATAATAATAGTAAAGAGAAGATAACATGTTGACGGGACTTATGTTATGCACTCTAAGTTGCTCGGACTCTTCTCTTTCAGTATCACATTATTCACGTCGATACGATATAGGTGTGGCCGTGTGAATGTGCATGGGATCCATACCAAAAGTTTGTCAACCAATTTTCGGTATTTTGACCAAAATCAATGGAGGAATTCAAGATAGATACCTATGATTTATGTAATAAAAACAAAAGCTAAGGTGAAATTGAAGAAAATGAAATAGCTTGTATATAGAAATTTCTATGTTAGTCCTTTTCCTTTTATCTACTTTTGGAGTTCTCTTTATAAACAATATTTTCTCCTCAAAAAACCTAGTAAGTTATCCACATAATATCTCATAATTTAGGCATTTATGATAACAATTTTTTTTAGATATTTGAATTATTTTTGGTTGAATCTCTGCACCTGTATCCATGCTCCCAAATTTTAAAATTTAAATTACGAAGAATCCAACCTCTAAATCCACACCCTTATCCGACTCACCCAAATCTGAGCAACTTAGTGAACCATGTGGCTAAGGTCTCTCAGAATCATAGCACACGGTATATGTGTCAGATAGAAATATACAGATGGTGAAATTGAATATCTATTTTAGTTTATTATTGAACCATATGACCATAATTGGCTACATTAATTATGTGAAATATATTTATTTCAATAATTTAGTTACCTCCACATAGTGGGAGAAATATATTATATGGAAAAGGGTTAGATTTGCTTTAAAATTATGTAAAAGGGTTTAATTTTTCCATTCGTAAAATTTAATGTGGTCATTCATGTCCTCGTCGTTGCAATATTTGGCTTGAAATTACAGTTAGCCATTTCATTGGAGAACAAATTTAATCAAACCACAACACAAATATAAACTTTTTCCTTATGTAATATTGGTAGTGTCAAAAGGGACTGTTCAAACAAAAATTGTAACGGCGAAGACATGGATGACCTCAACTTTTAACGGTCTTAATTATTTTAATAGCAAATTTGGTGATATTGATGTATATTGGGGCCTCAACTCATGAACTAAAACTCTCCCGTTTCAATTTGTTTGTCTTACTTTCATCTTTTGTCCACTTAAAAAACAATGTCCTTTTCCTTTTTTGGCTAACTCTTTAATTTCAACTTTTCACCTGATATGCATGTCTAAGATTACAAGATTAAAGACATTTTGATACATTCTACATATTTTTAATTTAATATCACAATATTCAAAAGTTTTCTTTACTTTCTTAAAGTCTGTGTCAAGTCAAAATGAAACGGAGAGATATGTATGATGTCACTAGAATCACAAGTACATTAATGAAGTGATGATAGAAAAAAATACATAAACAATTCTTGTACAGGAAGGAAAGTTTCAAATGGCAGATTGTATAGCACAACAAACAAATACATATATGATCACACAATACATTTTTAACAATGCTGCTTTGGTCGCGCTCAAGGCTTTTTAGGCACTTGAGGGATTTCTGGCTTTGACAAAGTTGGCAATTCAGGTTTAGGAATGACACGAATCTCGAGTTTTGGTAACGTTGGAAATTCAGCCTTTGGAAATGGTGGAAACTCCGGCTTTGGGATTTCTGGAAATTCGGGCTTTGGTAGAGTAGGCAACTCAGGTTTCGGAATTTCAGGGAATTCAAGCTTAGGCAAAGTTGGGATTTCAGGTAAATGTGGCAATTCTGGCGTAGGAAGCTCAGGGATAGTTACTTCAAGAAGATTGCTCACTTCTCAGAGGCGTATCCAGGATATCTGCAAGATGGGTGCACAAGTACAAAAAAATATATCTTAAATATAAATTTGATCGGTTTGACTTTTAGGTTTTTAATATGAACCACTAAATTTTAAAAATTATAGGTCCAAAACATATAATGCTACTAGTTTTAAATTTTAATATACACATTTGATTTAATTATATAAAAATGTTACAGTGCTAATTATTTTAGGAATTTTCAATGTAACACACTTGAAAATTTTGAAAGATTAAAGGAAAAAAACAAAAGAATAATTAATTGAAACGCCAAAAGTGTAACTAATAACCACTTGAGAGGTGTTAGTAAAAGACAAGATAGATATAAGATTTAAATTTCTATCCTCACTTAAAGGGGTGCACCCAATCATCATCGTATTATTATATGATACTTTGAGCGTGGGTTCACACATCTATATTTAAATATTTTATAAAAAATATAACACTACTATATATGATCTAGAGAGGGGAGCATGGGTCCACATGAACCCACGGCACCCCCTCTAGATACGCCCCTGGCGCTTCTGCTTGAATCACATAACTACTTGTTATAAACAAAGTGACAAATAATAACAAGAAAATAGATGGGGTATACTTATAAGCCATTGTATAAAGGTGATAAATACTTCAAGACTTGTAATTTATGCTTTTGTTGATTATGCATTATACTTCACTTCAAACAAGTTTATATAGTGAGTAAAAATTGGAGAATTAGTCTTTGGCTGTGGTTTGGTATGAAAAAACTATGTTAGTTCATCTTCTCAACAATTAACTCCTAATTAATCTAACTTGTATAACAAGTATTACCTAATTAATCTAACATTATGTTGTTTAGGTGATTGAATGTTTAATAAACATCCTAACATATGTCCCAAATGGCCTTCAGAGTCGCCCAACTTTGTTTTGTCTTTCAAAAGTCACGCAACTTAGCTAAGTTTGTGTCACACCCCGAGCCTACACCCTGGGCGGGACCGGCACCCGGAGACCATTTCTGGCCCCAAGCGAACCCTTGGCCTGGCTTTCTTAACTCAGCGGAAACCTAACTCACAGAATAACTCAATGCAAATGCAAGGTTACAAAACAACTTAACTTATAAAATTTGGCCACCAAGGCAACTCGAATCTCAAAATAGAATATTTAAATATATGCATAGATGAGAGACTCAAAACTAACTGACTAACTGTCTATGAAGCCTCTAAAATACTGAGATGGATGTTGGGACAGACCCCGCAACATCCTAATAAAACAAAACTAAGAACACAAAATAATTGAGTCCTCCGGAATGCAAGGAGGCTCACCACTGACTCTGGAGTGCTCAGCTGGATCAACGGCGTACTGGCTGCTGATCCTGGGTACCTGCGTCTGCATCATAATAAGATGCAGGCCAACTGGCATCAGTACATGGAATGTACGAGTATGCGAGCGGGAAAGCTAAACCACAACTTAAGCTTGAAAGGAGTACAAGAGAACACTTACTTCGGCTCTGTACGACTCATGAATAACTGAACTCAATATATAAAGCAATAAGACACATGCAATAAATAAAGCTTGTAAAACAGTATAAACAACTTAGCTTGTAAATGATAAAACAATAACAACTCAACTTTACTTAAATAAAAGTAATGTAACTTTTGTGGGAGGTTCTTTAACCGACAACCACCACTATGAGCCTTAGTGATGATACCATGTTTTACCTCACGTTGCCCAAGGACCATCCTATACCTTGCCATCGATATAGGAAGCTAACTTTACTAAGTGGATCCACTAGCTTAACTTTCGTGATCATCTAAAAAGTATGACCCGAGAAATCTCATGTTGGCGCATGGTTCTTATGGAGAGTTGAGTTAATATGAACTCGTGTCCCCAATTCGGTGCTCAATACTACTCCCAAAAATACTTTGACTCATGCTTTTAAAATAACTTCTTTCTTTAGTTTGAGATAATTACTCAAAGCTTACCCCAAAGGCTCTTTTGGAATCAATGTTCCCTTTCTTTGCTCAAATGTGAAAACATTTATCAACTTCTTTGGGAAATACTTAGTTCCCTAATAAGTTTTGAGAAAATGAACTCAACTTGAAACTCTTTACTTTACTTGAACTCTTGGCTTGATGTGAAACTCTTAACTTAACATGAAACTCTTAACTTTTGACTTGACTTGAAACTCAATACTTTTGACTTGACTTGAAACTCGATACTCTTTCACTCGACTTGAAACTCTATACTTAACTTGGAACTTGAGCCTTAGAACGAAGTTAAACGTTCAATGAAGACTCTTGAAAAGTTTGAAGACTTGTTTTGGCTTACTTAACTTCTAAGCTTAACTTCTAACTTCACTTGACTTGGAAACTAACTTTCTTTGAATTGAAATCTAACTTCACTTGACTTGGAAACTAACTTTCTTTGAATTGAAATCTAACTTCACTTGACTTGGAAACTAACTTCACTTGACTTGGAATCTAACTTCACTTGACTTGGAAACTCACTTCACTTGACTTGGAATCTAACTTCACCTGACTTGGAAACTAACTTCACTTGACTTGGAAACTAACTCTCCTTGAATTGGAATTATGTATTCAAGGTGTTTGATCACATGTTATGGATGAGTTCTTGACGTTTAGACGCACTTTGGAGTGTTGAAAACAACTAGGAAACATAGGTACAATACCTAGGAACATGTATGAAAAAGTGGGGAATGAATGGGAAGACTTGGCGCTCTGAGAGGCGCGGAGCGCCAGCCCTCGAAGCTCAGAGAGGTGGCTGTGGCGCACTGCAAGGCGTTGCGCCCCATAGGGGAAACTTCAGAGAACCTGCTGGGGCGCACTGCAAGGCGTGGCGCCCCATAGGGGAAACTTCAGAGAACCTGCTGGGGCGCGCTGGCTGGCGCGACGCCCCAGCCCCTTTTTCCCGAAATTTCGACTTTCCTCCCTTGTTTCTCCAACTCTAAACCTTCTAAACTTCCAAGGGTCCAACACCAAACACTAAGGATCATAAAATCCCTCAACATACAACAGATTTCAACCCAAAACACAGCCGGAAACATGCCCAAATCAACAAGGGACTTCAACAACAAAATCAACAACATCAACAACACAACCCAACAACACCAACAACACAACCCAACAACTTCAACAACATGACCAATCTTTTCTCAAAAATAAAAAGAGTTTGGTGTGTGGGGGAAAGGATCAACCCAACACTAAGAACTCACATACCTTGATAGGGATCACCCCCGACGAAATCACGACGATCTCCTTGCTTGATCTTCCCTTTCTTCTCTTCTTCTCCTCTTCTTCTCCTCTTCACTCAAAAGCCCTAACTCTCACTCTCACTCTTTTAAAATGAGACAAAACTGATCTAAAATAAGTCTAACACAACAATATAACCAAAAGAATTGGTTAGGGAAAAGACAAAAATACCCTTAAAATTTTCGGACTAAACTGCCCTGTGCGACTGTGCCAACAGCCCAACTTCCAAAGGGCATAACTCACTCATACAAACTCGGAATCTAGAAAAATCAGCGGCGTTAAAAAGATCATTCCAAGGGCTTTCCAGACATAACTGGAAATTCGCCTAAATCATTCTGAGCTAGGAGTTACGACTGCTCAAAGTTGACCAAAAACTCACCTTTTTTTCCATACTTAGCCAAATTTTCCAGATTTTTGAATTCTTTCCAAAAATGACTATTTCCAATTCAACTCTTCTTGGAACTCAATGTGCTACATCTAGGGACCTTAACTTAACACTCAAGAAATTTTTATTCCTCGGTAAAATCTCACTCCACATGAAGGACGGCTTGAGTCTTAGTTCGAAAAATTCTCTGGGGTGTTACAGTTAGCTTCCATAGTCATAATTCCCCAAAATCTTATATTTGGTACCTATTTAATGACGTGACAACTGTAAATTTTTACAAAAAAAATATTTTAAAATTTTAAAGTGATAAGCAATGTTGCATATTGAAATACTCCCTCTGTCCCTAATTACTTGTCCACTTTTGAATTGACACATCTATAATTATTGACATATGAGTTTACCATTTTACCCCTATTAACTTTGAAGTGGATGAATTAAAAATTTAAGATTTTTTAAAAAGTTCTATCTTTTTCAAAGTAATTAATTGAGGGTATAATAGGTAAAAAAATTTTGTCCTTTCTTGATTTGTCAAAATAGACAAGTAATTAGAGACAACTACAAAAGGAAAAGTGGATAAGTAATTAGGGAATCACATTCTAGAGTCAATAAGAGATTTCAATGCAAATGAATACACTACAAAAATCTAGATGATTCATGATCGCTAAATTGCTCGTAATTAACAATATTTTTTTTTTTGATAATTGGTAGCTAGATAGAATTAGCGTTGAGTTTTACTATTTAACTAAAGAATATATTTGTCCTTCAACAGTTTCCTATTTTTGGTAGTGACAGGGAACTACAAAATTAGCTAAGGTAAAAGTCACCTTATATTAGTAAATTGATGGCATAACAATTACATAATTAATCCTTCCAAAACAGAGAGCTGGAAATGATTGTATCACAACAAAGGGAAACACATATGATCAATGTTACTTCAATAAGGCAAAGAGAAATTTCACACGCCACGCACTCAGGGCTTTTTAGGCACTTGAGGGATTTCTGGCTTTGATAAAGTTGGCAATTCAGTCTTAGGAATGACAGCAATCTCGAGTTTTGGCAAAGTTGAAGTTCAGACTTTGGAAATGGTAAAAACTCCGGCTTTGGGAATTCTGACAATTTAGACTTTGGCAGTTTTGGCAGCTCAGGTTTCGAAATTTCAGGGAATTCAAGCTTTGGTAAATTTGGAATTTCAGGTAAATGTGACAATTCGGACTGAGTCAATATTTAAGTTATTCGAACTATTTTTGTAGAATAAATATTTCTAGTGGCAACCCTTATCGCCACAATAAGAGTTTCTAGTGGCGTCCTTAAGAAGTTGTCATAAATAACATTTAGTTATGGAACTACTTGTCAGTTGCCATGGCGCTCAAGTCGCTACTAAAATAATTTTATTTCGACTTTTTGGGCTTCAGTAGCGATTAGTCGCCACTGGAAGCTCAATTTCCAGTAGTTGCATCATTAATGAATGAGTTTCTATAGTCAAAGCATTGGACGATATCTCACACAATAGGCAATCCCTCTTCTATTGCTCTTGATAAAATTAGCATTGGCATGGACAAGGTCCCCTCTCTAATTCTAATACAAAACATGTCTATAATTAATCTCAACATAAAATTTTCAAAAGAGATATAGTGTTTGGTGTGTGTGTGGAGGGGTGGGGGGCATAGTTTCTTTTATAAATAAGTGGTTACACGTAGGGTGCTAAAATTGATAATAAACAAATAATGTATTTGGTAAAATGTTGTTGATATTTTTTAATTATATAATGACTGAATTAATGTCGTTAAATCTATTTACAAAAAAATTTAATTTAAAAGTATTTTCAAATAGAAAGGACAAATGACAGAAATAAAATAAAGAGAAATTCAAAGTTATGTTTTAGGGAGAACATTTTAGGGGGTACAAAAGGATAGTAAAGGTGAAATTGTAAAATGATTTGTTAAATTAAAAGTAATTATAAACTGTAAAAACATAAATTAGAGATGACCAAGTTATGGTTGATTTCGGCTTATAAACACTTTTAGTGTTTGCCCACTATATGATAAAGCTTAAAAAATATGCTTATGAACTAGTTTGAACAGTTTATAAACTTAAGGGAAAATGCATAAGTACCCCCAATCTATACCCGAAATCTCAGAGACACACTTATACTATACTAAGGTCCTATTACCCTCCTGAACTTATTTTATAAATAACATTCTACCCCTTTACGGCCTACATGGTATTATCTTCTGGGCCCAGCGCGTGTTGACAATTTTTTCAAGCTATCTGGTTGATAGTGCCACGTAGGCCAAAAAGGGGTAGAAAATTATTTATAAAATAAGTACGGGGGTAATAGGACCTTAGTATAGTGTAAGTGTGTCTCTGAGATTTCGGGCATAAATTGGGGGTACGTATGCATTTTCCGTAAACTTAACCAATACCTTCTTAATATCAAAGTAGCTTATTGTGTACTAATAAGTACTAGTTATTACTAGATATAAGGAAGAGTCTTTTTCTGTAATAATTGTGTGTAATTACATACAGACACCTAATTATGTATAGGCAAAGAAAAAATACAAAACTTTAGTCTAGAGTCTAGACATATGGGCATTGTCTATCTATAAAAGGGCAGAGATACTCATGTAATGATGAACCACACTTGTTATTATAACTTTTTGATATATCATATCATATAAGAGAGATGAGCCTTAAAGGAAAGTTAGTTTCTGAGATAAACATCAAGTGTGATGGAGATGTTTTTCATGAGATCTTAGGGCATAAACCACATCGTATCTCAAGCATATGCCCTGATAAGATACAAAATGTGAATATTCATGAAGGTGAATGGGGCAGTGTTGGCTCTGTTAGTTCCTGGAACTTCACCCATGGTAAACATACATTATATTTGATTTTAATATTTATTGTTTTCTGGTAGAATATGGTCCATTAGTTTTAGTCTTTATTAATTTGTTTTAGTTTTATATTTCTTACATGATAGCATAAGAATAACACACACACACACACATATATATATATATATAAGGGTCATTAATTTGATCCAACACTTATATTGATTCAAATCGTTTTTATGAACAGATTCAATCCAAATCATCGATCATTCAAAAATGAAATTAGTAGTATGGAATCTTTACTATTTTTTTTTAATTTTTTTTTTTTGCAGATGGGAAAGAGAAGGTGGTAAAGGAAATAGTTGAAGAAATAGATGAAGAAAAGAAGTTGATTAAAAAAAAGATAATTGAAGGAGATATATTGGAGGATTACAAATCATTTTACATCACTACTCATGTTGAGACAAAAGGTGAAAACAATTCAGTTACTTGGATTATTGAATATGAAAAGAAGAATGCAAATGTGCCAGATCCACACACATATATGGAATTTGCTCTCAACATGACTAAAGATATTGAGACTCACCACATTAAGTGACACATATGTATATGTACTTGGAATAATGTGTGGTGTTATTAATGAATGTGCTTCGAAATATCTACTATATATATGTAACAAAAATAAATGGAGTGGATATGTAATTTCTATTTTGTAAAATTCTGCTTATATAATATAAATAAAAGCTACTATTTGGATTGCATAAGAGTTTCCCTTTTCTTATTCTTTTCTTTTTCTCTATGCTGGAAATTAGCTAATGTAAGTGTTTTCCTTTCAACTATACCATTTTTTTTTATAAAGGGGATTGAAGAAGAAAAATAGTATAAAAATAAAAAATAAAAAATATATATCCTATCGTACTTTCTTCTATAAAAAAGAAGGAAAAACTAACTATAGCTATAGAAATTAAACATCTATCATCTCTACTAAATATAATTATATTTTAAAATAATTACATAATTAAAATATCTTTAAGAGAGATAGATTTAGGTATCTTAGGGTTTATAGTTCAAGGAGTGGGGACATCGACGATGCTATCACACATTGTATTGGTGTGGTGTGGATGAAGTGGAGACTTGCCTCTGAAGTCTTGTGTGATAAGAAGGTACCGCTGAAACTCAAAGGTAAGTTCTATAAAGTCTCTTTTTAATCTGGTCAAATAAGGATATTTTTTTTGGTGATTGGAACGACATTGCTTTATGGGACTGAAGGTTGGCCACTCAAGAATTCCCATGTCCATAAGATGCCTATAGCAGAGATGAGGATGTTGAGGTGGATGTGTGGTCTTACTAGGATCAATCTGTGGTGGACAAGATGAGGAAAGCGAGACTGAGATGATTAGACGCAGTGATGGAGCTAGAATTTCGCCTGGAGGTGTCACAATATAAAGAAATAAAATCGTATAGAAGTCAAGGAGTGTCAATATGTAATATATATACATAAAAAAAAAATTATTCTAGCTACACAATGTAATTTTCCGACGAAGGGGTGTCGGACAACACCTCTTAACTACATGTGGCTCCGCGACTGATTAGACACACCCGTGAGGAGGTGCGAGAGGTTGGTTATTGAGGGTACAAGGAGAGGTAGAGGTTGACCAAAGTAGTACTGGGAAGAGGTGATAGGACAAAGAATTGACGCAACTTCGGGTTACCGATGATATGACCCTAGACAAGAGGGTGCGGAGGACACACATTAGTATCAAACGTTAATAGTTATAGGGAACTACAAAATTTTGTTAAATAGGATCAACGATAAATGTTATTATTTAGCTACAGAATTTGTCCATAGCCAATTTTAGTTTTTTTTAGTAGTGATAGGGGACTACAAAATTAGCTAATGTAAAAACCACCTCAAAGATTTGAAGTTTTCAAATAACATAATCAATCACATAAATAATCCTTCCAAAACACAAGAACATTATATTAGGCAAACATACATGATCACACTACATAATGAAATGTTACATTTTAACTATGTTACTTCAATAAGGGAAAGATAAATTTCATATGCCACGCGCTCAAGGCTTTTTAGGCACTTGTGGGATTTATGGTTTTGGCAAAGTTGGCAATTCAGGCTTATAATTAGGAATGGAAGGAATCTCGAGTTTTGGCAACGTTGGAAGTTCAGGCTTTGTAATTTCTGGAAATTCGGGCTTTGGCAGAGTTGGCAGCTTGGGTTTTTGAATTTCAGGGAATTCAGGCTTAGACAAAGTTGGGATTTCAGGAAGGCATAATACATAAATGTGCCCTTTAACTTGGCCTCATTTCACATTTATGCCCTTCAACTTTGGGTATGCATAAGTAGACACTTAAACTTGTATAAACTTGAACAAGTAGACACATGAATCCTACGTGGAACAATACACGTAGGACAAAAAATGACATGTAGGATATGTGTGTCTATTTGTTCAACTTTATACAAGTTTAAGTGTCTACTTGTGCACACCCAAAGTTGAAGGACATAAATGTGATTTGAAGCCAAGTTAAAGGGCATATTTATGTATTATGCCTTTCAGGAAGATGTGGCAATTTAGGCTTAGGAAGCTCGGGCAGAGTTATTTAAAGAAGATGTCGTGCTTCTGCTTGAATTACATAGTTTCTTGCTAATGACAAAAAGTGATGAGTAATAACAAGAAAAAAGATGGATTGTGGTGAAAAGTCATTGCTGAAGGTAAAAAATACTTTAATTCATATGACTTATACTTCAGTTGGAACACGTTATTATATAGATGTTATTAGTTGTGCAAAAATGAAAAGAGGAATAAAACTTTGGTTGGTGGTTGGTTAAGAAAAATGTCGGTTAGTTCATCTTCTCAACAATAATAGTCCTAATTTAATCTGCCAATTTTTTGGCATGCACAAGGTCCCCTCTCCAATTCTAAAATAACATGTCTATAATTAATCTCGATATAAAATTTGCAAAAGAGATATAGTGTTTGGTTGGGGTGGGTGTGGGTGTAACATCCGGAAATTTGAAATAACTGTGAAGAGGCTTAGAATTGGAAATAATCATTTTTGGAGATAATTAAAAATCTGGAAATTTGGCTAAGTATGGAAGAAAGTGAGTTTTTGGCCAACTTTGAACAGTCATAACTCCTAGCTCAGGATGATTTAGGTGTAGTTCCAGTTATGTTTGCAAAGTTCGTGGAATGGTCTTTCTAACGCCGCCGAGTTTTCTTGATTTCGAGTTCGTATGAGTGAGTTGTACCCTTTGGAAGTTGGGCAGTTGGCAGGGAAGTCTGTCCGGAAATTTTAAGGGTTTTTTGGTCTTTTCCCTAACCAATTCTTTTGGTTATATTGTTGTGTTAGACTGATTTTTAGATCAGTTTGTCCCATTTTAAAGAGTGAAAGTAAGGGTTTGAGAGTGAAGAGGAGAAGAAGATGAGAAAGAGAAGATCAAGCAAGGTTTCGTCAAGGATCGTCGTGGATATCGTCGGGGGTGATCTCTTCTAGGTATGTGAGTTCATAGTATTGGGTTGGTTCTTTCCCCCACACGCCAAACTCGTTTAATTTTGAGAACAGGTTTAGTTGTGGTTGTTGAAATCTTGTAGTGATGTTTGTTGAAGTTGTAGTTGTGTTGTGTTGAAGTTCTTGTTGGTTTGGTGTGTGTTTCCGGTGGTGTTTTTGAGTTGAATCTATTGCATGTTGAGGGTTTTAATGATTCTAAGTGTTTGGGGCTGGAACCTTTGAGGTTTAGAAGGTTTAGAGTTGGAAAAAGGAAGGAGAAAAGTCGAGTTTTCGGAGAAAAGTCGAGTTTTCGGGGAAAAGGGCTGGGGCGTCTCGCCTGCCAGCGCGCCCCAAGAGGGACTCTGAAGTCCAGCCCTTGGGGCGGCGCGCCTAGAAGAGCGCCAGCAGGTCCCTTCTGAGCTTCGAGGGCTGGCGCTCCGCGCCTTGCAGAGTGCCAAGGATGCCAAGTTTCCCCATTCTTTCCACACTTTGTCATGCATGTTCCTTGGTATTGTACCTATGTTTCATAGTTGTTTTCAACGCTCCAAGGTACGTCTAAACGTCAAGAACTCGTCCATAACATGTGATCATATACCTTGAATCCATAATCCAATTCAAGGCGAGTTAGGATCAAAGTCAAGTGAAGTTAGAAGTCAAGTGAAGTTAGAGCCAAGTGAAGAAGTTAAGAAGTAAGTCAAGCAAGAGTCTTTAAAGTTTTTTCAAGAGTCTTTAATGAACGATTAACTTCATTTTAAGGCTCGAGATTCCAGTAAAGCAAAGAGTAAAGAGTTTCAAGTTGAGTAAAGAGTACAGAGTTTCAAGTCAAGCAAAGAGTATAGAGTTTCAAGTTAAGTCAAGAGTTTAAAGTTGAGTTCATTTCTCAAAATTTATTAGGGAACTAAGTATTCCCAAAGAAGTTTTAAGGAAATGTTTTTACATTTAAACAAGCTTTGGAACTGAGATCTCCAAAGAGCCTTCGGGCTAGTTTTTCAGAAAAGAGTAATCGCTTTCTAAATGAAGCAAGAGAGGAAACTGAGATTTCCAAGATAGCCTTTGAGCTAAGTTTTTGAGTAATTATCTCAAATCAGCAGGAAGAAATATGTTTTAAAAACATAAGAGCTAGTACATTTTTGGGAGTAGTATTGAGCACCGAGTTGGGGGAGCGTTCAAGGAACCCACAGCCCCCATAGAACCATGTTAACCACCATGGGTAGAAAAGGATCATACTTTTTAGATGAATCCTTTTCCAGATAGACTAGTGGATCCATTAGGCAGTTCAGGTCCTATACCTTTGGCCGGGTATAGGATGCTCTGGCAGCGTGAGGTCGATCGTTGTATCATCACTATAGCTCTTATGTGATGGTTGTCGGTTAGAGAAACTCCCACAGCAGTTATTGTATTTTCATACACACCAGTTATATGTATTTTTATATACATCAGTTCAATCGTATTTCTATATACATCTCAGGCTTATTGTATCTTTGTATACACACAGAGTTTATAGCAGGTTTTAAACAGTTTTTCTTTATATTGCACTTGTTTTAAATTGCATTATATTGAAATGAGTCAGTCAGGTTGAGTTGAGTTGAGCCAGGTAAGTTATTCAGTTTCTTCCAGAACTCTTTCTAGCCTTGTTGCTTAGTTTCCAGCTCGCATACTCGTACATTTAATGTACTGATGCCAGTTGGCCTGCATCTTATGACGATGCAGACGCAGGTACCCAGGATCAGCATCCAGCACGCCGTTGATCCAGTTGAGCACTCCAGAGTTAGTGGTGAGCCTCCTTGCATTCCGGAGGACTCTGTTATTTTGTGTTCCTAGTTTTGGTTAGGATGTTGTGGGGTCTGTCCCAACATCCATCTCAGTATTTTAGAGGCTTCATGGACAGTCAGTCAGTCAGTTAGTATTGAGTCTCTCATCTATGTATATATGTAAATATTCTATTTTGAGACTCGAGTTGCCTTTTTGGCCAGATTTTTATTAGTTAAGTTGTTTCCTTGCATTGCATGGAGTTATTCTGTTGAGTTAGGTTTCCGCAGAGTTAAGAAAGTCAGGCCAAGGGTTCGCTTGGGGGCCAGCAATGGTCTTCGAGTGCCGGCGCCGCCCAGGGTGTAGACTCAGGGCGTGACAGTGGGGGTGGGGGGTAGGGGTAGGAATCATTTCTTTTATAAATAAGTGGTTACGCGTAGGGTTCTAAAATTGATAATAAACAAATAATGTGTTTGGTAAAATAATGTTGATAAGCTTTTTTTCCTAAAATAATGACTGAATTAATGTCGTTAAATCTATTTTAAAAAAATAATTTGAAAGTATTTACACATAAAAAGAACAAATGAAGGAAATAAAATAAAGGTGTCACGCCCCGAGCCTATACCCTGGGCGGGACCGGCACTCGGAGACCATTGCTGGCCCCAAGCGAACCCTTGGCCTGGCTTTCTTAACTCAGCGGAAACCTACTCAACAGAATAACTCAATACTATGCAGAGACATAAACAACTTAAATGATACATATCTGGCCAAAAAGGCAACTCGAGTCTCAAAATAGAATACTTACATATATACATAGATAAGAGACTCAAAACTAACTGACTGACTGTCTATGAAGCCTCTAAAATACTTAGATGGATGTTGGGACAGACCCCGCAACACCCTAATAAACAAAACTAAGAGAACAAAATAACTGAGCCCTCTGGAGGCAAGGAGGCTCACCACTGACTCTAGAGTGCTCAACTGGATCAACGGCGTGCAGAATGCTGATCCTGGGTACCTGCGTCTGCATCATAAAACGATGCAGGCCAACTGGCATCAGTACATGGAATGTACGAGTATGCGAGCTGGACCGCTAAAAACAACTTAAGCTTGAAAAGGGATACAAAAGAGAACTTACCTTGGCTCTGTACAATTCAAGAATAACTGAACTTAATATAAAGCAATGAGACACATGCAATATATAAAGCCTTTGAAACTATTAAAACATGACGTAAAAATCATATTTATAATAGCATGAAAATACCATGCTTCCTCTCAAAGTCTACTTGTGCAATGCATGAATGAAGTCCCATACCCCCATCCATACTAAGCAGAACTTATCGAGGAACCAAGCTCTTTTTACTGCTGTGGGAGTTTCTCTAACCGATAACCACCACTATGAAACTAAGTGGTGATACAACGTTTTACCTCACGTTGCCCAAGGACCATCCTATACCTTGCCATCGATATAGGACCTTACTTTAACTTTTGCTTAATGGATCCACTAGCTTAACTTTCGTGATCATCTAAAAAGTATGATCCGAGAAATCTCATGTTTGGCTACACGGTTCTTATGGAGAGTTGAGTTAATATGAACTCGTGTCCCCAACTCGGTGCTCAAGACTACTCCCAAAAATACTTTAGCTCATAAGTGTTTTAAACACATCTTTCTTTAGTTGAGATAATTACTCAAAACTTAGCCCGAAGGCACTTGAAAACTCTTTCTAAAAAGAACAAATCAAAACCATATTTTTAATATGATCATTGATGACTCGGGATATTCATACTGCTTAAACATTGATGGTATATCTAGAGACCATACTGTTTAAACATTGATGACATACTCGATTTGTCATATCTAATCATATTTTAGAAACTCTTTTGAAAAACTCATCTTTTATTTTTAAAAGAGATAGTGCTCAAACTTCTCAAAACTCTTTTGGAAATCTCAGTTTTCTCTCAACTTAAATGTGAAAACACTTATAAACTTCCTTGGGAAATACTCAATTCCCTAACTACTTTTGAGAAATGAACTCAACTCGTGACTCTTGACTTAACTCGAAACTCGATACTCTTTACTCGACTTGAAACTATATGCTCTTTACTCTTTACTAAACTTGAAACTTGAAACTCTTTACTTAGCTTGAAACTCTATACTCTTTGCTTGACTTGAAACTCTATACTTAACTTGGAACTTGAGCCTTAGAATGAAGTTAAAACGTTTAATGAAGACTCTTGAAAAGCTTTAAAGACTTGCTTGGACTTCCTTAACTTCTAAGCTTGACTTCACTTGAAGTGGAAACTAACTTCACTTGACTTTGATCCTAACTCACCTTGAATTGGATTATGGGTTCAAGGACTTGATTGGTGTTTGGAAGGACATCATGATGTTTAGGAATGATTTAGGAATGATTTGGGACAGCCAAACTTAAGAAAATCTTTGGACATAAATTCTGAAAACAGTGGAGTCCGCGTCCTGTCCGCGACGCGGAGAAGATTTTGTTCACAGAGGGAACAAGTCCGCGACGCGGACGTGCTCCTCGCAAGCTGCCCGACTTTCTCCCTCACGTCTCCAACTCTAAATCCTCTAACCTCAAGGGTTCCAGCCCCAATCACTTAGAAACATAATATCTCTCAACATTCAATAGAATACCACTCAAAAACACAATCCAATCATGTTCCACAACCCACAATAATTCCAACAACAACAACAAACAACTTTAACAACATAACCAAACCTTTCTTAATGAATAAAAGGGGTTAGGTGTGTGGGGGAAAGGATCACCCAACACTAAAAGCTCACATACCTTGGTAGGGATCACCCCCGACGAAAATCCACGATGAGCTCCTTGCTTGATCTCCTCTTCTTCTCTTCTTCTCTTCTTCTTCTCTTCTTCTTCTCTCAAAACCCTCACTCCCACTTCTTTTAAAATGGTATAACTGATCAAAATGATCAGCCTAACACATTTCTATAACCAAAATAAAAGGCTAGGGTAAAGACCAAAATGCCCTTAATTTATCTGGACGGATTCCTTGCCAACTGCCCAACTTTCAAAGGTCATAACTCGCTCATACGGACTCGGAATTGAGCAAACTCGGCGGCGTTGGAAAGATCATTCCACGAACTTTGCAACCATAACTTTAATTCCACCTAAATAATCCTGAGCTAGAATTTATGGCTGTTCAAAGTTGGCCAAAAATTCACATTTTCCATACTTTAGCCAAAAAATTTCCAGATTTTCAAATCCTTTCCAAAAATGAAAATTTCCAATTCTAAGCCTCTTCAATTATTTCACATTGCCGGATGTTACAAAAGGGATAATTCAAAGTTATATTCTAGGAAGAACATTTTAGGGAGTACAAAAAAAATAGAAAAGGTTAAATTGTAAAGTGATTGGTCAAATTAAAAGTGCTTATAAGCTGTAAAATCACAAATTTAAAATGACCAACTTATGATTGATTTCGGATTATAAGCACTTGAGAATTATAAGTGTTTGCCAACTATATGATAAGCTTTAAAAATATGCTTATGAACTAGTCTGAACCACTTAGAAATTTAACTTAATACCTTCTTAATATAAAAGTAGATTATTGGGTACTACATATAACCAAGAGTCTTTTTATGTAATAATTGTGTGTAGTTAGTTACATGCACACACCTAATTATGTATAGGCAAAAAAAATAATACCAAATTTACAGTCTAGAATCTAACACATATTGACACTGTGTAACTATATAAAGGCAGAGCTACTCATCATGTAATGATGAACCACACAATTGTTATTATAAACTTTAAGAAAAATGAGTCTTGAAGGTAAATTGGTTTCTGAGATAAACATCAAGTGTGATGGAGATGTGTTCCATGAAATAATTATGTACAAACCACACCATATGTGCAACATATGCCCTGATAAGATACAAAAAGTGGATATTCATGAAGGTGAATTGGGCACTATTGACTCTGTTAGGTTATGGAAATGAAATGACCCTAAAGGTCATTTTTGGAAATTTTCATGAAATGACCGTTTTACCCCTCCCGATAGTTGCCCCGAGTCCTAATTATTGTATTTTCGAAGTTGGTTTGAAGGAAAATTGATGAAAAGTTGAGTTTTTAAGAGTTAAAGTTTGGTTAAAAGTGCTATTTCGAGTCATTTGGAGTTTCGAGACTCGAATTGGATTTCCGTCGATTCCAGCAGTTTTAGAATGTCGAAACGGGTCTAGGAGAATTTACGGAGTCGGATTTGGAGTTAAACCGAAGATTTGAGGTCCTAATTTGCTAAAATTGTGAAATTTTGATCAAGAGTTGACTTTGGTCAACAAACGAGGTTCCGATGCTCGGAATGAAATTCCGAGGGCACCGTTGGATTCAGGGGGTGATTCTAAGTGTAGAATGAGTCTTGGTTGAATTTTTAGAGGCCCCGAGTGCGTTTCGAGTTTTTGAGCCTAAAGTTAGTTTCTTGACGCCTTATCGGATACCGGGTCAAGGAGACTTTGAATTCAAATTCCGACGATTTCATTGAATCCGAAATTTCATCTTCAAGCTAGTAGCATATTTGGTTTGTGTTCGGGAAGTGTCAAATGAGTTTTGGGTGAGCTTTTAAGCTTCTTGGATGCTTTGACACTATTTCAGCAAATTGTGACAACTAAAGGGGTTCATTATTAGTTTTAAAGGTCGAAAAATTATTCCGAATGTTCTGAAATTTTGAGCATGAATTATAAGACTTATCTGCAAATTTTGGTGCATTTTCGCTAACCCGAGATTGGACTTTTATCGCAAATAAGAAATAATTGTTTACCGAGTAGAAATGATATTTGACTGGGCAAACGAGCATGAAATTAAGCTCCGATTGAACGAGCAGGTCCGTATCATTATTTAAGACATTTACAAAAAAGAATCGGGTCATTTCACTATCGTATGAGGAAATTACGGCCTTTTTAGTGAAAGATTAACTGTTGTTTTCTGGTGCATAACAGCCATGTACTGTTATAAAAATCTCAGATTGTGTTTATTTGGTATTTTGAGCATATCGGGAGTTCTAGAGATCGAAATGGAGTGATTCTTACGGGTTTCTTCTTGAATTAATATGAGGGTTAGTATTCAATCTGCAATTCGACATTTTCTCATAATTTCTTTATCTGGTTTTTTTTGCCCTATCCGTAAATTTCTTGGGAAAAATTGGGGTTTTATCGATTTGGACTCCCTTTTTGATGAAAAAGGTATATTTACAATCCTTATGTTATGGGTAAACTGATTTTAACATAAAATTATTGATTCATCAATTATTTTCATCATATTAACAGCGTACAATTTGGACTTTCCCGATAAAGTTAAAGTTTGATAAATTGAGAATTTCAAGGTCGATCTTAACTCCGTTTTTGATGAAATTTCATATTTGAACTTATCTAAGCATGGGTAAGATGTTTTTCAAGAAATATTTCATTTTCGAGTTGGGGTTTCGGATCCGAATATTTTGGGCTTCTTCAAGAACATGGATTTTCCTTCAAATTGAGTTTGTGAATTGATTTCAACTCCGTTTTCAAATTGGTTTTCACCATTAGCTTCCAAATACTTTAAGGATCATTTTACATCAAAAATTTCCAAATTTGGGTATCGTTTTCCGGTATGAGACTTTTGGACCGTTTTGCCCTTTTTCCCTAAATTTCTTGATTTTGGTGTCATTAGACTCGAATTGTGATTGTGAATAATTGTTTGAATAGATTATCGTGATCCGGATTATACTCGGAAAGGAAAGGCTCAAGTCAAGTAACTTTTGGAGTTCGTTTTAAGGCAAGTGGCTTCCAAACTTTGTAAAACTCTTAGACTACGCATGACTACTTTCCTAATTGTGTTGGGGAGTAATGGGGATTGAGGATGAGTTTTATTTGTTGATTGAAATTGTTGTAAATGAAAGATGGGGAATAAAACGAGTTAAATGTGTTATATGTGACTTGAATTTGTTGAATAAATCCTGTGATAACTGATATTGATGGGATAGAAGAGCATGAGTAGGCTATGATTGATACTGACATTGATGTTGAGACAGATGATGTGTAATACTATGATCGGTCGTGATATGGTTGTGATTGAGACAGGTGCTGTGTAATACTATGATGTGGTCGTGATATCGTTGTGATTGACACAGATGATGTGTAATACTATGATGTGATCGTGATATGATTGTGATTGATGACATGTGTATATTCATTATTCATCCCATGTGTGAACTACTATCTGTTGCATGAGTTCTGAGACACTGATATTGGGATGGATGGATATGAGACACAGTTGAGACTAGCTCCGGCTAGAGATATATGAGATGGACTATCTTCGGCTAGCGATTTGGATGCCGATGGGATCTGGTTCCGGCGGTGATACATGGTCCATGTGTGGCCCCCATGGGTTCTAATTTGAGTATTCAACGCGGACTGATTACGTCAACAGATGTGTATCGTAGGACAGACATGCATCACGACTACATGACATCATTATTGCATTTTGCATCGCATTTGCCTTATCCTTGTCTGTGATGTGTGGATTGTATCGGTTTACCTTTCTTATGTGGAATTTGATCTACTTGCTCTTATTTGTTGATCTGAGGTTGATGAGGATATACTATTGGTTCTGGCTGTTGAATATGATCTGTTTAGTATAGGTTGATTGGTTTGCTGTTAGATTGAAGTTTCGGTGGTTTGGTTGGGATTGAAAGGAGTTGTTTGTAGCTGCTAGTTTTGCTTTGTTTAGAGTTACTTGCGAGTACCTGTGGTTTTCGGTGCTCATCCTTGCTTCTACACAATTGTGTAGGTTGACAGCACTTTCTCAGATTCGGCTTAGTATTTTCTTTAGCAGATTGAGCTTCGGGACATACTCGAGAGGTAGCAGTTCATTCCAGACGTGCCCTTGAGTTATCTTTACTTTTAGTTTTGTTCTATTCGAGAACTATACTCTGAGACTTGTATATTTTTATTCAAATTTTGTATTTAGAGGTTTGTACATGTGACAACCAAATTCTGGGTAGTGTTGAGTTTTAATTAAAGTCTTCCGCTTATTTATTATCTTTTATTCTCGTATTTCTACTTCTCTATCGTTGTGGTTGGGTTAGGCTGACGTGTCCGGTGGGAAATGGACACGTGCTGTCACATCCGAATTTGGGGTGTGACAGGAAATTCATCCATGGTAAATCCGTATTATATTTGGTTTCAATATTTATATTTGGCTCCACTTATATAGATTTTCGTCGCATTATATAGCTCTTAAATTTTTTTATATCTAACTCAAACTAATAAGTAACACATTATATAGCTCAAACTAATAAATTCATGAATTGGATCCAACACTTCTATTGATTCAGACCGTTTTTAATTGGTCCAAATTCAATTCAACTCACTCAATCATTTATAAACGAAATTAGTTGTATGAATTTTTTACTATATATATTTGTTTGCAGATGGGAAAGAGATGGTGGCAAAGGAAGTTATTGAAGAAATAGATGAAGAAAAGAAGTTGGTTAAAAAAAAGATGATTGAAGGAGATATGTTAGAGTATTACAAATCATTTTACCTCACTATTCATGTTGAGACAAAGGGTGAAAACAACTTATTTACTTGGATCTTGGAATATGAAAAGAAGAATGCAAATGTGCCAGATCCACACACTTTCATGGAATTGTGTCTCAATATCACTAAAGATATTGAGGTTACCACATCAAGTGATACATGAATATATGTACTTGAAATAATATTATGTGGTGTGGTTAATGAGTGTGCTTTGAAATGTTTACTATATATATGTAGTGAAAATAAAAAGAGTGGATGTGTAATTTCTAATTTCGTTCAGAACTATTGTTTGGGTGAAAGCCTGAGTAGATGGATATTGATAAATAAAAATAAAAGCTCCTTCTATTTTTTGGATCAGCGCGAGCCAAACATGGTTGATTTTGGATTATAAGCACTTTTAGTATTTGTCAACTATATGATAAGCTTAAAAAAATATGCTTATGAACTAGTTTGAACCACTTAGAAACTTAACCTAATACCTTCTTAATATAAAAGTAGCTTATTGGGTACTACATATAACCAAGAGTCTGTTTCTGTAATGATTGTGTGTAATTACATGCACACACCTAATTATGTATAGGCAAAGAAAATATGAAATTTATAGTCTAGAGTCTAGACGTATTGACATTGCTTAACTATAAGATGGTAGAGATATCCACTTATAATTAATTAATGAATGAGTATATATAGTCAAAGCATTAGATAATAGCTCACACAAAAAGCAATCCATCTTCTATGGATATTGCTTCAGCACAAAAAAAAGTAGTGGTAGGGATATATTGTCACGACCCAGACCGTCGTGATTGACACCCACACTAACCCTCTGGTGCGAGAACCATTAATACAACCCAACTAAGCAACTTAACGAAAACTAGAATATCTAAAGATACGGAAGCAGGTTTAAATGACTACTGAAATATGGAGTTCCCATAAACTCCGAAAGTTTAACAAATCAACTAACATAACTATTGCGGAAATTCAATCCCTAGAACCTGAAAGTCATTGTACCAAAACTCTGTAAACCAACAAATCTAAGGAAAAGGGGTGCAACCCGTAAACTAACATAAGCAAAGTCTAACTAAACAGTCTAAGTCCGAAAATAGTGGACTAAACAAGGAAGGATCCATGGCAGCCTGAAAGAACTGGCACACCCTTGAATCCGGTCTTCAATCAATGATCCCCTAGCTGAGGTTTATCAGTAGCCGCCTGAAGATGCCCTGTACTCAACAAAGAACGAGTAAGTGCAGTATCAGTCCACAACCACAGTGTACTGGTAGGTTGACACGGCCATCCCAGTAAGCAAATCATAGGCAAGCAATTACAACACAGTAAACACACATATACATAATACATAGATCCATTATCATTTCAGGAGTAACATACAGTTCCCAATATCAACGACAAGTAGACATGAATGTAATCATCACAATGGTCCTCTCATGGAACCCATACCCAAGCTGTTAGTCTGTCGAAACGTGACACCCGATCCAATATATGTGTCGAAACGTGATACGAGATCCAATATATGTATTAGAACGTGATGATATACCGTGAGTTTACGGTATTTCTAATACATTTCACTTACAAGTTGTGTGTGTCTAGGGCCTTTTTATATTGGTTTTTATGTGTGTTATTATGTTTTGCAGGAAAGGTGTTCAGGCGCGAAAGTTTAGAGACAGCTGAAGAAAATGCAGAAAAAGGGCATCCACGGAGGTCATCTACGGATCGTAGGTCCATTCACGGTCCGTAGGTGAGGACCGTAGATCAGCAGGAAAGTATTGAGGACAAATCAGGGAAATCTGACCAAGTGTGGAACCACGGTGGCCATTGACGGTCCGTAGATTGATCTACGGACCGTACTGTCGATCCGTAGATTGAGACTGCGAGGGTTCCAGTACCTGATTTTTGAAGATGCTAAGTATGGAGCTACGGAATGTATTGACGGACCGTAGGTCAATCTACGGTTCGTACTGTTGGTCCGTCGTTTGCTTCAGAGAAGATGATCTTTTTGGAAGCTGAAATATTTTCTAAGTCCCGAGTGACGGAAGGGACTTACGGACCGTAGATCGATCGACGGTCCGTAAGTCAGTCTCGTGAATCGAAGACGCGTACCTGAACAAAACTTTCCTTAATTTGTTTCCCTTTTTATTTAGGATTTGTTTTCTATAAATAGGGCATGTAAACCTCGTTTTTGGGGGTTAGACATTATTATTCTATTCTTGCTTTATAACTTTGGAGATTAATTTGCAACCCTAGCAATTAGTGATTTCTGAAGTTCGTTTTAAAGATTTTGGCTTTGCAATTCAAGGAAATTTTCTGGAGTTATTATTCTTTTTAAGTAAGTTCATGATTTCTTCATCTACAATTATGAATTGTGTTCTTGCTAAGATGAGTAACTAAATCCACAACTAGGGTTGTGGGAACCATGATCGATTAACAAAGTATGAATAGTAAATAAGCAATTCTTGAATAGTATTTTGCATGTATTGATAATTCTTTCGTTTAGAAGTCTTTTTAACGAGTGCACGCGTTAGAACTCGCCTTGTTACTACTTGCCGGACCAAGGAGGTAATTAACAAGAAAAGAATTATCAACATAGATTTAGTGTGATACTATCTAATAGGCTAGTGTCGATTGGTGCGAAGTAACAACTAAGCCAAACATCGATTATGATGTCTAATATGAGGTAAAGGTAAGGGTTAGTAACTTACACACACGTAGCCGGACCAAGGTGCGGGGTGAAATTCTCTAGATGCCGGACCAAGGATTTAGAGATACCTAACTTATCACTTTGCATGTAAGATACTAGAAAAGGATTGCTATTACTAGGATTACTGCGTTATGAGATTATGGGGAACACGTATACCCTAGTTATTTCTCTTATCTTGATAACAACCAAAGTTGAGTTTAATTATTGATTACTTATTAAGTTTTTACTATTTGTTTCACACAAGCACAAACCCCCCTTTTTATTATCTGTTTCTGGAAATAATTTGACTAATTGAATATAATTGTTGGTTAAAAGTAAAGTCTAAACCATTTTCCTCGTGGGATCGACCTCAACCTACAAGTTGGGTTCTTTACTTGATAACGATCGCTTATGCTTCTGAAAGGAAGTGTAATTTGAGCGTATCAAATTTTGGCTACAATATTGAACGTTAGTCAAATATTTCCTAATTTTACTTTTTTTCTTTGTTTTTGTCTCTCTCAGGTTCCGACCCTAGTGTATGCCAAATACACGGAGCCAAGGCGAACCACTCACTCCATACGATCCAGAGTTGAACAGAACTTTGCGAAGAATGAACAATCAAGGACTTCCAGTTCATCCTATCGGAGGAAATCTAGATGAAGCAATTGAGTTACAGCAACCAAGAGTAGTTGGTGGGGAAAACCGTGGTGTAGCTGAAAATCAATTGGGAGATGCAGCGAGAGTGCATGACCCACAACCACATGACAACTATCGGGGCAACATCGATATAGCAGACTCTGATGGACCCATTGTCCTACCTCCTCTACCTCCAGGGCACACATTTGTGGTGACTAGTAGTTTGATGCAGATGCTTACAGCAAGAGGCTTATTTTCAGGATCGCCATCGGAGGATCCACATGCTCACTTAGCCAAGCTCAGGGTGGTTTGCAAAAGTTGTGTAGGTAGACCAGACTTGGATATGAGCGTCATTGGGTTACGAGTGTTCCCTCTGTCACTGACAGGTGATGCTGCAGTATGGTTCACTGAGCTTCCTTATAACTCAATATTCACATGGGACCAATTGGCGGAAGTGTTTAAAGCAAAGTACTATCCGGTGTCTAAGAAGCTCAATCACAAAGATAGGGTCAATAATTTTGTAGCATTACCTGGGGAGTCTGTGAGCAGCTCGTGGGACAGATTCACTGCATTCGTGAGAGGTGTTCCAAATCACCGTATTGATGAAGAGTCGCTGAAGGAATATTTCTATAGAGGACAGGATGATAACAATAAAGCCGTTCTTGACACTATTGCTGGAGGTTCATATGGTGATTGTACATATGCACAGATTTCTGAAAAACTGGAGAGGATCTCTCGCAACAATAAAGCATGGAGCACTAGGAGGTCAGATACTGGGAGAAACACATTTGCCGTTCATAATGCAACTGTTAACTCTGCAGATGATATCCGTGAGGAGATGGCTCAGATAAGGACAGAGTTGGGGTTAGTATTGAAGCATGTGAGTGGAGGAGCAGAAAAGGTGAATGCTGTTTCTGCCCACCACCAGTTGAGGAGTGTTACTATGAAGAGGACACTTATGCGGTGAACGATCAGACGGGGGGTTTCCGACCAAACACCCAAGGATCCAACACGGAAAATTGGCGCCAAGGTCAAGGGAACCAAGGTCGGAACTATGGAAATTACAACCGAGAGGGTCACTATGTCCGAGATGGGAACTTCAATCGCGACAACAACTACAACAGGAACAACTACGGCAACAGAAATGATCGGGTTGGACCCTATGTTCCCCCTCAAAATCGGGAATCTGGTGCTAGGGAAGCTGGAGGTAATATGACGCGTATCGAAGATATGCTGCATAAGATGATGAGAAGGTTTGATGCAACTGATGAGAACGTGAAAGAGATGAGAAACGACTTATCTGGTATTGGTCAAAAGGTTGACGCCCATGCAGTGTCAATAAAGCATCTAGAGCAACAAATGACGCAGTTGTCTACTACAGTGAACCCGCGCCAACCTGGCACTCTTCCAAGCAATACCATCCAGAATCCAAAGAATGATGGACATTGTATGGCAATTACCACTCGAGGAGGTAAGCAAACCATAGATCCACCTATGCCGTCCATGGTGGAAGTTGAGAAGAGAAAAGAAGATGATGTGGTGAAAGTTAGAGAGGAGTCAGAGGTTGTGACAGAACAAGAAGTGGAGATACCTCAGAAAGTGGTTCCCATACCTAGACCTCCACCACCTTTTCCGCAGAGGTTAGTGAAGAAGACTGAAGATGGTAAATATCGCAGGTTTATCACTATCTTGAAGCAGCTTTCTATCAATGTTCCTTTGATAGAAGCCTTGGAGCAAATGCCTGGATATGCAAAATTCATGAAAGATATGGTAACAAAGAAAAGGTCTGTGAGTTTTGAAGATGATGATAGATTGCAGCATTGTAGTGCTATTGCTACAAGATCTCTGGTACAGAAGAAGGAAGACCCTGGTGCTTTCACGATCCCATGTACTATAGGGTTATTACACTTTGCTAAGGCATTGTGTGATCTTGGTGCTAGCATCAACCTCATGCCTTTATCTGTTTACAAGAAGTTGGGTCTAGGGGATCCAAAACCCACTGCAATGCGGTTACTGATGGCTGATCGGACTGTGAAGAGGCCCATAGGTGTGCTCCATGATGTGCTAGTGAAAGTAGAGTCTTTCGTCTTTCCTGCAGATTTTGTGATCCTTGACTGTGAGGTTGATTTTGAGGTTCCCATCATCCTTGGGAGACCATTTCTTGCCACAGGTCGTGCGTTGGTTGATATGGAAAAGGGACAGATGAAGTTCAGACTGAACAATGAAGAAGCAACTTTCAATATCTGTAGATCCATGAAGCAGAATGGTGAGCTACAAACAGTATCTGCTATAACTTACAGAGTGGAGAGTGGGTCAGAGGTGCAAATTGAAGAGCGGTTAGGTGTTGAGGCACTAGCAGCAGTCATGATGAATTTTGGTAGTGATGGTAGTGACGAGTATGATGAGTTGGTAGCCGCACTTGATAAGTGTGAATACCGGTCCAAACCAAAGAAGTATGAGCTAGACATGAAGAATCGCGAATCCCCACCCACAAGACCATCTATTGTGGAGGCACCAAAATTAGAGCTTAAAGCTCTACCACCGCACTTGAGGTATGTATATTTAGGAGAAGAGAATACTTTGCCAGTCATCATTGCAGCAGATTTGAATGCAAGGCAAGTAGAGTGTTTGGTGACTGTATTAAAGAAGTTCAAGCGAGCGATTGGGTGGACTATTGCAGATATTATTGGGATTCCCCCCGATATCTGTTCTCACAAAATCCAACTCATGCCAGATCATAAGCCCAGTGTCGAGCACCAGAGAAGATTAAATCCACCTATGCAAGAGGTAGTCAAAAAGGAGATCATCAAGTGGCTGGATGCGGGAGTTATTTATCCCATCTCAGATAGTAATTGGGTATGTCCTGTGCAGTGTGTACCAAAGAAAGGTGGTATGACTGTGGTTCCAAATGAACGAAACGAGCTTGTTCCAATGCGGCCTGTCACGGGATGGAGAGTTTGCATGGATTATCGGAAGCTGAATGCGTGGACAGAGAAAGATCACTTTCCTATGCCATTCATGGACCAGATGTTAGATAGGCTTGCAGGCAAGGGTTGGTATTGTTTTCTTGATGGTTATTCGGGCTACAATCAAATCTCCATAGCTCAGGAAGACCAAGAGAAGACCACCTTCACTTGCCCATATGGGACTTTCGCTTTCAAGCGGATGCCATTCGGATTGTGCAATGCTCCAGCGACCTTCCAGAGATGTATGATGTCGATATTTTCTGATATGGTGGAGGACACTATTGAGGTGTTCATGGATGATTTTTCAGTGGTAGGTGATTCGTTTGATCACTATCTAAAACATTTGGCCGAGGTGCTCAAAAGATGTGAAGACTGCAACTTAGTGCTGAATTGGGAGAAATGTCATTTCATGGTAAAAGAAGGTATAGTGTTGGGTCATCGAATCTCAGAGAAAGGTATTGAGGTTGATAGAGCTAAAGTCGAGGTAATAGAAAAGCTTCCACCACCTATCTCTGTAAAAGGTGTTAGAAGTTTTCTTGGGCATGCAGGTTTTTATAGGAGATTCATCAAAGATTTCTCAAAAATTGCACATCCCTTGTGAAAACTACTCGAGAAGGAGAATAAGTTCTGCTTTGATGATGCTTGTCTTAGAGCATTTGGAGAGTTGAAGGAAAAGTTGGTTACAGCACCTATCATTATTTCACCAGATTGGGAACAACCGTTTGAGGTAATGTGTGATGCGAGTGGAGTGGCGCTTGGTGTAGTATTGGGTCAAAGGCGTGAGAAAATTCTTCACCCTATTTACTATGCTAGCAAAGCTCTGAATGTGGCCCAGAAGAATTATACAGTGACCGAACAAGAACTTCTTGCGGTGGTTTTTGCATTCGAAAAATTTCGTTCCTACTTGCTTGGTACTAAGGTCATTGTGCATACTGACCATTCTGCATTGAGGTATTTGATGGCGAAAAAGGATGCCAAACCACGATTGATTAGACGGGTATTGCTGCTGCAAGAGTTTGATTTTGTGGTAAAAGATAGAAAGGGAACCGAAAATCAAGTTGCCGACCACTTGTCCAGATTAGAGGAAGAGGCTATGCTAGAGCTTGGAGATAGGGCTGAAATTAATGATGCTTTTCCAGATGAACAGGTATTGGCTGCTTCTAATGATTTAATTCCTTGGTTCGCAGACTTTGCTAATTATTTGGCAAGCGACATTGTGCCACCCGATTTGTCTTTTCACCAAAGAAAGAAATTTATGCATGATGTGAAGAAATTCTTTTGGGATGAACCTTATTTGTATCGTAGTTGTGCTGATGGAATTATTCGTCGCTGTGTGCCTGAGGTTGAAATGCTGAGTGTACTCGAAGCATGCCATTCATCACCCGTTGGTGGGCATCATAGTGGTATTCGGACTGCACATAAGATTTTGCAGTGTGGGTACTATTGGCCTACCATCCACCAAGATGCTCATGATTTTGCCAAGTCTTGTGATCGGTGCCAAAGAGATGGAGGGATTTCAAAGAGGCAAGAGCTCCCTATGAATCCCATATTGGTGATCGAATTGTTTGATGTATGGGGCATTGATTTCATGGGCCCATTTGTGAGTTCATATGGGATGAAGTATATTCTGGTCGCAGTTGATTATGTATCGAAGTGGGTGGAAGCAGTAGCACTCCCCAACAACGAAGGTAAAAGTGTCACCGCATTCTTGAAAAAGAATATCTTCTCCAGATTTGGTACACCAAGGGCTATTATTAGCGATGGAGGCTCTCACTTTTGTAATAAGTTGTTCAAAACACTACTTGAGAAATATGGTGTCCGTCACAATGTAGCCACTCCTTATCATCCACAGACTAGCGGTCAAGTTGAGGTGTCCAACAGAGAAATAAAGCAGATATTGGCGAAGACTGTGAACGCCAATCGAACTGATTGGTCGAGGAAGCTTGATGATGCTCTATGGGCATATCGCACTGCATACAAGACCCCCATAGGTATGTCGCCTTACCAACTTGTATATGGGAAGTCTTGTCATTTACCAGTAGAGTTAGAGCACAAAGCTATGTGGGCAATGAAGAAGTTAAATTTGGATTGGGGCACCGCATCTAATCAAAGGATGAACGAATTAAACGTGCTTGATGAGTTTCGCCTAAAAGCTTATGAAAGTTCAGCCTTATACAAAGAGAAGATGAAGAGGTATCATGATCAAAGAATTGAAAAGCGAGAATTTGTGGTTGGCGATCGTATGCTGCTATTTAACTCTAGGTTGCGCTTGTTTCCAGGCAAACTCAAGTCCAAGTGGACTGGGCCATTTTTGCTCACAAAAGTGCTCTCGCATGGAGCGGTTGAGCTTGAAAATAAGGATGGAACAAGGTTTTTGGTAAACGGGCAAAGGATAAAGATCTATCTGGGAAATGCTGAAACGGTGCAAGAAGTGATTGAGGCCTACAATCTTGAAGAAGTCTGAATAATCAAGATACATGCGTCGTGCCGCGACATTAAATCAAGCGCTGCTTGGGAGGCAACCCAAGATGTAAAATCTAGCCAACAATAGGGTCCTGTTTTACATTATGTAGTTTAGCTTTCTTTGATTACTTGTGTTTTTAGTAGGTAGGGGTTTCAGTTTTTTAGTTCTTAGTGTTGGCTAGAAGTAATATAGGGTCCGTGTCTAAAAAGTGTCCAGAAAATAAAAAAAAATTAGCCTATTGGTTGTTTCATGTGCAGGTACATCACGCAAGAAATCTGCAGAAAAAGGTCTGGTGCAGAGGTCTACGGACCCCATCGACGGTCCGTCGATTGATCCACGGACCGTCAATGGTATCCGTAGATCCCAGGTAAGTCCCTAACACTGTCCTAGTATAATTGTGATCTACGGTCCTGATCTACGGACCGTAGATCGACTCACGGACCGTAGACGGGGTCTCGTGAGTCCACACCCTAGAGTTGAATGACCCGACCCGGACCCCCATTACTTAAAACCCCCATTGTTTCAAATCATTTCCCTTCCCTCCATTGCTCCCACAACCGTTTCTCCCACTCTTTAAACTCCCCAAATCACTCCATAACCACCACATAATATCCTACCTTCCATATATTTCCCAAAACCCTTTCCATTCCTAAATCAACCCACTCCATAATCTGATAAAAGGGTCCGGTGTTTGGTCAGTGACGAATAAGTGACTCCTTGGTCTTGCTAAATCATAGTTCCATCACGCAACCACCCCACTCCTTGTTGCTTGTAAGGTAATAGACTTTCTCTTCACTTTGACTTTCAATTCATAGATTGAATATGGAGGGTCGGGAGTGGGTCTTGACCTTGGGTAATTGTTAGATGAAATTGTATAATAATCTTGAATAGTACAATGCCTTTGGAATGATAGATAGTGATTGTATAGCATAAATTGTGATGTGAGTTTACGTGATCGTAATTACTATATGCTGGTTTCGACTTAGGGTTCCATATCTAGTCGAAATTGTTGGGTATAATAATCGGTAGGGATTTTTAAGAATGACGAACTAGCATATTTCAATTGTGTACATGCATGATTAGTTTGTGTTAATGTTGAAACCAAATGCCACAAATGTATGATACCTGGCACTGATTGCTTCCACGATACCCCGTCTACGGACCGTAGATCAATCTACGGACCGTAGATGGGGTTCGTCATTAGATGCACCTGAAATTTACACAAAGTGTAAAACTACGGATGTGGATTACGGTCCGTAGATCCATCTACGGACCGTTCTGCACTTCCGTGGTTTTCATCTGCGACCTATATTTCAGACACCCTGATCCACGGAGTAGATCCACGGACCGTAGATCAGTCTACGGACCGTAGGTCCCCTCCGTGGATGACTTCTGTAGCATCTGTCATTTTTTTTTTTTTTTGTGGACTTAGTTTGGGGGTCTTTACCAACTCTAAATAAGTTCTTTTGCTACTCATGGTTAGTTTTGGCACTAATCACATTCCTGCAGGTACGATGGCACCCAAGAAGATGGTCACCTACTCGAAACGGGGCAAGTCCAAATCGGTTGCCCCTAGCTTCCGGTTGATTGATGAGGACACCAAAAACGACTCTGACCCTGCATATGTGCCCCTCAACCCAAGGACTTCTCGCGCAGCACCCAGGAGCATCCCCCGGAAGGTGATCCCCGACGTAGTCACTGTCTCCCAGTCTGATGAGGAGCACACACTGATCGGGTCACCAACTGGGGCTGCTTCCAGTTCGGATGGACCTATGTCCGGATCCGAGTCTACCCATGCCTCAGGCTCCGCTCACTTCCACCATGGTTCGAGGGTGTCCGGTGGACATATCACCTGCCACCATTAGCCGTTTTCTCTATGGTCCTACCACGGGCCACGCTTGGTCTCCTAACACTTCAGAGTTCGATTACCGCTGGAACATCGTGCGGAGTGGTGCCTTCCAGAGGAATGCTGACCAGCGGGAGGCTGTGATACTATGGCTGGCCCGGTACATTGCTGCAGATGGCGAGCGAGCGGAATGGGTTGCTGCTCCACGGTTGGGCATCCGGAAGGCCACACTGAACTTCGTCGCAAAATTCTTCTGGCTGTTGGTACGCAACAGAGTGTCGCCCACAAAAGCTGACAATCAGGTCACTTGGGACAGAGCGGTGATGGTTGCTGCATTGGTTGCGGGAGTAGAGATCGACTTTGCCCGAATGCCGCTGGCAGAGATGCACGAGAGAGCTTTCAGGACCTCCACTACTTACCCTTTCCCCTGTTTGATATTTCACTTGTGCAGGGACTCTGGAGTGCCGATCTGGCATTGTGACAGGCTAGTCCACCCTACAGGGGCATTGGACATCGGCCTTATTCGGGATGACGCGAATGTGGCAGCACCTCGCAGAGAGCCCCAGATTGAGGTACCCCCCTTAAGCTCCGATCTTGCAGACACTGTGGGGCAGGCACAAGGCGGTGACCCCATGATCCCAGACCACACCGACACTGTCCCAGGCTCCTCGTCTCAGGCAGCTAGTGTTGCTCCTAGTTCTTCCCGGCCCACACCACCGTTAGGAGCGACGGTTGTCCCGATGGCCAGAGTACAAAAGTTAGAGGCACAGATGGCCACACTGCTGCATCATATCCAGCCTTGGATGCAAAAGTCAAGTGCCGAGTCTGAGGCTAGATTGGAACGCAGGATGGAGGGGATGATGGACCGTAAGGTCCTGGCGGTAAATAAGCGGCTTGACGCCTTTGAGTTGCGAGTTCTCGAGCGAGCAGTTCCGGCCACAGACTTATCTGCTTTGCAGGCTGACATAGCCAGCCTCCGGACTGATGTTGATGCCATTCTTGCTACGCCTTCAGTTGAGCCTCAGGCTGCCCCTACTGCGCTGGCTGATGATACAGTGCTAGATGCTCTATTCAGTGGCATCGCCGAGGAGGGGCCTGCACCGACACATGCAAAGGGGAAGCGACACCGTTCTCATCGCACGGAGGAAGAGAAAGCCCAGAAACGACAGCGTCGACAGGAGAAGGAGGCTAGGAGGGCATCGATTGCAGACGAGGAGTTGCGCCAGCAAAGGGTGCGTGAGAGAGCTGCAGGTGCATCGAGCTCTGCCCCAGTTACAGAGGTTCAGCTTATTTTGAGGGGTGTTGTGAGCACCACTGATGGTGCGGAGCAGTTGATAGCGAGCACTACTGAGAGTGCTAGGATTGTTGAGGTGGGCACTCCTGAGGGTGCTCCCACTGATGTTCCAGAGGGCTCTGGGAAACCGGACGCCCCTGCTTGTTGATGATTCGCCGGCGCTTTGCGCCACAGGTTTGCTTCACTCAAATCCATTCACTTTTACTGTCTATGTATGCATTGTGGACAATTGCATCTATTTTTGTTGGGGGTGGGGTAAATGGATCGTGAGTGATAGGGTGAAGTCTGAGTAACCCAACTCATGAATCCTCTCTTGGGGTTTTCTTGCCTGTGTTCTTTTACCCCAAGAGACTATTTAATTTTTGTTGAACCAGCATGTCTTAGGATTGTGTGTATAGAAGCATGATACAGAATGAAGCATGATGGCTTAGAAAAATGATACCCGTCAGATTCTGGGTTGTATGCTAGAAGTAGGCTACGATTAGTTGACTGTGTTGGCTCTGAATATGACATAGTAACAATCAACTTGATTACATGATTAAACCTGAAACTTGAACTGGGTAATCTAATAATCTGATAATGAAACTATGTGCCAAGAGTGGGTGAGAATCATTGACTATTCAAACAGTTTTGTGCAAAACTAGAACTTGCCCGGTTAGTCCTGCTAAGACAATTCAATCTAGAGGATAGGAAGTGATCATAGGCCGTTGTTTTGAAAAATCCACAAATTGCCTAGAAGGACTCAACCAAATGAAATAACTGTTCCCTTTGATCCAACTTTGAGCCTAAAAATAAACTATTTCTTTCTAAAACCCCGAACTCACTTTCCCATAATCTACTATGTTGGCCCCAGTCCCTCCTTGGACATGTGCACTTTGACTTAGGCCAAAAGCCTAAGTTGAGGGTAGCTAATGTACAAAATAACTGAAATCTTGGCCCTGACCTGACATCGGGTATTGTGAACCTCAACTAACGGAAAATCCATAAGTTGAGGGTGGCTATGAAAGAGGAAACTGAAAGAAAAATGGGGATAAAAAAATAAAAAAAAAATGTGAATTACTCAAAAAGAAATTGAGCTACAAAGTTTAAAGTCACTTCCGTGAGGGAAGAAAATCAAGGGAAAGCGGTAAAGCAATAATATGACAAAAATAGGGCAGAAAGAGCTTAAAAGCCTAGTGTAATGACAAGGAGGGCAGAAAGTCACTAAACAGTACCCAAATGTACCACACCTGACCCTGAGCCTACGTTACAAGCCAATAAAGTCCTATAGTGATCCTGGAGTCTAGTTTGAAGAGTCTGAGCAGTGAAAATAAGGGCAAGCTTATGGCAAGAAACACTAACTGTAGTTGAAATTACTTCTGAGCGTGAGTGTTGAATAAATCCTTGCACCATGAATGAAATCAAATTTTTGCTAAAAGAGGATTTCGTTTGAAGTAAGGGCACTAGTTCCATTGTTAGAAAGTTGGTACCTGGCTGACAGTGAGAAGGTGTCTGTTGTGTGTCAGTAGGTTGGTCTGTGTCATGATGTGATCCACATGAGTTGGCTTATCGAGTCTATGAGAAAGAATGTGCACCCGAACAATGAGGAGGTAGAGAGTCATGTGATTGCTTGAGTTAGAAAAGCTTGCTTCTATACAAGTGTCGTTTAGAGTCCTAGTGCGTCGCTTGAGGACAAACAACGAATTTAAGTTGAGGGTGTTGATATACCGTGAGTTTACGGTATTTCTAATACATTTCACTTACAAGTTGTGTGTGTCTAGGGCCTTTTTATATTGGTTTTTATGTGTGTTATTATGTTTTGCAGGAAAGGTGTTCAGGCGCGAAAGTTTAGAGACAGCTGAAGAAAATGCAGAAAAAGGGCATCCACGGAGGTCATCTACGGACCGTAGGTCCATTCACGGTCCGTAGGTGAGGACCGTAGATCAGCAGGAAAGTATTGAGGACAAATCAGGGAAATCTGACCAAGTGTGGAACCACGGTGGCCATTGACGGTCCGTAGATTGATCTACGGACCGTACTGTCGATCCGTAGATTGAGACTGCGAGGGTTCCAGTACCTGATTTTTGAAGATGCTAAGTATGGAGCTACGGAATGTATTGACGGACCGTAGGTCAATCTACGGTTCGTACTGTTGGTCCGTCGTTTGCTTCAGAGAAGATGATCTTTTTGGAAGCTGAAATATTTTCTAAGTCCCGAGTGACGGAAGGGACTTACGGACCGTAGATCGATCGACGGTCCGTAAGTCAGTCTCGTGAATCGAAGACGCGTACCTGAACAAAACTTTCCTTAATTTGTTTCCCTTTTTATTTAGGATTTGTTTTCTATAAATAGGGCATGTAAACCTCGTTTTTGGGGGTTAGACATTATTATTCTATTCTTGCTTTATAACTTTGGAGATTAATTTGCAACCCTAGCAATTAGTGATTTCTGAAGTTCGTTTTAAAGATTTTGGCTTTGCAATTCAAGGAAATTTTCTGGAGTTATTATTCTTTTTAAGTAAGTTCATGATTTCTTCATCTACAATTATGAATTGTGTTCTTGCTAAGATGAGTAACTAAATCCACAACTAGGGTTGTGGGAACCATGATCGATTAACAAAGTATGAATAGTAAATAAGCAATTCTTGAATAGTATTTTGCATGTATTGATAATTCTTTCGTTTAGAAGTCTTTTTAACGAGTGCACGCGTTAGAACTCGCCTTGTTACTACTTGCCGGACCAAGGAGGTAATTAACAAGAAAAGAATTATCAACATAGATTTAGTGTGATACTATCTAATAGGCTAGTGTCGATTGGTGCGAAGTAACAACTAAGCCAAACATCGATTATGATGTCTAATATGAGGTAAAGGTAAGGGTTAGTAACTTACACACACGTAGCCGGACCAAGGTGCGGGGTGAAATTCTCTAGATGCCGGACCAAGGATTTAGAGATACCTAACTTATCACTTTGCATGTAAGATACTAGAAAAGGATTGCTATTACTAGGATTACTGCGTTATGAGATTATGGGGAACACGTATACCCTAGTTATTTCTCTTATCTTGATAACAACCAAAGTTGAGTTTAATTATTGATTACTTATTAAGTTTTTACTATTTGTTTCACACAAGCACAAACCCCCCTTTTTATTATCTGTTTCTGGAAATAATTTGACTAATTGAATATAATTGTTGGTTAAAAGTAAAGTCTAAACCATTTTCTTCGTGGGATCGACCTCAACCTACAAGTTGGGTTCTTTACTTGATAACGATCGCTTATGCTTCTGAAAGGAAGTGTAATTTGAGCGTATCACGTGACACCCGATCCAATCTATGTGTCGGAAGTTGACACCCGATCCAGTCAGCACAATCACACCCATAATGAACAACGATCATAGTCATACAATCAAGTATTGGTTTCATGGCATGTAATTGTTCATATATACTCATTTGCATTAGATTTGAGTCACATTCCCTTATTCACATACACACATGCATACAATGAAGTAATTAACCGGCATATATCACACAAATAGGAAATCAAACCATCACCTACCTCGAAACTAAGTTTGAATCCTCCTAAGACACTTGTGCCTTCCCTTTACGGATTATTTTCGCTTGTTCTTGGTCAGACAACAGTTAAGTAATGCAAGAATCAATAAACAATATGTAATTTACCCGGATAATAATCAAACTATCAATCCTAGGCCAAACCCAAGATCCCAATACTCAATTAGGGATTTTTCCACCATCAACTTCAGGCCAAAACCTTCCCCCAATGATAATTACTCAAGTTTCTAAGTTCTAAGAATTGAATTACGGATTAGGGGAGTAATTATTTTACCTTTAGCGCTAGAAATCGTGGAAAACTGTCAAGAACTGCTCTGGCTTGCCTCTTAGCTCTCAAGAACGAAGTTTTACAGAAAATAATAATTTTGGGGTTTTTCAACTTAACTCGCGACTGTCCCGCCACAGCGGGACCCAACCTGCCACAACATCCCTACCCTAGCGGAACTAACCCCTTTCTGGCCGCTTGCACGGAGACAGAAGCTCAGAATTTGAGTTCCAAGCTCCCATTTCACAACACACCTTCAAACCTGGATGTTTAAAAACAACCCTTCTATGACAAGATCAGTTTCGGGAGTTCTACTCACCTGAATTTTATTCCGTAAAGCCGTACAGGCTCCTTAACTTCTTGGCTATACACTCATGTGATCAAATTCATAATCAAACCCCCCGTCTATTACCAGATTTCCCTAGACCTCACCTGACTCAAATTTCATCCAAGTCTTGCCTAGGATAGAAATTTCCAAGTCACTACTTAAAAGTTTTATAGCCCAAATTCTTTCCTCATTGGCTTTTCCATAACGACGAGAACATGTCATTACAATAGATACCAATTTACCCATCACTCGTCCCCGAGTGATTAACTAGAAGAACTAACTAAGGCAAAAGTAGAGTAGTATCTGAATCGTCGAATTGCTGGGGATACTTGTCTTGCATGTCCTTCATGGTTTCCTAGTAGCTTCCTCAACTGGACGATACTTCCATTGAACTTCCACGGACTTTATCTCCTTGGTCCTCATAATACTTCTTCAACATGTACACATAGAACACTGGATGGACTCTAGATAGGCTACGCGGTAAAGCCAGCCTATAAGTCACTGGCCCTACATAGTCAAGAATCTCAACTGGCCCGATGTATTGAGGACTAAGCTTTCCCTTCTTACCGAATCTCATCACCCCCTTTATGGGTGACACTTTCTAGATGGACTTGCTCACTAGCATGAAATGTCATGTCCCTTACCTTATGGTTTGCATACTTTTTCTGTCGACTCTGGACTGCTAGAAGCTTAGCTTGGATGCTTCTCACCTTATCTTGAGCATCTTTCACCAAATCAACCCCTAAGGGTTTCACATCTCCAACCTCAAACCAACTAATTGAATACCTACACACCCTCTCATACAATGCCTCAATGAAGTCATCTCAATACTCGAGTGATAAATATGGTTGTATGTAAGCTTAACTAACAACAAAAGCATTTCCCAATAACCACCAAAGTTGATCGTACACACGTGTGCAACATGTTATCAAGGGCCTTGACTGTAACACCCCGTATTCGAAACAGACCAAAAATGCAGATTTTGAGAAGTTGCAGGTGCAACCCACAGTTGTCATCCACGGACCGTAGGTCAGACCACGGCCCGTGTTGGTGGTCCGTGGTTCACCACTGCAACCCCTCCCCAGCCAGCTCAGAAAATTGGCTAAGTCCCGACTCACGGACAGACCCACGGTCCATAGATCAGACCACGGTCCGTGGATCAAGACCTTCTTTACCCAGCCTCTGACACGAACTACGGTCGACCAGCACGGACCGTCAATCGATCCACGGTCCGTAGGTCTGACCGTAGATGAGGATCAGCAGCCAATTAGCTGAATATTATTGATGGTTCAACTTCATATGGTCATAAATTTTAGCAAAAAAAGAATTGTGGGTCCCATGACCTATGATATGATAGATAATTGAATTATATTTCCAACGCCACCGAGTTTGCTAAAATACAACCTCCGAGTAAAAAGTTATGCTCATTTTAGTGAAGGCCTATCGAGCAGGCTTGACTTACGGACACAATCTACGGACCGTAGATTGACCTACGGCCCGTAGGTCCAATCTGTAGGTTACTCCGACAGCAGTTAATTCAGGGGTCTTTAGGTCTTTTCCTATTTCGTTTAACTCCTTAGATACGTCGTTTAAACCCTAAATCATGAGGTTTTAGTCAGTTTAAGCCTAGAAACATAACTAGAACTTACCTTAGTCAAAACATTTAATCAAAACTTAGAAAATTAGAAGCAAGAGAGGAGAAAAAGGTCAAGAACCCTAGTTCAAGAACGCAGCAAGGTTCCATCAGTTCCAGCCCCGAAATCGAAAGATTTCTCCGTGGAATTCTTCACTAGGTATGTGGGATTTCACTAGTGGGTTCCTTTCGCCCATTAGGTCCCTAGAATTTAGTCAGATTCTTGATTCCATGATTATGAACAGACCTAGGGTTTCTAGAATTACAGCAGATTATCATGAATTAGTTATTTAAATGTTCCAAATCAAATTATTATGTTATTGCTCAGTTTCTTACATAAATTTCAGAACCCTAACTATGTATGTCATTAGTTCTTGAATTACACATGCTAGGTCAGATATTTCAGTTATTCAGATATACATGCTCCAGTTTTATGCCACATTATCAGTATATTTCAGCATAAACCCTATTTTGAGTTATAAATCATGAGAAGCTTTTCTTTAAGACAACACTTGAGTTTTAAACTGAGTTTTTGAGAAAGTTAAGATGAGTTTTGAGAAAGAGCTTCTAAAACATGATTAGTATGACAATTGAGTAGGTCATCAATGTATGAATAGTATGGTATCTAGATATACCATCAATGTTTATGCAGTATGACTTCCTAAGTCATCAATGATCATAGTATAATATGATGTTGAATTGTTTTCTAAAAAGGAGTTTTCAAGTATGAGTATCTACATGTCAGTATTTTGAGCTATTCAGTATTTCAGTCATAATATATTCAGTTATACATGCCTCAGTTTATGAATGCATCATTATCAGATTAATTGTTGCATTCTCAGTTTGCATGTTCAGTTTCGAGCTATCCAGTATTTATAGAAATTCAGTCATAACCAGTTAACCACTTAATTCATTGGGAGTAGCATAATACCGAGTTGGACTAGGGTTCAGTGTACCCATATAGTCCCAGAACTACGAGCCACGTAGGTGTAAGTCCCCTCTGTGGGCCACATCAGTTTAGTGATCACGCCAGCATGCCTCTATACCTCTGGCAGGGTATATTGGGTCCTCTCGATGGGGAGTATACATCGGACTCCACATTTAGCTCATGTGGTTTTATGTCGGTTATTAGTAGCTCCCACAGTTCAGTCAGACTCTATTGCATTGACCATATTTCAGTACAGTCAGTATTTAGTCTCAGCATGTTATAAATTTGATCATTGCATTCAGTTAGCTCAGTATTCAGTATCTATATCATGTTCAGATTATTTCATTGCTTTATTGCTTTGTTCAGTTATATGTTCTTTCAGCTTTACTCTATCCTGCATGCTCAGTACCTTTCAAGTACTGACGCATACGTGTGCTACATCTTCTCGTGATGTAGGTTCAGGTTCTCAGCATCCAGATCATGCATAGATCGATTCCCGATCTCCAGTTCAGCAGAATCAGTGGTGAGTCCTTATTCTCCGAGGACAATAGTCATGAGTTTCTTTTCAGTATTTTTAGTCTTTAGTTTCAGATTTTCTAGACTTAGTTGGGGCATGTCCCAGCACTTCTAGTTTGTTTAGAGGCTTATTTCAAACATAGATAGATTTAGCTTAGTATTGAGTTAATATCTTCCTTGTATTAAACTCATCAGTTTTCATATATCTCAGTTATAGTATATGGGTATTCCCCATCTTTTTCATTTTAATTATGATTTAGCTTTCGCATCAGTTTATTTTCTTTAGTATGCTCATGATCATGTCAGCAGGGTTAGCTTGGGATCACTTGTGGTCCTAGGTCCCGTGTCCGCATCTCGGGGGTAGCTCGGGGCGTGACATTGACATAATCATTGGGACGAATCATTTCTCACATAAGCATGATAAAATTCCAAATCAATTCTCACTACAATTAGAAGTGAACCTGAACCAACCAACACACACTCATAATACCCAAACAATCGTAGTTTTTAACCACATTTCCATCCCACAACATATATTCCCATGAGCTTAAGTTATAAAAATTTGATCTTTAGACATCTGATACCAACTTTAGCCTTTGCAATCAAATAAAAATATTTTTGCCCTCGCCTCTCTCTAAAGGTTGTACTACATCCCACATTTTTTATGACTCTAGCTCTTTTAAATTCTATTCGAGTGGTGTCCCACCATCTCTTAAAACTTTCCATACAACCACATTACTCACCAAATATTAGAAAACCACAACCTTATATATTCGCAAGTCGTAATTACTATACAAAATTCGCTTAACCAACAATCTTATTATATAGTTGCATCCCATCACAATCCATGACGAACTCTTATTATCATTATGCTCAGCTAGCCCTGACTATTACTACGAAATCAACCTTTTCATCGACATGACACCTCAAACTCAAGTATACTTATCAAATTCAAAGGACTAACCCAATTTTATACGCACTTTCTTAGTAAAATCTTCAATTTCCTTCACCCAAGTATACTCAATGGGACTTTCTTTATCCATAAGCTTGTCATTCTGGTATCAATCCACTCCTTTATGGCTTACGATAAAATCACTAGTCCTCATACTACCATCCTTCTTCTTAACAAACAAAACAGGAGCACCCCATAGGGAAGCACTAGAACGGATGAAACCTTTATCACAAAGCTCCTAGATTTGAGCTTTAAGCTCTCTCAAATTCTACCGGAGCCATGCGATAAGGAGGAATGGAGATAATCAGTAGTATTCCTCTCGCTAGCTATTCTGAGTAAGGAGGGGAGGGGACGAGTGTCAGGTTCCAAGTCAATACAAAAATCTATATCTCCATCTAGAGGCATACCAGGCAAATCGGTAGGAAACACTTCCTTGAATTCAGATACTATAGGAATAAACTCAATAGAGGGAGGCTCAACATCAATCTCCCGAATATGAGCCAAATACACCAAACACCCCTGCATCACCATTTTCCTAACCCGCATGAAAGATATGACCTTAGATGGCTTAGGCGTGTACACCCCTTCCAACTTCAACTTTTCCCTACCTGGGATCTCTAGAGTCACAGACTTTGCATTACAATTAAGCACAACATAATAGGGGGACAACCAAGTTATGCCTAAGATTATATTGAAGTTAGTCATATCCAAAATAACCAAATTAGCCCAAGTTTGAAAACCTATAAACAGAACAAGACAAACATAATATACCTGGGTGACTATGACTGACTTTCCAACTGGGGTAGAAGCTTGGATGGGGGCACTAAGCATATCATAAACCGCATCAAATCCCAAGGGAAACTGAACTGACACATATGAATAAGTAGAACCCGGATCAAGAAAAATAGTAGTCATTCACTCACAGACAAGAATAACAATGTGATCACTGCATCAGACACCTCAGCTCCTATCTTGCCCGAAAAGGCAAAAATTGAGCCATGTCATCTTGACGGGCAACCTCTTTGCCTGAAGACATTGATCCCTTACCTGCATTACCATTTCTCCGGCCTTCACGGCCTCGTTGTTTTCCTCCTCATATGCCCAGGTTCTCTACAATTGTAACACACTTAATAACTTAACCAAGTAAGCAACACTGCTATTGTAGTAGTTGTATCATGACCCTCTTTGATATACACTCAATCTAGGAAATCGTAGTAGAAATTCAAACCTCAACTATCGCAACATAATTTCATCATTTACTAAGCAACCCATAAATGTTATGCCAACAATACTAAATATATTTTCCAAAGTAGTGGTGTTCATTATCTAGCCTTCCCTTACAAAACTCCTTGAATGTTGTCACCTTGGCAAAGTCTTCTCACTTCACCGCCTTTTACCTCTATCACAAAATCAACCACTTCCTGAAAAGATTTTTCTAAAGCAGCCACCTATAATCTGCAAATCTGCAAATCTGACCTTAATCCCTTCACAAAACGACCAATTTACTCATCTAGACTGAAGCAAAGTGGAGTACCATATTTGGATAAAACACAAACTTTTGCCTTATAAAGGCTGCAACAAATATATTATGTTGTTGTATATTCAGGAACTCATCTCTCCTCATATCCCTCAAAGTTCAGGGTATATAATTCTCCATACATAAAACTATAAAATGTTTTCCCAAGTCATGAGTAGTGCATTTACTAGTCGGCACTCAACATGAGACCACCACCACATTTTGGTGTCTCCCTTTAACTGGTATATCATAAACTCAATGCCAAATCGCTCTACCGTATCCATCTTATGGAGAAAACCATGACAATCAACAAGAAAATCATAAGAATGTTCAGATTCAGTACCCTGAAGAATGAAGGTTTCAACCTTAAGAACATAATAAAAACCTCATGTTTGTCACTAGTCATTACATGCCCACATTGAATCGGGAAACATGCTTATTTGGAAGGACGTATCCTCTCTTGCTAGTGTTGGTGTTACCACTTATGTTGCTCTAGTTCTGACCATAGAGTGAAAGAGGAAAGATATCAATTTGTATCACCTAGATATCAATTGAATTCAAGTAATTGCACGAAGAAAGAAAGGAAGAAGTTTTCTTAAAGTCCTATAGCCTCTCGAAGAAAAGTACAGATGTCTCCGTACCGTTTCGCAAAACTCTACTAGACTCATTTTGGTACAATGAGATCAACGAACCTAGGGCTCTGATACCAACTATGTCACGACCCGAACCGCTGTGATTGGCACCCACACTAACCCTCCAGTGGGAGAACCATTATTGCAACCCAACTAAGCAACTTAACGAAAACTAGAACATTAAAAGATACGGAAGCAGGTTTTAATGACTACTGAAATATGGAGTTCCCATAAACTCCGAAAGTTTAACAAATCAACTAACATAACTATTGCGGAAATTCAACCCCTAGAACCTGAAAGTCATTGTACCAAAACTCTGTAAACCAACAAATCTAAGAAAAATGTGTGCAACCCCTAAACTAACATAAGAAAAGTCTAATTAAACAGTCTGAGTCCAAAAAGAGTGGACTAAACAAGGAAGAATCCATGGTAGCTTGGAAGAACTGGCTCACTCATGAATCCGGTCTTCAATCAATGACCCTAGCTGAGTTCTATCAGTAGCCTCTTGAATATGTCTTGTACTCAACAAAGAATGAGCAAGTGTGGTATCAGTACACAACTACTGTGTACTGGTAAGATAACGCAGCCACCCCAGTAAGCGAAACATAGGCAAGCAATTACAACACAGTAAACACACATATACAGAATACATCAATTATCATTTCAGGAGTAACATACAGTTCCCAAGATCAACAACAAGTAGAAATGAATGTAATAATCATAATGGTCCTCTCATGGAACCCACACCCAAACTGTTAGTGTGTTGGAACATGACACCCGATCCAATATATGCATCGGAACGTGACACCCGATCTAATGTATGTATTGGAATGTGACACTCGATTCAAGATAAGTGTCAAAATATGACACCCGATCCAATTAACACAATCACACCCATAATAAACAACTCTCATAGTCATACAATCAAGTATTGGTTTCATGGCATGTAATTGTTCATATATACTTATTTGCATTAGATTTGATTCGCATTCCCTTATTCGCATACACGCATGCATACAATGAAGCAATTAACCGGCATATATCACACTTACAGGAAATCAAGCAATCACCTAGCTCGAAACTAAGTTTGAATCCTCTTAAGACACTTGGGTCTTCCCTTTCTAGATTCTTTCTGCTTGTTCTTGGTCTAAAAACAGTTAAGTAATGCAGGATCAATAAACAATGCCTAATTTACCTAGATAATAATCAAACTATCAATCCTAGGCCAAACCCAAGATCCCAATACTCAATTAGGGATTTTTCCACCATCAACTTCAGGCCAAAACTCTCCCCCAATGATAATTACTCAAGATTCTAAGTTCTAAGAATCGAATTATAGATTGGGGGAGTAATTATCTTACCTTTAGCGCTAGAAATCATGGAAAATTGTTAAGAACTACTCTGGTTCGCCTCCTAGCTCTCAAGAACGAAGTTTTGTAGAAAATAACGGTTTTGGGGTTTTTCCCTGACTTAACTCGTGACTGTCCCGCCCTGGCGGAACTAACCCCTATCTGGCGGCTTGCACGGAGACAAAAACATGGAATTTGAGTTCTAAGATCCCATTACACAACACACCTTCTAACCTGGACGTTCAAAAACTACCATTCTATGCTAAGATCAGTTTCGGGAGTTCTACTAGCCCGAATTCGATTTCGTAAAGTTGTACAGGCTCCTTAACATCTTGGCTATCCACTCATGTGATCAAATTCATAATCAAACCCTCCTGTCTATTACCAGATTTCCCTAGACCTCACCTGACTCAGATTTCGTCCAAGTCTGGCCTAGGTTACAAATTTTCAAGTCACTACTCAAAAGTTTTCTGGCCCAAATTCTTTCCCCATTGGGTTTTCCATAACGATGGGAACAAGTCGTTACATATATAGTATTAGCACTGGCATGGACAAGGTCCCCTCTCCAATTCTAATACAAAACATGTCTATAATTAATCTCAACATAAAATTTATCAAAGAGATATAATGTTTGGTTGGCCATATTAGAAAAAATAATTCATGCATTACTAATACAGGAGTTCCTGGTGTCATATTAAGTTAAAATGTAGTGTAAAATGTACTCGTATAACAATTTCATTATTAAACACCAGCATAACAACTCTTATATTAGTAATTCTGTAATATTTTTTAATATTATTCACAACATATATAAGCTAATATACTCACTGCATAGTTATTTTTATGAGATAATCGGCCCCTAATAGTAGATCAGCAAGTTCTTATAGATCAAAATATGAACATAATTCTGATGATTTCTTGATCTTTACTTAAGGATCCAAAGAAAATATGCAAACGGTTTTCTTCTCATTTAATTGCACAGATTTATCTTCAAAAGGATCGTTCTTTAATTTTTTTCTTTTATGAGTTGATTATTAATTTGTTTCCCCTATCTCTAAAGTGGCTTATGCACTTCACTTGTTACCACAAAACGACGAAGCCAGGAGCGGAAGGAGGGACTTGAACCCTCAACCTCTTAAAAAAAGAATTTACGCCTAGCGTGACTTAAGTTCTTTAAGAACGCAAGACATAATTTATGAGATATTATAATCCCACTAAAAAATTATTTGTTTGGAAAAAGAGAAAATTACCCTTTTCTGTGAGGACCCAATTCTCATTTTCTAGGTAGTTACTTCATACAAGTTGGAAACTTAATTAGCCAACTTACGTAACACTTAAGCTTTATTCGTTTGCACCTAATGAAGGTTTGATATGGAATAAATCAGATATTAGATTATTAGTGCATTTGTATTCATTAAGATTTAAGTACTTCCGAATAGGTTTTAATCATAAAGATCTAGAACAAAGTTTTAATATCATTAAAATATATTTTTATATGAATAATATCCATCATCACTCTATCCACAATCACCAGTCACCACCACTAGGCACCTTTGTCGCCGCAACCACCACCATCATGACTTGATTTCGACTTATAAAATCATAAAACTAAAGATGACCAACTTATGACTTGATTTCGACTTATAAGCACTTGACTTAAAAACACTTTTGGTATTTACTAAATGTATGACAATCTTTAAAAAATGCTTATGAACAAAATAATTATGTGTAATTACATAGACATGCCTAATTATGTATAGGCAGAAAAAAGTAAAAAAAATATTATAATCTAGAGCCTAGAAATATTGGCATTGCCCAACTATAAAAGGACATAGGATCTCATGTAATGATGAACCACACACTTGTTATTATAACTTTGTGATATATCATAGAAGAAAAATGAGCCTCGAAGGAAAGCTAGTTTCTGAGATAAACATCAAGTGTGATGGAGATGTTTTTCATGAAGTATATAGGCACAGACCACACCATATCTCCAGCATGTCCCCTGATAAGATACAAAATGTGGATGTTCATGAAGGTGTATGGGGCACCGTTGGTTCTGTTAATTATTGGAATTTCATCCATGGTAAACCTTTATTATATTTGGTTTCAATATTTATATCTTTCGTGTCCTATCGCAAAATGTTCGGTTCATATATTCTGCAATACCATTTTGTTGTGGTTTCAACACAAGTGTGGTGTCTCACTATGCACTCTCAGTTATTGAATTCTGAGTTGCAAAATTCGAAGTTATTGCATGTTAGTTCAAAGACATTTATATTTTCTTCAACTTGCCTCTCAATCATCGTCTTTCATTTAACAAATGTTGAAAAATAATTCATTTTTTGTTTTTAGAAAATAAAATAAGCCCATGTCATTTTTGAGTAATTGTTAATCAAAGTTATAAAGTACTTGCACCACATTTATATTGCTTATCAAACACACAATTCTCACAAAATTGTGTCAGCACTTAATATACATTTCTAATGATGCATAAAATATTCTCAATTTGATATTATCAATTCCCTATATATTTAATGAATTATCTTCACCTAGGTACACAATCTCACTCATTTGCTTATATAAGTTGTAAATCTATTCTTGTGAGGACATATGTGAAATATAAGTAATCAGGTATATTTATATTTATATGATCGCATCAGTCATGATATTCATAGCCTTGCTTTTTTTTGGGTCAAATTCTAATTTCGTTTTGCTTCTCCCAATCGTCGAGCCTGATCGACTTGACTCTTTTCCCTGTCCCCGGGCCTCCTCTCAATTCATTTGTTCTTCTTCTGTACTGTCACTTGAATAAAAACATTTGATCAGCCCGACTTTCTCAAATATCCCCCACGAACCCTTTTCCTTTACGAGTTTGGATTAATTACTCCTATAAAAATCATCTTTGCCAAACAAGTGAATATATAATGTTACAAACAAAAAAATATGCATCATCAAATATATATTTTCTTTGTCTTATTTTTGTTGCACACATAGGCATACAAAGATTTGTTATGGTGTTATATGCACTATACTTGTGCTAACCTAATTAAAGATTTGTTAGACAATTTTACAAAGTAAATGAGACTTTTTCAAAATCACGATGATAATTATTTCATTATTATAACATTAAAATTTCAACAATATGTACATGTTCAAACATAATTAAATTTAATAATTAAACACAAAAATTAATATAAAATAAACCTAAAGAATGTTATACTTTGGTTAATTTTAAAATTTATCGATAACACACCTCAAATTCGAAGAAATTATAAGAGTTAAATTATTTTAAAATGTGAATATAAATAAATAAATTGATTGGCATATGTCAGCAACACTTGAAAATTGAATAACGATACACATTAAATTAAGCATTATTAAAGTTTGGAGCGATGTATTTAAAATCGTGAGAGACGAAGTCACGATTTTGAATACATCGCTCCAGACTTGATAATTTATGTAATATTATTTGACTTTTCAATTTGATAGTACAATTTTTTCGGTTTGATTTAAACACCTTCATGCTTAGCCTCAAATTTATAGGGTTACTCCTAATTTGTAATATATGGCACTATAGAACATAGAATAGCATGGGAAATTATAACCTCTACTCTTATTTATTTTTCTTCTGAGTTGTATCTATGAAACATCAAAATATTCAATGTAGGGGTCCATGTTGAATTGATCATTACTAGCCTTTTCTTTTTTTGGCTATTAATTTCTTCAATTTGTTGAGTTGTATATCTTCATGTTATTAATGATGATAAATTGCACATAGTGAGATAACACTTCTAATGTTGATGATGTTTATTACTTTCTTCGATTTATTTTATATGGTGTTTTTACTTTTTCATTTCTTATTTCTTAGGAGTGATGTTTTTCTTAAAGGGTGTGTCCAAATTAAAAATATCATATAATATGGGCGGAAGGAAGAATTAAGTCATGAAATTTGAAACTCCTTACGAAGGTGAACCATGATTAAGGTGGCTAAGTTGTCGATAAACTAAATTAAGGTAAACCATAGTAGGAGTGATTTTTAATTATTTGACTTTCTTGGCAAAATTAAAGTAAATATTTTAATGCTCATGTTGATGGGAAGATCAACAATGACGCATATAATGAGGGAGGCTAACTCAGTAGCAAATATATTAGCGGAATATGGAAGGAAAATTATGGATCCAAATATGTCTATGAACAAGTTGTTTATTTTTGAAGCATCTCCTTCCTTTACATCAAAAGCTCTTGAAAGAGATGCGAATAGAACTATATCGTTTAGATCAGTTCCTTTTTGTATGGATGAACCTACTATTTAATAAATAAAATCCTTCCAGTTCCAAAGCAAAAAAAAAAAAAAAAACTTTCTTCTCCAATATATATCTACTTGCTTAATTTCTTTTGCCTAATATCTATATTGGACCATGCCTATTGCGTTAGCAGGAGATATATTGTGGAAGACATAATATCGTAGCCATATAATAATGTCCTTTCAAACATTTGTGTTTAACAAAATTGTAAATAATATAAAAAAATGGAATCCCCCCCCCCCAACGTTAAGTCGCATTATGGCAACCAAAGCATACAAACAAAAAGGAAAGTTTGAATCTAATTGTTAAGTCAGACATTTGTGTTTAACAAAATTGTAAGTAATATAAAAGTTTGAATCTATAGGTAGTTTCATGAAACTAACACTCTTAAGACAAGGGTTGGATACTGCTAGGAATGACAAAAGGGCGGTGCGGGTTGAGCTTAACCCGCTAAATTTTTAAGCCTCGCCCCCCGCTCCGCATAGCAATTTTTTTTATTTTCAACCCGCCCTGCATAGACTCGCCTCGCATTAATCCGCCCCTTATAATTTTTTTAATATTTTCTTTTTCTAGTTAAGTTTGATACTAAAAATATATTTCATAAAAATAAATTCATTTTTTCATTAAGTTGTATTAATTTAATAGGATAGTGACTTAAAATTTTATTTTTTAGAGGTCAATTGGAAAACATGTAAGAAATTGTATTATTTTTTAGGCAAAAGTACTCATTACCCCCGTGAACTTGAAGCTTTTTATACGGTGTACACCTAAACTAAATTCCGTTTTAATTACCCCCCCCCCCCCGAACTTGTTTATTCCTCCGTCGCGTACACCTTTTTCGTCCAAATTTAATGAGGGAGGCTAACTCAGTAGTAGACATATTAGCGGAATATGGAAGGAAGACTATGGATCCAAATATGCCTATGAACAAGTTGTTTGTTTTTGAAGCATCTTTTTCCTGTACACTAAAAGCTCTTGAAGGAGATGCGAATGGAACTATATCCTTTAGATCAGTTCCTTTTTGTATGGATGAACCTACTATTTAATAAATAAAATCCTTCCAATTCCAAAGCAAAAAAAAAACATTACACCAAAAAAAAATCTTTAATGACAATTAATTAATGGTAATAGCTTAATTGCCGCTAAATATATTCTTTAGAGACAATTAACACTCTTTGTAAATGTGCCTAAAGTCTAACAAAAAATTCAAGATTTAGTGTATAAAAAATATATACATGTAACACCAGAAGAAATACCAATAACTGATGATATATAAAACAATTATATAAAGGGAAGCTGCAAATGATTCTAGCACAATAAATAAAAAACATACATATGATCACATAACATAATTAAGTCTTAACATTTTAACAATATTGTTGCTTCAATGAAGCAAAGAGGATTTTATACGCCTCCCGCTCAAGGCTTTTTAGGCACTTGAGGGATTTCTGACTTTGGCAAAGTTGGCGATTCAGACAGACATCTCAAGTTTTGGCAATGGTGGAAGTTCAGACTTTGGTAATGTTGGGATTTTGGGAAATTCGGGCTTTGGTAGAGTTGGTAGCTCGGGTTTTGGGATTTCTGGAAATTCGGGCTTAGGCAAAGTTGGGATTTCAGGTAAAAGTGGCAATTTGGGCCTTGATAGAGTTGGTAGCTCGGGTTTTGGGATTTCTGGAAATTCAGGCTTAGGCAAATTTGGGATTTCAGGTAAATGTGGCAATTCGGGACTTGATAGAGTTAGTAGCTCAAGTTTTGGGATTTTTGGAAATTCGGGCTTAGGCAAAGTTGGAATTTCAGTTAAATGTGGCAATTCGGGCCTTGATAGAGTTGGTAGCTCGGGTTTTGGGATTTCAGGAAATAATTTGGGCTTAGGCAATGTTTTACTCAAAAATATATGTAAAAGAAAAATGACTTAGTTTTCGAAAAATCGATTAAACTTATGATTTAAGAGAAATCGAATTTCCAAAAGAACAGAGTCGCCACTTAATTTTTTAGTAAAAATCAAGAAAAAATTTAAAGTTTTCAAAAGACTTAAACAGATAAAAATCAATCGAAAACAAAAAGAGTTCGAAGTTCAATGTACATTCTGAAAAGGTGTTAGGCCCTCGAAATGTCCGCTAACTTGCGGTTGACCGGCGATTTGACTAAAATGACTTTGACTAATTTTAAAAATAATTACTTACAGGAAATAATATTTATTTGAAAAAAAATAAAATAAAAAAAATCATCAACACTTTGAAATGCTTTAGAAAGAAAAGTAAACTTCTTCACAAATGACTAAGTAAAGAAGCTAATTAAATAAAATTGTTTAAATAAATTATCATTATCAAAAGTGGATCATCTTTAGGAGATTTAATTAAGTTCAAACCAAACAAATAGTGTTAGAGTTGATCAAAACAAAATTAAAAAATTAAAAGAGATAGAGAAGATAAATTTGGGCCCCTTTTTTAGGCGGACTCATGACTGATTTGTCTCTTGGCTCAAATCCCGTTTTTGTATACAATTGTTGTATATCAGTGTATATCAGATGAATACAGTCCATTTTTTTTTGTATATAAGACTGTATACCAAGTGTATACAGCCTAATTCAACTTCCAAACACCTGTTTCAATTTTTGGCATTGCATTTGTTGCGTTTTGACATGTATACCATGTATACAATATTTGTATACCAGTGTATATCAGCCTTTTCCCAGCGTTTTTTGCTTCCATTTACCCTTTATTTTAGCTTCCCTTTCAACTTTATTGGATCGACGAGGCAGAATCGAACTTAGACTCAAGGATATGCAAAGAGGGAGTCCAAAAGGGACTCGAACGGAGTTCAAAGTGAACTCGTACGAGGAAGTTCATGCACAAAAGGAGATAAAAGTTAATAACCGATCATGATAAGACTTTACAAAAATATTAAACAATTTATTTGGATGCAACAACAATCTTCTCATTTTGATAATGAATCAACACGCCCAAATTATTTATAATAATAGACCAAACATACCATGATACACACATGTATTCTTAATAAATAAGCAACTAGTAACTCTAAAGAAACATGAATACTAACAGTTAAAATTAATTGCATTAACATGAAGTGTCAAATGCTAGCAGTAAGACTAATGGCCATTACTGGTCTTAAAACAAACTTAAACCAACAACATATGTCCAGTGAGATACCATTTCAACCAAATAATGAAAAATACTATCACTATATATAAACTATTTTAGCCATGAGCAACAAAATAGGAAAAGAAAGAAGCTTAAGCCAGTGTCTCTCCAATAGAACCCAAACTGGAGAGAAAACAAATATTATGCTCATAATATAAAGGTTCGCAATACTCTAAGTCGATAAAAAGAGAAGGTATTTCAATATTTACAGAGCTTATTGTGGGAATGAAACAATCGGGTCATGTTGATTTTCTTTCACAAATTAAGATGCATCTCATATGACTTGAACGAACATACCACATTATTGTAATTCGAACATAAAGTGACTCGAGAATTAACACGGCACATCCGCAAAGGCCAAGAAAACAAGAGAAACAACAATTTTTTTATTATAAAATCGACCCCTAACACGAAACAAACTGACTCGACTAGACTAACATCGAAAGCAGCACGCTCACAGCATTCACATATCTATTCAAAGATGAAGAATAACAAAAGCAAGAAAGCTTGGACATACAAACAGAGGTGAAAGAGAAACTAAGCATACAAAGGTCATTTTGAATCTTATATCCTTTAAGAAGAGAAACAATATTAAGATACTAAGAGCTCGAACGACAGAAACATAACTTCATCGAATAACACCATGTAAAAATAGCGGAGACGAAAAGAGTATCGTAAAGGGAAGAGCATTACCTTTCTCTGGGCAGCGAACTGGACAAAACGATCTAGAGAAGATTTCACCACCGGAATACGATGAACTCTAGCGAGCAATGAACAAAGAGGACCCTCTTTGCTCCGCTTCACTATGTCCGAATGAAACTATCAAAATGTAGGCTATATATTTCTACTCCTTTCTCTGTTCTCTCGACTACTTTGCTTCTATTTTTTGGAGTTTTGTCCCCTTTTTCCTGTAAAACCTGATTGAACACTAGATGAGGGTTTATATAGGGGGATTTCTAGGGTTGAATTAGGGGGGAAATGGATGGAATTTGAAAACTTGAAATTCGAATTGCTCCCTTGGAGGATAAGGTTGCTGACTCGATTTCGTACGAATTTCTAACGGGAAAATGAAGGAAGTTGCTTGATTATTGAGCAAGGACGAGAAAGCACCGAGATTTTGACACCTGGATATTCTCCAACGATCTCAGTACAAACGGATAAGGAGGGATGAAAGGGATGCAGGTTGCTTGCTGGACTCAGGTCTGGGCTGGTCGTTGTTGGACCGCTGGACAATTTCTGGGTTTCGTTCTGTATTCTTGGAGAAGAAGAGGAAGACGCATGTGGGGTCGGGTATTGCGTTGGTTTGGATTGTTGTTGAATGTAATGTTGGAATTGATATGGACTTTGATGTTGTAGTGCTGTAATGTATGTATTATTGGAAAAATGAAGTGGGCTGGGCTACTGAATTGGAATGGGAAAATGGGATGCTAGAAATGGTGGGCCGAGATGTTGGTCAAATTGGCTAACAAAGGGCATTCAAAAGGAAGCCAAGATGTGGTCAATTTTAACTTAAGAAAATAACCATGTGAAATGCAATTTCAACCAAATTGAAGCGAATGGTTGAATTTGGCCAAAATTAAAATAAGACGAGTTAATGTAAATTAATTAACAAGCTTCTTAATTCGAACGAAATAAAATAATCAACTTAATTATGAACTAATTAGCTCAAAGATATAAACTATTGAATAATTAAACTAATTAACAAGATATTTAGTTTAACAAAACCTTTTTGAGACGATTTTTGAATATATATGAAATATATATAAAAATAAATAAAATATACACATAATTATGTAAAGCATATATATTATTTACAAATTATAAAAAGTGACAAAACTATTTTAAAAATAACTTGAAAATTATTTTGAATTTTATAAAACTAATTATTTCAAATAGTTGAAATTGAAGAAACTTGATGATTAATCTATATTGCAGAGGTCCAAAATTGGGTGTCAACAACTGTCCTCGTTTGACTTGGATTGATGAAAGAAATCCGAGGCAAATGAAATTGACAAATCCAATTTTGACCGACCACATCTTCATCTTTCAACAAAGAGATTTTGATGTGGACTTTAGGAATTATTGCCAAACCCCGAAAGTGGGTTTCCTACATATCTCAAGCTATATGAGAATTCAGGCCACTTGTAGTTCGATACGATTGATTTGACGCGTGATTTTGAAACGATTCAAAGCCATCCTGGTATCAAATTATGAAGACACCGGAATGCTCGGGAGTAGGATTTAAGAGAGAATGTTGGAATACAACCGAGTTTTCAACACTGATCCCACCTACATATCCCTCATACTTAGGAAATCAAGCTGCTTGTAGTTCGACTCTATCGGTTGAAAAGGAAATATATTATGCAAGATAACCTTTGGTTCTGGAGGAGTGACAAATAAGTCGAGTATGAAAAAGAGGCTTTCAACCTCTTAGCCATGAATGCGGAGCTCTTAACATCCATAAGTAAGAACTTACATGGACATAATTTCCAAAGCTCTTGGTGCATTGTCACTCGGCTTGAAAAGTAGCCTCCGGTGAAAACCAAGGATTTTTTAATGCGAAACTGAAGCCAATAAACCTAAAGAAAAATCTGCATGCCTTTTGATAGGGGTGTGGTTTGATTGTGGTAGAAGTCGTTCCTCAGCTCGCGTCCTAAGAGTTTGATACTCCTCTTTGGACTATGTCCCAGTTCGCTGCTAAGAAAAAGTTCCACGTTGTACTGTATCCTTATTGATGTCGTCCGCACTTGTGGATGCTCTCGACAAAGACTGAGATAAAACTCATTAGCATAAAATGTAATTCAAATGGAAAGATAGTGTCTTTTACCATGTGTACACCTAGCTGCTCCCTTCAAATAATTGACGTCAGCTTCCTTTCAATTTGACGTTGAGCAAATAAAACTTATATCTCATATTTGCAATAAATAATTCTTCAATGTACTCTTCTTTTGATGTGAAGTAATAAGAAATAGATTGATGTAATATGTTGATAGCTCTCTTGATGGTGTTCTTGCAAATGAAAATAATGATGATAATTCTTCATTAGTAAGATGACGATAATCCATTGGTAGGATAATGTTGATCCGTTGGTAGGATAATGCTGCTACATGATAGGATGATGACGATGTTTCATCGATAGGAAGATGATGTTGATGCTCCATTGATAGGATAATGATTTTTCATTGATAGGATGATGATAATGATAGGATAATGATGTTACTCCATCGATAGGATGATGATGTTGATGCTCCATTGATAGGATGATAAAAATCCATTAGTAGAGTGATGTTGATCCATTTGTAGGATAATGCTACTTCATCGATAAGATGATACTGCTTCACTGATAAAATGATGATTAACAATGATCCATTGATAGGATAATATTGATGAAGATCCATTGGTAGGATGATGATAATAGAGATCCATCGGGAGGATAATGATGAAGATCCGTCGGTAGGACAATGTTGATCCATTGGTAGGATAATGATGATGATCCGTTGGTAGGATAATGATAATGAAGATCTGTCAGTAGGATGATGAAGATCCATCGGTAGGATAATGTTGTTCCATTGGTAGGATAATGTTGATGATCCATTGGTACGATAATATTGATCCATTAGTAGGATAATGAAGTTCTGTCGGTAGGATAATGTTGTTCCATTGGTAGGATAATGTTGATGATCCATTGGTAGGATAATATTGATCCATTAGTAGGATAATGATAATGAAGATCCGTCGGAAGAATGATAATATTCCATTGATAAAATAACGATGATGTTCCTATGGGTAATGATATTATCTCATTTGATAATACTCTAGGAATGTCCATCCGGGGTGGTAAAGATGATGTCCCTCTGGGTAGTTCACATTACCGCATCTTATATCGACGGAATTCATGAATATTCTTCAAACGTTCTTAATGCTGAAAAATGTAATCTCGTGTCATTGAAGATGCTTGTATATGTTGAAAGTGGTGCTTTCACTTGTTCCCATTTTGAACACTTTGTTTTCATTGCGACTTATGCTTTGTTGGGAATTTAAACGATGTGTTGTTGCTCGTATTTTGAACTCTTTCTTTTCCTCGGAAAAATTTCAATGACTTTCCTTCTCCCGCGATGCATGAATCTTTTTCTCGCGATGCATGAATCTCTTTCTTGCGATGCATGACTTCTCCGCGATGCATGACTCTTTTGATGATGCCTCCCTGAACCGAACGAAGATGATGCTTCACCCAGCAACATAGGTGATCTTCTGGGTAGTTCTTTGGGTGGTTGTATCGTCTGAATCGACAATACAATAAAAATGACCCTCGGAGTAGTGGTATCATCTCATTTGACAATACGATATAAATGACTCTCCGGGTAGTGGTATCGTCTCATTCGACAATATAAATAAAAATGACCCTCGGAGTAATAGTATCATCTCATTTGACAATACGATATAAATGACTCTCCGGGTAGTGGTATCGTCTCATTCGATAATACGATATAAATAATCTTCAGGGTAGGAATATTATCATATCTAATAATATAATGCAAATAAACGTCTTCCAGGTATCTCTAGTTGCTGGGAAATAATAATATTGTTCTCTTCGTGGTTTTCATTTGTCCCATCTCTGAACATAGTTGCACGTTCATTATGGACTTCGCCTTGTTGGGAATTGAATGAAATAATGTTATTCATATTCCAAAATCTTTGATATAAGCAGCATAAAATATTTCCTGCATCCACAGAAAAATTGTCAATTTTGGGGAGTTCTTTGCCCCTTTGACTTCTCCATATTCATTGAATGGAGGAATATGCTAATCTTGCGACAAACCTATAGACCTGCATTCACAGAAAAATTGTTAGTTTAAAAATGAACTGATCTGTATCGATATCTTCGGTTGTCTACTCTTTGCCTCGCTATCTCCGGTTGATTTCTCCGATCTCCCACCCCTTGATTGATAAGACAAAATATTTTTATGCAAAATGATTGATGGATGGAAAACGGTTTTGAAGGGAAATAAATTTTCAAAGATATAAAATTTGGAAAAGATCACTGTCAAATGTCATGTCACGTCGAGCTTAATGAACGCCATTTAGAGGTGATGTCTCGATATCTGTCTGATTACTTGCTGGGGAGTGTTCAAAGTTGTTCTAGACTTCAGATAAACCTTATTAAAATTTTTGGGGTCATCCTCAAAAATTTTATCCCAGTTAACTGGCTTGGCTTATCTTTAACCGTTGCTGAACAAATCATGGAACTTTTGAGATCTTCCCAAATTTTTTGTCCCAGTTGCAATTCTCAAAGTAACTTCAGTCTTGATTTTGTTGGAGAGATCTTCTTCTTGAGAATTTTTGAGAGGGACTCAAAAATTCTGTCCCAGTTTCTATCGTAAAGAGAAATATAAATCTTACGGGAGATATGACCGAACCCTTGTGGCGCCTATGTATCCCGTTGAGGCAGAAATTAGGTCAAACGTAGTTTCCCCTCATGGATTAACAGAAATAGGAAATTAAACGAGGAAATGACCGAGGCCGACATAGGCCGCCTACGTATCTCATTCTTGAGAACTCAAGTCGAACGTAGTTCAAGTACAAAAGAAAGCATTAAAAAGGGATAAAGGGGTGACTGAGGCCGACATAGGCCGCCTACGTATCTCATTCTTGAGAATTCAAGTCAGACGTAGTTCATTACAAAGGGATAAATTCTAAACATAAACGATTACAAGCAAATAAAAGCGATTACAAGGAAAAGATAGAAATCAAGTCTTTAAACATTCTATCTTTTTACAGCATTTAAGTAGATTGGTGACTTCTGAGATCCAATGTTCATGCTCAACCAGGTAACATCATCAAACAAATGTATCGATGTGTTCTCTAAGCAAACTGATGAGTTCACTTTCTTGTGCTTTTGTCATATAGGCACCACTTTTGATTTCTTTGATGCATTCATCATTTTCTTGATTCACTATTCCGATCTCTTCTAAATTCGGCTCATATCGTGAATTTCGAACTGTTTGAACTCCTCAACCATGTGTTTGGGTTCCGTGATCTTCCTATTGTAGTCCTCAAATTCCTCCGCATCTACCCCATTTTGTTCATTCAGCTTGTGACATGACATGATATTGACAGATTTGACAATATTTTCACTGAAATCATAGATAGATATTGGTAGGTAGTAAATATAAAGCAAGAAAAGCAAAATTTTCGCAATAAAGAAGTTTTTCATTTGAAATAAGAAAATAAGAATTTTGGCCATGACGATAAATCATTTTGCTTTTTTTTTCTTTTCAAAATATAAGGAGGGAGATTAAAACAAAGTGAGGCAAAAATAGAGTAAATGATGGGTCTCGAGCCTCATTCGGAACACCACCAATTTTAGAAATAACATAAAAAGTTCTATGTCTACCAAGACGAGCTAGGAGTCAAGAACGAAGGGGACATCCAATTAAGCATTTGCTCATTTGACTCGCTGTCTAGTTTGACTAGTGTCTCGATCATCTCTTTAAGCACTATATCACCTTCTTTGAACCAATTTTTTATTCCTTCCCCTAGACCATTTTGCATTGGAAAAAGCTGATATAAGTGAGACAATGATTTTGGAAAAGCTTGATCGAACTTCTGCTTGTTCTGACCCTTCTTCGGCACTAAAGCAAAAGCTTGATGAGGTGCCATGATCACACATTTGAATTTCTCTCTTTTGGTTGGAGAGGCTACAACTTTCTCAAGATTTCCAAGGTTGGCTGAGATTATAACTTTCTTCACATTCAAATCTTCTTCGACTTCAACCATATTAATAGTTACCCCTCCATGATTCGGCATGGGGTTACTATTGACATTAAGAGTGGCAGTCTGAAGAGTGACGACCTTTTGATCTATCAAGTCTTGAATTTTATGTTTCAAGTTGATACAATCCTCAGTAATATGCCCAACACCTCCTGAATGGTAAGCACAGTGAAGATCGGGTCTATAAAGCTTGGAGTTGACATTGATAATTTTTGGGTCAATTGTCTATATCAGACCAGCCGATTTCAATCTCTCAAAAAGTTGTGTTCGGCTCTCAACCAAAAGAGTAAAGACTCTAGAAGGTTTCTTCTCACGAGGAAGATTGTAATTATTTCCTGAATGTGAAGATACTTAACGGTAGTTTGGAGGATTTTGGTGAGTTGGTACTTGCGTTTGGAAATTTGGTATTGTGGAACTCGGTAGCTAGGAGGGGTATTTTGGTAGTACAGGGGTGGAATTTGATAACTTGATTGGATATTTGAACAATTAACTGATGGAGCTTGGTAATATGGATGGGTATTTTGGTAATGTGGAAATGGGGTCTGGTAAACAAGAGATGGAATTTGGTAACTCGCTGGTGGAGTTTGATAATTAGGAGATAAAATTTGGTAACTTGGTGGTGGAGTTTGATAACCTGATTGGGTATAGCAAGCTGGATATGAATTTGTGGAGGTCGAGGATGACCTTTGTAAGGTAAGGCTTTTCTGAAGTGACCTTTTCCATCAGATGCGTAGGAAATAGAAGACACATCCTCTCTCTTCTTTTTCAGCAATCCAAAAGATTCGGTTAGGGCGGCAACGCGAGAAATCTTTCCAGTTTTAATCCCATCTTCGATAGCCTCACCTACCTTGACTATCTCCGTAAATTTTGCTCCAATGAGCAACATTATCATGTCATAATACTCTGGCTCTTGAATGCGTATGAACACTTCAACGATCTCTTTCTCAAACTTAGGAGATCGAACCCGGGCGACTTCTTCCCTCCATCTATATGCATATTCACTATAGCTTTCAGGGGATTTTCGCTTAATTCTCTCCAGAGAATAGCGATCAGGAACGATCTCCTCATTATAGGCGAACCGTTCGACGAAATCTTTAGCTAGTGCATTCCAGCTAAACCACTGCTTTATCTCATGGAAAGTAAACCATTCCAAGGTTTCTCCATTCAAACTTCGGCTAAAGAGCCGCATTAATAAGGCTTCATTCCTTTCGACTCCCACGAAGTGGTCACAGTAGGCTCTCAGGTGCGCCAAGGGATTCCCTGTTCCTCCGAAAGTGTCAAATTTTGGCACTTTAAACCCTTTCGGGAGGTCCAAATTTGGATGGATGCATAGATCCTCATAACTCAACCCATCGATTTCAGGAATATATTGCAGCTCCTTCATGACTTTCCTGATCTCTTCTTTCATATTCAGCTTGACTGCCTCTTCCTTTGACCTCCACTCTCTCTCTTGTTCCTCATAGTGATCAAGCTCGAAACAATTGGCATAGGGTTCATTTGGAATTGGGATTTGAAAAGTAGTCTTTTGAGGCAATGGCGGAGCAATGAAGGGACTCTGGGTATTTTGAGTGACTTGGTAATTTTGGGGGAAAGTTTAGGGGTTGGTATGTTGATTATGGTGATGGGGGAATGCTTACGGATTGCTAACATTTTGATTTTGAGAGGGAGGGCAAGCTTGCGGGTTGGTATTTTGATGAGAAGAAAAGGTTTGGGGGCTGGTACATTGAGGAGGAGGTGGTGCTTGGTGATGACGGAGGTCTGATGGGGATTTGGGGCGGTTGGGTCGATGGTTGAGGGATTCTGAGCGGGATTGGAGGGAGCGTTCTGAGCCTGTTCCGCGTTCGAAGGAGGAAAGTAGAATGGAGGTCTCCCATCTCCTGGAGCATTAAAAGCAAAAATCGAAATAGGAAGATCTTGCATTCTCTGCATTTCGACCCTCATCTCGGTGATCTGTTGCATCAACTGCATAATTAATTCATTTTGATCAGTAGCGGCGGGCTGAGCCACGACAACATTAGTCAAGCTAATCTCGTCATTGCTATCACCCATTATTGTCTTCCCTTTTTGCAAAATTTGATTGGGGAAGGAATCTTTGGGAGCCTTAGATCTTGTAAAATAAGGGTGTTCAGCCAGGTTTATCAACACAGACCAGTTCTACGTACCTGACAAAGAAAAATAACTCAAAAGATAAACGTGTTAGTCTATGTAGATGATAAAATATACAAAATATCACACATATGACCACAAGCACATAAGAGTTGCTCCACTTGAAGATAGACTAGCCCACAGATATAGAAAAGACTTAATAGACATGAATTTGTCTATTTGATTTTGAGCTTAGTGAATCAAAAATGTCAACTTGAGTCGAGACAAAGTTGATTGTATCTTTTATTGTCATATTTCTGATTTTTGACTGAGATGTAACTCTAATTTTTGTGTAAGAGTTAAAAAATATAAAATTTCTCAAAAATGGGGACCGAACCTTGAAAGGCTGCCTACGTATCTCACGAGGGAAAATTCAAGTCCTACGTAGTTCGACCAGCTTGAATCTCATCCGATTTGAGATAAAGGGTTAACCTTTTTCTTTTTCTTTTTTTTGATGAGAAAGTAAGATTTAAGAAATGAAGTTCGAATTTTATTGTGAAACTAAAGACTCGAAGAGTATTTGGACGCACTTTTGATAGTGACTTGATATTTGTGCTTAAAGGGTTCTAGAAAATAATTTGAAGAGTAGTGGGCTAGAATATCTTCGAATAAAGCAATATATTCACACAAGCAGTTATGACACATAAACAAATATTGCGCGTTCTAAACAAATATGTGACCCTTTTGTGCCAAGGGTAGGCCTAGCGATTCGAAAGATGTATAACGTCGTTTGAAACATTGCATTGCCTCGAAACCCAAAATTATACAAATTTTATGAATAAAATTGAAAAGGGATACAAATGATCAATCCCATGTAGGGGTACAATCCTAAACTATGCTTCCATGGACGGTCCTTTTTTATCTCTTGTCATTTCTGAATGTCCACGCTTTGGATGAAATGGTAACTTGATCCTTCTTCGACTCGAACAAACTATTAAACTCCCAACCCCAAGAGACAATGTTTTGCCAAATGACGTATACATCTTTCGAATTTAAACACATAAGCGTGATTGTCTTTTATTGACCAATGGGCCAAATTGACACAAAATGGACTTCTAATTGGCCCAACACGCCTTGGGTGTTAGGTCAACTTAGTTCAAAATACGCTAAAATTGGGATTTGGTTTCGCTCTACGCTAGTTGACTAAGAGTGGCTTGTGAAAGACCGGGAACTCAAGTGGACAACTTAGGCTGTAATTTATGACAACCATTGGACGCATGACGAACCAATAAATTGTCGATCATTTCGAAAAAGGGTTGAGTATAAAAAAGTTCGGTTGCGGTTCCGCAAAACCGTCCTTTAATATACTATACATACAATAGGAAATGCCATGAAATGCAATGACAGTTATAGTAGTTTAAATACATTAAACACAAATAAATAATTCAGTAGTTAATATTAATTAGTCAAATAAGTCAAATCTTATGGTTAGAACTTAATTACGTCGCCAGTGGATTCGCAATTTCTGTTTTACTCGAAAATATATGTAATAGAAAAATGACTTAGTTTTAGAAAAATCAATTAAACTTATAATTTAAGAGAAATCGAATTTCCAAAAGAACAGAGTCGCCACTTAACTTTTTAGTAAAAATCAAGAAAAAATTTAAAGTTTTCAAAAGACTTAAACAGAAAAAGATCAATAAAAAACAAAAAGGGTTCGAAGTTCAATGTACATTCTGAGAAGGTGTTAGGCCCTCGAAATGTCCGCTAACTTGCGGTTGACCGGCGATTTGACTAAAATGACTTTGACTAATTTTAAAAATAATTACTTACAGGAAATAATATTTATTTGAAAAAAATAAATCATCAACACTTTGAAATGCTTTAGAAAAAAAAGTAAGCTTCTTCACAAATGACTAAGTAAAGAAGCTAATTAAATAAAATTGTTTAAATAAATTACCATTATCAAAAGTGGATCATCTTTAGGAGATTTAACTAAATTCAAACCAAACAAATAGTGTTAGAGATGATCAAAACAAAATTAAATAATTAAAAGAGATAGAGAAGATAAATTTGGGCCCCTTTTTTAGGCGGACTCGCGGCTGATTCGTCTCTTGGCTCAAATCCCCTTTTTGTATACACTTGTTGTATATCGGTGTATATCGGATGAATACAGTCCATTTTTTTTGTATATAAGACTGTATACCAAGTGTATACAACCTAATTCAACTTCCAAACACCTGTTTCAATTTTTGGCATTGCATTTGTTGCGTTTTGACATGTATACCATGTATACAATATTTGTATACCAGTGCATATCAGCCTTTTCCCTGCATTTTTTGCTTCCATTTACCCTGTATTTTAGCTTCCCTTTCAACTTTATTGGATCGACGAGGCAGAATCGAACTTAGACTCGAGGATATGCAAAGAGGGAGTCCAAAAGGGACTCGAACGGAGTTCAAAGTGAACTCGTACGAGGAAGTTCATGCACAAAAGGAGATAAAAGTTAATAACCGATCATGATAAGACTTTACAAAAATATTAAACAATTTATTTGGACGCAACAACAATCTTCTCATTTTGATAATGAATCAACACACCCAAATTATTTATAATAATAGACCAAACATACCATGATACACACATGTATTCTTAATAAATAAGCAACTAGTAACTCTAAAGAAACATGAATACTAACAGTTAAAATTAATTGCATTAACATGAAGTGTTAAATGCCAGTAGTAAGACTAATGGCCATTACTGGTCTTAAAACAAACTTAAACCAACAACATATGTCCAGTGAGATACCATTTCAACCAAATAATGAAAAATACTATCACTATATATAAACTATTTTAGCCATGAGCAACAAAATAGGAAAAGAAAGAAGCTTAAGCCAGTGTCTCTCCAATAGAACCCAAACTGGAGAGAAAACAAATATTATGCTCATAATATAAAGGTTCGCAATACTCTAAGTCGATAAAAAGAGAAGGTATTTCAATATTTACAGAGCTTATTGTGGGAATGAAACAATCGGGTCATGTTGATTTTCTTTCACAAATTAAGATGCATCTCATATGACTTGAACGAACATACCACATTATTGTAATTCGAACATAAAGTGACTCGAGAATTAACACGGCACATCCGCAAAGGCCAAGAAAACAAGAGAAACAACAATTTTTTTATTATAAAATCGACCCCCAACACGAACCAAACTGACTCGACTAGACTAACATTGAAAGCAGCACGCTCACAACATTCACATATCTATTCAAAGATGAAGAATAACAAAAGCAAGAAAGCTTGGACATACAAACAGAGGTGAAAGAGAAACTAAGCATACAAAGGTCATTTTGAATCTTATATCCTTTAAGAAGAGAAACAATATTAAGACAGTAAGAGCTCGAACGACAGAAACATAACTTCATCGAATAACGCCATGTAAAAATAGCGGAGACGAAAAGAGTATCGTAAAGGGAAAAGCATTATCTTTCTCCGGGCAGCGAACTGGACAAAACGAGCTAGAGAAGATTTCACCACCGGAATACGATGAACTCCAGCGAGCAATGAATAAAGTGGACCCTCTTTGCTTTGCTTCGCTATGTCCGAATGAAACTATCAAAATGTAGGCTATATATTTCTATTCCTTTCTCTGTTCTCTCGACTACTTTGCTTCTATTTTTTGGAGTTTTGTCCCCTCTTTCCTGTAAAACCCGATTGAACACTAGATGAGGGTTTTTATAGGGGGATTTCTAGGGTTGATTTAGGGGCGAAATGGATGGAATTTGAAAACTTGAAATTCGAATTGCTCCCTTGGAGGATAAGGCTGCTGACTCGATTTTGTACGAATTTCTAACGGGAAAATGAAGGAAGCTGCTTGATTATTGAGCAAGGACGAGAAAGCACCGAGATTTTGACACCTGGATATTCTCCAACGATCTCGGTACGAACGGATAAGGAGAGATGAGAGGGACGCAGGTTGCTTGCTGGACTCGGGTCTGGGCTGGTCGCTGTTGGACCGCTGGACAATTTTTGGGTTTCGTTCTGCATTCTGGGAGAAGAAGAGGAAGACGCATATGGGGTCGGGTATTGCGTTGGTTTGGATTGTTGTTGAATGTAATGTTGGAATTGATATGGACTTTGATGTTGTAGTGCTGTAATGTATGTATTATTGGAAAAATGAAGTGGGCTGAGCTACTGAATTGGAATGAGAAAATGGGATGCTAGAAATGGTGGGCCGAGATGTTGGTCAAATTGGCTAACAAAGGGCATTCAAAAGGGAGCCAAGATGTGGTCAATTTTAACTTAAGAAAATAACCGTGAATTGCAATTTCAACCAAATTGAAGCGAATGGTTGAATTTGGTCAAAATTAAAATAAGACGAGTTAATGTAAATTAATTAACAAGCTTCTTAATTCTAGCGAAATAAAATAATCAACTTAATTATGAACTAATTAACTCAAAGATAGAAACTATTGAATAATTAAACTAATTAACAAGCTATTTAGTTTAACAAAATCTTTTTGAGACAATTTTCGAATATATATGAAATATATATAAAAATAAATAAAATATACACATAATTATGTAAATCATATATATTATTTATAAATTATAAAAAGTGACAAAACTATTTTAAAAATAACTTGAAAATTATTTTGAATTTTATAAAACTAATTATTTCAAATCATTGAAATTGAAGAAACTTGATGATTAATCTATATTGCAGAGGTCCAAAATTGGGTGTCAACAGACAAAGCTGGGATTTCAGGTAAATGTGGCAATGCAATCCTTGATAGAGTTGGTAGCTCGGGTTTTGAGATTTCAGGAAATAATTTGGGCTTAGGCAAAGTTGGGATTTCAGGTAAATATGGCAATGCAGGCCTTGATAGAGTTGGTAGCTCGGGTTTCGGGATTTCAGGAAATAGTTTGGGCTTAGGCAAAGCTGAGATTTCAGGTAAATGTAGCAATGCATGCCTTGATAGAGTTGGTAGCTCGGGTTTTGGAATTTCAGGGAATTCAGGCATAGGCAAAGTTGGGATTTCAGGTAAATGTGGCAATTCACGCTTAGGAAATTCAGGCAAAATTACTTCAAGAAGATGGCGCGTGTCTGCTAGATTTATGTAGTTGTTTGTTAAAAATAAAGTGACAAATAATAACAAGTAAAAAAGATGGGTTGTAGTGATTATAAGCCATTGTTGAAAGGTGATAAATGCTTCAAGACTAGTAATTTATGTTTTGGTTGATTATGCTAATATGCTTTATGTTTCACTTCAAACAAGTTTATATATATGTGTGGTCGTGGAAAATAAAAATTACAGTATTAGGCTTTAATAGGAAAATTAATTGTGTGTTAGTTCATCTTCTCAACAATAACCTCCTAATTTAATCTGACAATAAATTTCCTTGTGTAACATATTCAAGCACATAAGAAAAGTCTCCCTCCATGTACCTAGTTATTGTCCTATACTACTGTTATGAACCAAGTTCATTCCAATATGAATACCAAGGTCACACAAATAGTTATTGGACTAACAAGAGTTATTGGGCTGAGAACGAGCAATAGGGCCAGGTTCATTTGGAATCCGGATTGAGTAGTGGGCATGAGAACAGTTCCATAAAATGCTACTTGAATCACAAATATATATTCTTCAAACATAACATTATATATAGAGGCTGGCGTACATAGTACATAGTATATATATATATATATATATATATATATTATTATTATTATTATTATTATTCAAATTAACCATAATATTATTTATTTTACACGCTAGTTAGCACTAGCCAATGTTTTCAAGTACTCATCACATAAGAACAAGCACATAGATATATGTATGTATAGGACCATTGAACATCGTAGATTTTTTAATTCTTGAGAAGGTGACCCTCTATATCCTTGATCACACCAATGAAAAAATCCAAGAAAGCAATGGGTTCTGGAGTATCTTCAGTTTTCTTCTCATATACAAGTGCATGTGTAATCCATTGATGTTCAGAGGATGTAATAACATTGAAGGAATTATACAAATCTAACAAATTTCCTTCAATTGCATTCCAAGTGATTGAATTCGTCTGAGGATCGATGGCTTCAATCACGGTTTTAACAAACATTTCTTTTCCATCTATTCATTAAAGATAAAAAAAAATACAATATATGTTACTCCCAATTCAAATGTTCAAATTCTTTATTTTATTTTCCCTCTTTTATCATTTTCATTTTAATAAAAATGATCTAATGCTCGTGAAGATTAGAATGATGGCTGAAGTAATTTTCCATGAAAAAATACATCAAATGTTATTCAAAGTTCTTATCGTTTGACTCTAAGAAAAGAAAAACATGACAATTAAAAGTGGACGGAGGGAGTAATCAACACCATTAACTAACTTTTTCATGGATAGGCGAATTACTTTCGAAATATGAAATACACCTAAATGTGGAAAATTGATGCAATAAATATTGCGAGAAAGAGAGGAGAGAAATGTGTGTGCTACCTTCGTAATATTTCCAGCTAGCAACCAAACCAATTTTTCCTTTTTCACCTTCATGAATCTCAAAATGCTTGACTCTACTAGGGCTTATGTTGGGTATTAATGTGGAAACTATCATGAACCGAATGTCCTCCACACTTCACTTCCAATGAAACAATCAACTTACCTTGTACGCCCATATTTTCTTTTCCTAGTAATAACAATGAGTTACGAAAGGCAAGTGGTAAGAAAATGTATAAAACTTGTACCTCTTATAGAGATTTTAATTAATGTAAGAAGCTAATCAATGAAAAATATTATTCACCACATATCTATATCACATAGTGGCGGTGCTAATTAAATTGTGCATAAGTAGGTTTTAGTTTAGTTATAAATTTATTATGATATTTTACCATGATAATTGAAATATGATGACAATATTATTATAAATAATGAGGTATATTTATTTTTGGGTAACCGTATTTTAATTTTCTTCTTTATTGATGGTGATCAGTTGTGGTATCAACAATCTTGCTTCTTTATTTTCAATCAAATCTTGATTTCATTTTGCTAGGTTCTCCCGATCGTAGAGCCTGATCGACTCAACTATTTTAATTCCCTGCCCCAGACCTCTCACTTCGTTTCGTTCTTCTTCAATTCTCATGTACCCTCGCTTGAATGAAGACACTCGATCAGCCCATCTTTCCCAAGTGCCCCCATCGGCCCTTATCCTTTACAAGTCTGGATTAATTATTCCTGTAAAAATTACTCCCCTAAAAATCATCTTTGGCAAACAAGTGAATAATGTTACGAATAAAAAAATATACCATTGGAAAGTTATATGCACATCGGAAGCATATCATTGTCATAACTCATAGTGCTTACATGAATAATAGATAACCAATATATGTTTATGCTAGAACATATACAATCATGCTGGAACACATAAACTTTCTGAAATTTAATTCAAGAATTACCTTTTGAAGCGTGAGCAAACACCTTCAAGCGAATCCACACGGTAGACAACAGTTCAGTGGTCTTCTATAGTGATCCCAAGTTCACATTCAAACTCTCTCAATACTTGGGTGGGCAAGTGTGTGTGTACATATATAGATATATATATATTGTTCTTTTAATTATTACATCCAATGAGAAAATCACAATATTTCTTGACATATATATGTCACAAATGAATCAAACCAAACCACGTTTAGTTGGATTCTTTTATCGATTTAATTTGACTTTTCAATTTGATACTACAATTTTTCGGTTTGATTTAAACACTTATGCCTAGCCTCAAATTTATAGGGTTACTCCTAACTTGTAATATAAGGCACTATGGAACGTAGAATAGCACGAGGAATTATAAACTTTACCCTTCTTTATTTTTCTTCTGAGTTATATCCTATGAAACATCAAAATATTCAAGGTAGGGGTCCATGTTGAATTGATCTTTATTAAGTTCTTCTTTTTTAGCTATTAATTTCTTCAATTTATTATTGTATCATCTTCATGTTATTAATGATAAGTTATACAGAGTGGAGGATGAACCAGTTTATCATGTCCACTTATTTAAATGAAAGTGAGATAACACTGCTAATGTTAATGGTGTTTATTTTCTTGGAGGTGAATGTTTTTCTTAAAGGGTGTGTCGAAACTAAAAATATTATATAATTAATATGGATGGAAGGAAGAAATAAGTTTTTGAGCCAAGTGCTAAAACCTTAATTAATTATTTGACTTTCTTGGCTAATTTAAAGAAAAAATTTCAATTATTTAACTTTCTTCTCAAATTTATATCTACTTGCTTAATTTCCTTTGCTTAATATCTATATTGGAGCATGCCTATTGCGTGAGCAAGACGATTATTTGGAAGATATAATATCGTAGCCATATAATAATGTCCTTTCAAACATTTTTGTTTAACAAAATTGTAAATAATATAAAAGTTTGAATATATAGTTTCATAAAACTAAATAACTAATATATATATTTCAAAAGGGAAGCTGCAAATGATTCTAGCACAATAAAGAAAAAAAAATACGTATGATCACATAACAGAATTAAGTGTTTAACATTTTAACAATATTGTTGCTTCAATGAAGCAAAGAGGATTTTATAAGCCCCCCGCTCAATGATTTTATAAGCCCGCCGCTCAATTGTAGAGAGTTTTTGTTTGCTGGTGTTCTTTTAAGGCTTTCTTTGGTTACCGTGACATGGATTTGGTAGTACCAATATTACTTTTATATAGCCCTTGAAAAATGTGTATCCAATAAGTAGTAATCTTAATTAAGATCTGAGTTGTATTTTTAGTAATGGGGGGGGGGGTGTCTGATCATGTATATGTATCCATCATTAAATTTCGGATACATGATTTTTAACAACACGATGATATTAATGATACGACAGATACTCTACAATCGTGATTTGTTCCTAAATTCATGTGTTTCAGCTACATTTCATATTTAGATACACATAATTAAATGTATATGCTTATTATGTATTCGAGATACATATTTTTGGATATAATGTATGAAATTTAAATACACATAATTAGATGTATATGCTTACTATGTATTCGAGATACATGTTTTTGGATATAACATATGCAATTGATACTTGATACATCAAATTAATACTAGATACATATAAAAGATACATGAAATTAATATTATATATATAGATACATAAAATTAATACTAGATACCTATAACAAATGTAACATCCGACGATTTGAAGTGGCTTGATGAAGCTTGAAATTTGGAAATAATCTTTGTTTTTGGAAAATTTTAAAATTTGGAAATTTGGCTAAGTGTGGAAATCATGAGTTTTTGGCCAACTTTGAGCAGTCGTAACTCCTAGATCAGGATGAGTTAGGAGTAGTTCCAGTTATGGTTGCGAAGTCCTTGGAACGATCTTTCCAACGCCACCGAGTTTGCTCAATTCCAAGTTCGTATGAGGGAGTTATGACCTGTAGAAGTTGGGCAGTTGGAGGGGAATTCGTCCGGAAATTTAAGGGCATTTTGGTCCTTTCACAAATCTTTTTATGGAAGCTCATATTGTTGAGTTAGGATGATCTTTAGATCATTATTGTCCCTTTTTGAAAGAGAAGAGTTAGGGTTCTTGAGTTTAAAGAAGAGAAGAAGGAGAAGAAGAAAGAGGAGCTTAGTCAAGATCGTGGTGGACTTCCGTCGGGGGTGATCCCTATCTAAGGTATGTGAGTTTTTCGTGTGGGTTGATTCTTTCCCCCACACACACACCTAGTTTATTATATGATTGAGAAAGGATTGGAATTGTTGTTGAAGTTGTTAAAGTTGTTGAAGTTGATATTGTTGTTGAAGTTGTTAAAGTTAGTGAAGTTGTTAGTTGTTGTTGATGTTGTGGATTGTGTAGTTGAAACCTTTTGTATGATGAGGGAATTGTGATTCTAAGAGTTTTGACCCTTAAAAAGTTGATCCACCATCGAATTGCAGAATTCTGGGCTGTCGATCCCGATCCACGGGACTGACCTACGGACCGTAGATCAATCGACGGTCCGTACTGGTCAACCGTCGATTGGGACAGAAGTTGGATCTTTGGGGTATCGATCTACGGGCCCGACCTACGGTCCGTAGATCGATCCACGGACCGTAAGTCAGGACCGTAGGTCAACACTTAGACTTTTTTTCAAAGAAATCGATTTTTGGGGAAAACTCTCTGACGCGATCTACGGACCTGCAGTACGGACCGTAAGTCCATCTACGGTCCGTCGATGGCGTCCGTAAGTCCCCTGTGTCACCAGAAATCTAAAGTCTCAGCCAAGTTTCCCCATTCCTTTTCTCTCTTTCTCAGGCAAGTTCCAAGGTATTATACCTGTGTTTATAGTTGTGTTCCGACACTCTAAAGTACGTCAAAGCAGTCAAGTTCCTAGTCAAGTGAAGTTAGCAGTCAGGTTTCAAGTCGAGTAAGAGTCCCAGTTTCGAGTTAAGTCAGGAGTTTAAAGTTGAGTTCATTTCTCAAGTTATTAGGGAACTATGTATTCCCAAAGAAGTTTTAAAGAAAGGTCTTTGCATCTAAATAAGGTTGGAAACTGAGATTTCCAAAGGAGCCTTCGGGCTAGTTTTTGAGTAATTATCTCATATCAGCAGTAATAAATATGTTTTAAAAACATAAGAGCCAGTACATTTTTGGGAGTAGTATCGAGCACCGAGTTGGGGGAGCGTTCTAAAGAACCCACAGCCCCCATAGAACCATGTTAGCCACCATGGGTAGAAAAGGATCATGCTTTCCAGATGAATCCTTTTCAGATTAGACTAGTGGATCCATTAGGCAGTTCAGGTCTTATACCTTTGGCCGGGTGTAAGATGCTCTGGCAGCGTGAGGTCGATCGCTGTATCATCACTATAGCTCTTGTGTGATGGTTGTCGGTTAGAGAAACTCCCACAGCAATTATTGTATTTTTACATACATCAGATTATTGTATTTCTATATACATTTCAGGCTTATTGTATCTTGTATACACATAGAGTTTATAGCATGTTTTAAACAATCTTTCTTTATATCGCACTTGTTTTAAATTGCCTTATATTGAAAGAAGTCAGTCAGGTTGAGTTGAGTTGAGACAGGTATGTTATTCAGTTTCTTCCAGATTTTCCTTCTAGCCGTTGTTGCTTAGTTTTCCAGCTTGCATACTCGTACATTCCATGTACTGATGCCAGTTGGCCTGCATCGTTTCATGATGCAGATCCAGGTATCCCAGATCAGCAGCCTGCACGTCGTTGATCCAGCTGAGCACTCCAGAGTCAGTGGTGAGCCTCCTTGCTTTCCGGAGGACTCAATTGTTTTGTGTTCTTAGCTTTGTCTTATTAGGATGTTGCGGGGTCTGTCCCAACATCCATCTCAGTTTTACTTAGAGGCTTCATAGACAGACAGTCAGTCAGCTAGTTTTGAGTCTCTTATCTATGTATATGTAAATATCCTATTTTGAGACTCGGGTTGCCTTATGGCCATACTTTATAAGTTATGTTCTTTTGCAATATTGCATTGCTTTGAGTTATTCTGTTGAGTTAGGTTTCCGCTGAGTTAAGAAAGCCAGGCCAAGGGTTCGCTTGGGGCCAGCAATGGTCTCCGAGTGCCGGTCCCGCCCAGGGTGTAGGCTCGGGGCGTGACAAACTTGGTATCAGAGCAAAGAGTTCAAGAGTCCTAGGGAGTCTATGAAGCCATGTCTGTAGAGTCCTAGTTATCGGTGTGAAGCGCGCCACATCTATAATTGGGAGGCTGCAACATTTAGGAAGATTTCTCATTTCCTTCACACTCATTTCGTGCGTTAGAGTTGATCTCTAAGAAGTTTCTTTTTAATCCGTGCTTGCGCGTGTTTCAGATAGTCATGCCTCCACGAAGAGTTGGCAGAGGGCGTCTTCCTAGACGCTACGTTGATGAGCAAGAGTTACCTGATGCACCTGGAGTGCAAGATCAAGGGGAAGTTTCTAATGCCGAGTTCAGAGAGGCAATTAGAATGTTGAGTCAAGCTGTAGCTAATCAAATTGGTCAGCAAAGGGGAGCTCGACAGGAAGGAGCTGACACTTCTAGGATTCGTGAGTTCTTGGGAATGAATCCTCCGAGTTTCATGGGTTCGAGCACTACTGAGGATCCAGAGGATTTCATTGAAGAGTTGAAGAAGATTTTTGATGTGATGCACGTGGTAGATACTGAGCGGGTTGAACTAGCTGCGTATCAGCTGAAGGACGTTGCTAGAACATGGTTTGACCAGTGGAAAGGGGGCAGAGTTGAGAATGCACCACCTGCGAGTTGGGCCTGTTTTGAGAAAGCTTTCTTGGGGCATTTCTTTCCTCGAGAATTGAGAGAGGCCAAGGTACGTGAGTTTCTTACTCTTAAGCAGGAGTCTTTGAGTGTTCAAGAGTACAGTCTGAAGTTTACACAACTATCCCGCTATGCTCCGGAGATGGTTGCGGACATGAGGAATAGAATGAGTCTGTTCGTTGCTGGGCTATCTCGGTTGTCGAGCAAGGAAGGTAGGGCGGCAATGCTTATTGGGGACATGGACATATCAAGGTTGATGGTTTATGTGCAGCAGGTTGAGGAAGAGAAGTTGAGGGACAGAGAAGAGTTCAGAAATAAGAGAGCTAAGATCGGGAACGAGTCCGGGCAGCAGAGAGGTAATTCAAACCGTTCCTCCTTTCAGCAAAGGCAAAAGGGACCTGCTCCATCAATTGCTAGAGCACCTGCACCCAGATACAGAGGTGAATTTAATGTTCAGAATTCGAAGGATTTCAGGGCTAGACCAGCACAATCTTCGGGTAGTGTGGCGCAAGGGAGTAGTAAGCCTCCGGTCTGCGCCAAATGTGGTAGGAACCACTCAGGTATTTGTCGAGAGGGCTCCCTTGGTTGTTTCAAGTGTGGTCAGAATGGGCATTTCATGCGAGAGTGTCCAAAGAATAGGCAGGGTAATGGAGGCAATAAAGCACAGTCTTCTTCAGTTGTTCCCCCAGACAGGATGGCACCTAGAGGAGCTACTTCTAGTGTAGGTGGAGGAGCAAACCGTCTTTATGCTATCACCAGTCGCCATGAGCAAGAGATTTCTCCAAATGTTGTTACTGGTATGATCAAAGTCTTTGCTTTTAATGTGTATGCTTTGCTAGACCCAGGAGCAAGTTTATCGTTTGTAACTCCTTATGTTGCAAACCAGTTTGAGGTTCTTCCTGAAAGACTTTGTGAACCCTTTTGTGTTTCTACACCTGTTGGGGAATCTATTCTAGCGGAAAGAGTCTATCGTGATTGTCCTGTTTCCATCAGTCACAAGAACACCAAGGCTGATTTGGTTGAGTTAGACATGGTAGATTTTGATGTCATTCTAGGTATGGATTGGCTTCATGCCTGTTATGCATCATTAGACTGTAGAACTCGAACCGTCAAGTTTCAGTTTCCGAATGAGCCAGTCATAGAGTGGAGTAGCAGTTCAACAGTGCCTAAGGGTCATTTTATTTCGTACCTTAAGGCAAGAAAGTTAGTTTCGAAGGGTTGTATCTATCACTTAGTCCGAGTTCATGACTCTAGTGTTGAGATACCTCACTTCCAGTCAGTTCCTATAGTAAGTGAGTTTCCAGAAGTGTTTCCTGATGATCTACCCGGAATTCCTCCTGAGAGAGAGATAGATTTCGGCATAGATCTCATTCCTGATACTCGTCCTATCTCTATTCCGCCATATAGAATGGCACCAGCAGAGTTGAAAGAGTTGAAAGAGCAGTTGAAAGATCTCCTAGATAAGGGTTTCATTCGACCGAGTGTCTCACCTTGGGGTGCTCCGGTTTTGTTTGTGAGGAAGAAAGATGGTTCCCTTAGAATGTGTATAGACTACCGCCAGTTGAATAAGGTTACCATCAAGAACAAGGACCCTCTTCCGAGGATTGATGATCTTTTCGATCAGCTTCAGGGTGCCACTTGTTTTTCAAAGATTGACCTCCGATCAGGCTATCATCAGTTAAGGGTAAGAGAATGTGATATCCCAAAGACAGCTTTCAGGACCAGGTATGGTCATTATGAGTTTTTGGTCATGTCCTTTGGTTTGACCAATGCACCGGCAGCTTTCATGGATTTGATGAATAGAGTCTTCAAACCTTATTTAGATATGTTTGTTATTGTCTTTATTGATGATATACTAATCTATTCAAGGAATGAAGAAGATCATGCTAGTCATCTCAGAACAGTTCTTCAGACTTTGAAGGAGGAGGAGTTGTATGCCAAGTTCTCTAAATGTGAGTTTTGGCTCAAGTCTGTGGCATTCCTAGGCCACATTGTGTCCGGTGATGGAATTAAAGTTGATACTCGGAAGATTGAGGCAGTGCAGAATTGGCCTAGACCCACCTCTCCAACTGAAATTAGGAGTTTCTTGGGATTAGCTAGCTATTATAGAAGGTTTGTTGAAGGGTTCTCGACTATTGCATCTCCTTTGACGAAGTTGACTCAGAAGGCGGTGAAATTTCAATGGTCCGAAGCTTGTGAGAAAAGCTTTCAGGAATTGTAAAAGAGATTGATTACAGCTCCAGTTTTGACGCTACCAGAAGGTACTCAAGGTTTTGTGGTGTATTGTGATGCATCCAGAGTTGGTTTGGGTTGTGTCTTAATGCAGAATGGCAAAGTTATAACTTATGCCTCCCGACAGTTGAAGGTTCATGAGAGGAACTACCCAGCCCATGACTTAGAGCTAGCTGCTGTAGTGTTTGCTTTGAAGATATGGCGTCATTACTTGTATGGTGTACATGTCGACATATTTACTGATCACAAGAGCCTTCAATACGTGCTTACTCAGAAAGAGCTTAATCTCAGACAGAGGAGGTGGTTAGAGTTACTCAAGGATTATGACCTGAGTATTCTTTACCACCCAGGTAAGGCTAATGTTGTTGCTGATTCTTTGAGCAGGTTGTCTATGGGTAGCACCGCCCATATCGAAGAAGGAAGGAGAAAGTTAGCAAAAGATGTGCACAGATTGGCATGCCTGGGAGTCAGCTTTACAGATTCCGCAGAAGGAGGAATAGCGGTGACGAGCAGGGCCGAGTCATCATTAATGTCAGAAGTGAAAGAGAAGCAAGATCAAGATCCCAATTTGCTTGAGTTAAAGGCAAATGTTCAGAAGCAAAGAGTATTAGCTTTTGAACAAGGGGGAGATGGTGTATTGAGATATCAAGGTAGATTGTGTGTGCCTAAGGTAGATGGACTCCAAGAGAAGATTATGGAGGAAGCTCACAGCTCCAGATATTCTATTCATCCGGGTACCACCAAGAAGTATCGTGATTTGCGAGAATTTTATTGGTGGAATGGCATGAAGAAGGGCATCGCTGAGTTTGTTGCTAAGTGTCCAAATTGCCAACAAGTGAAAGTTGAACACCAGAGGCCCGGAGGTTTGGCTCAGAGGATAGAACTTCCAGAATGGAAGTGGGAGATGATCAATATGGATTTCATCACAGGGTTGCCTAGATCTCGCAGACAACATGATTCTATTTGGGTAATTGTCGACAGAATGACAAAGTCAGCTCATTTTCTACCGGTAAAGACTACCAATACAGCAGAGGATTATGCCAAGTTGTATGTTCAGGAGATAGTGAGACTTCATGGAGTCCCAATCTCCATTATTTCAGATAGAGGTGCACAGTTTACTGCACAGTTCTGGAAATCTTTTCAGAAGGGCTTGGGTTCAAAGGTGAACTTAAGTACTGCCTTTCACCCTCAGACTGATGGGCAAGCAGAACGCACTATTCAGACCTTAGAGGATATGTTGAGAGCTTGTGTGATCGATTTCAAGGGTAATTGGGATGATCACCTACCTCTAATTGAATTTGCCTACAACAACAGTTATCACTCTAGCATCCAGATGGCTCCATATGAAGCTCTTTATGGGAGAAGATGTAGATCTCCTATTGGATGGTTTGAGGTTGGTGAAGCACAGTTGATAGGACCAGATTTAGTTCACCAAGCTATGGAGAAAGTGAAAGTGATTCAAGAGAGGTTGAAAACGGCACAGAGTCGTCAGAAATCCTACACTGATGTAAGGAGAAGGGCATTAGAGTTTGAAGTAGATGATTGGGTATATTTGAAGGTTTCACCCATGAAAGGCGTTATGAGGTTTGGTAAGAAGGGGAAACTTAGTCCTCGGTACATTGGACCTTATCGCATAGCCAAGAGGGTTGGCAATGTTGCTTATGAGTTGGAGTTGCCACAGGAACTAGCAGCGGTTCATCCGGTATTTCACATCTCCATGTTGAAGAAGTGCATAGGCGATCCTTCATTGATCCTGCCGACTGAAAGTGTTAAGATCAATGATAACTTATCTTATGAGGAGGTTCCTGTTCAAATCTTGGATCGTCAAGTTCGTAAGTTGAGAACGAAAGATGTAGCCTCAGTTAAGGTTCTATGGAGGAACCAATTTGTTGAGGAAGCAACTTGGGAAGCCGAAGAAGACATGAAGAAGAGATACCCATATCTCTTTGAATCCGGAGGAAATGCAGATTAAGGTATTAATTTCCTTCTTAGTGCTCTTTAAATTATAATGAGCATGTCGTTATTATTGTTGCGTTTGCATGGTTGTTTGTTGGGTGTTGAGTTGATGTTACACCCTTAGCCTTATAAGGAGTAACCTCATTCGAGGACGAATGTTCCCAAGGGGGAGATATTGTAACATCCAACGATTTGAAGTGGCTTGATGAAGCTTGAAATTTGGAAATAATCTTTGTTTTTGGAAAATTTTAAAATTTGGAAATTTGGCTAAGTGTGGAAATCATGAGTTTTTGGCCAACTTTGAGCAGTCGTAACTCCTAGCTCAGGATGAGTTAGGAGTAGTTCCAGTTATGGTTGCGAAGTCCTTGGAACGATCTTTCCAACGCCACCGAGTTTGCTCAATTCCGAGTTCGTATGAGGGAGTTATGACCTGTAGAAGTTGGGCAGTTGGAGGGGAATTCGTCCGGAAATTTAAGGGCATTTTGGTCCTTTCACAAATCTTTTTATGGAAGCTCATATTGTTGAGTTAGGATGATCTTTAGATCATTATTGTCCCTTTTTGAAAGAGAAGAGTTAGGGTTCTTGAGTTTAAAGAAGAGAAGAAGGAGAAGAAGAAAGAGGAGCTTAGTCAAGATCGTGGTGGACTTCCGTCGGGGGTGATCCCTATCTAAGGTATGTGAGTTTTTCGTGTGGGTTGATTCTTTCCCCCACACACACACCTAGTTTATTATATGATTGAGAAAGGATTGGAATTGTTGTTGAAGTTGTTAAAGTTGTTGAAGTTGATATTGTTGTTGAAGTTGTTAAAGTTAGTGAAGTTGTTAGTTGTTGTTGATGTTGTGGATTGTGTAGTTGAAACCTTTTGTATGATGAGGGAATTGTGATTCTAAGAGTTTTGACCCTTAAAAAGTTGATCCACCATCGAATTGCAGAATTCTGGGCTGTCGATCCCGATCCACGGGACTGACCTACGGACCGTAGATCAATCGACGGTCCGTACTGGTCAACCGTCGATTGGGACAGAAGTTGGATCTTTGGGGTATCGATCTACGGGCCCGACCTACGGTCCGTAGATCGATCCACGGACCGTAAGTCAGGACCGTAGGTCAACACTTAGACTTTTTTTCAAAGAAATCGATTTTTGGGGAAAACTCTCTGACGCGATCTACGGACCTGCAGTACGGACCGTAAGTCCATCTACGGTCCGTCGATGGCGTCCGTAAGTCCCCTGTGTCACCAGAAATCTAAAGTCTCAGCCAAGTTTCCCCATTCCTTTTCTCTCTTTCTCAGGCAAGTTCCAAGGTATTATACCTGTGTTTATAGTTGTGTTCCGACACTCTAAAGTACGTCAAAGCAGTCAAGTTCCTAGTCAAGTGAAGTTAGCAGTCAGGTTTCAAGTCGAGTAAGAGTCCCAGTTTCGAGTTAAGTCAGGAGTTTAAAGTTGAGTTCATTTCTCAAGTTATTAGGGAACTATGTATTCCCAAAGAAGTTTTAAAGAAAGGTCTTTGCATCTAAATAAGGTTGGAAACTGAGATTTCCAAAGGAGCCTTCGGGCTAGTTTTTGAGTAATTATCTCATATCAGCAGTAATAAATATGTTTTAAAAACATAAGAGCCAGTACATTTTTGGGAGTAGTATCGAGCACCGAGTTGGGGGAGCGTTCTAAAGAACCCACAGCCCCCATAGAACCATGTTAGCCACCATGGGTAGAAAATGATCATGCTTTCCAGATGAATCCTTTTCAGATTAGACTAGTGGATCCATTAGGCAGTTCAGGTCTTATACCTTTGGCCGGGTGTAAGATGCTCTGGCAGCGTGAGGTCGATCGCTGTATCATCACTATAGCTCTTGTGTGATGGTTGTCGGTTAGAGAAACTCCCACAGCAATTATTGTATTTTTACATACATCAGATTATTGTATTTCTATATACATTTCAGGCTTATTGTATCTTGTATACACATAGAGTTTATAGCATGTTTTAAACAATCTTTCTTTATATCGCACTTGTTTTAAATTGCCTTATATTGAAAGAAGTCAGTCAGGTTGAGTTGAGTTGAGACAGGTATGTTATTCAGTTTCTTCCAGATTTTCCTTCTAGCCGTTGTTGCTTAGTTTTCCAGCTTGCATACTCGTACATTCCATGTACTGATGCCAGTTGGCCTGCATCGTTTCATGATGCAGATCCAGGTATCCCAGATCAGCAGCCTGCACGTCGTTGATCCAGCTGAGCACTCCAGAGTCAGTGGTGAGCCTCCTTGCTTTCCGGAGGACTCAATTGTTTTGTGTTCTTAGCTTTGTCTTATTAGGATGTTGCGGGGTCTGTCCCAACATCCATCTCAGTTTTACTTAGAGGCTTCATAGACAGACAGTCAGTCAGCTAGTTTTGAGTCTCTTATCTATGTATATGTAAATATCCTATTTTGAGACTCGGGTTGCCTTATGGCCATACTTTATAAGTTATGTTCTTTTGCAATATTGCATTGCTTTGAGTTATTCTGTTGAGTTAGGTTTCCGCTGAGTTAAGAAAGCCAGGCCAAGGGTTCGCTTGGGGCCAGCAATGGTCTCCGAGTGCCGGTCCCGCCCAGGGTGTAGGCTCGAGGCGTGACAACAAATACATGAAATTAATGCTAGATACTTCTATGATACATATGAATGTACTTGCAGGACACTCTTGTATCTAAGTGTTTAGTTTGTTGGATACATCATATATTGATAATAGATACATCAAATTAATGAATTTATTATTTTAAGAGTAATAATTTGAAATTAATCAAATTGCATTACCAAGATATACATGTTTTTATTTTATATTAATAATATTAATGAATTTACTATTTCAAAGAATAATAAAATGAAATTAATTATCTGTGTATCTCAAAAATCCTCAATTACTCCTCTAATTAAGGAAATCAGTTCCAACCAATTAATTTAAATAAATAAATTTTATATCTCAATTTTAAAATTCGGCAGATACGTGTATCTCATGGATTCAAACTCATGTATCCTAAGCATAAAATATGATACATGAAGTAATATTTGAACCTATTGGGAATCTTAATAATTAAGACCTAAACTAGTGGGATTTATGTGATTTGCCCTAAATAATTAGGTATATTTATTTCATATAATCGCATTTTAAATTTTTTCTTTATCTATGATATAGTAGATCACGATATATATAGCATTGCTTCTTTTTCGATCAAGCCTCATTGACTCAACTCTTTTCACTGTCCTCGGACCTCTCACTGCATTTCGTTTTCTTCTATATCGTTGCTTGAATGAAGACACCAATCAACCCGACTTTCCCAAATACCCCCACGGATTCTTCTCCTTTACGGGTCTCGATTACTCCTGTAAAATCATCTTTGCCAAACAAGTAAATAATGTTACATACAAAAAAATATACATCCTCAAATATATATTTTCTTTATCTTATTTTTGTAGCACACGTAGATACACAAAGATTTGTTATGGTGTCATATACACTTTACTTGTGCTAACCTAATTAAAAATTCGTTAGTCAATTTTACAAAGTAAATGGGATTTTTTTTTTCAAAATCAAGATGATAATTATTTTGTTATTATAACAATAAATTTTCAATAATAAATATATGTTCAAACATAATTAAATTTTAATAGTTAAACATAAAAATCAATATAAAATAAACCTAAAGAATGCTATACTTTATTTAATTTCAAAATTTATCGATAACACACAATTTCAAATTCGAAGAAATTATAAGAGTTTATTATATTTTAATATATGAATATAAATAAATAAATTGACACATTTCAGCAACAGTACTTGATAAAGGAATAACGATACAAATTAAATTTAGTATTATTGAAATATATAAAACGGATGCACTATATCAATGTTCACTTACTCTCTTTGATTTATATTGTATGGTATTTTAAACTTTTATTTAGTAAGAAAATAAATGATTTTTTTTACATAATTAAGAAAGTATAAAATATTTTTTAAATAATATTTACCTTTATTTAATTTAGATAAACTTTTTTTACTTAATCAATAAACTATATTAAATTATGTACTATTTAATTGAGAATGATTTAATGAAAACACCTCTTATTTTTAGAAGCTATTATTTTCTTAAAGAATGTGCTCAAACTTATAAAAATATCATATAATATGGACGGAAGGAAGAAATAAGTTTTTGAGCTAACACCTTAATTAACTGTAAAAAGATTAATAAGTCATGTAAAGGTGAACTATGATTAATGTGGCTATATTGTCAATAATAATAATAATAATAATAATAATAATTAAAAAAAAAAGTAGGATTCTTATTGATAGTAAGATGAAAAAGCAAAGATTTTAATTATTTGACTTTTTTTGGCTAATTTAAAGCAAATATTTTTAATTATTTAACTTTCTTCTTCAATTTATATCTACTTGCTTAATTTCCTTTGCCTAATATCTATTGGACCATGCCTATTGCGTGAATGAGACGATTGAGACATTATATTATAGACACATAAGAATGTCCGTTGATAAATATGATTTTAAAAAAAACGGCTCTATGTTAATTTTTGTCTAAAATATTATACTCATTAAGTTGAGGCATTTCTTTACTCAATAAGTTGCATGTCGAGTACGCTTTATGCACTCTATATATGTGCTTTGAATGAGAAAAACTACCAAAAAGTTTCTAAGATTTAGTGTATAAAATTATATACATGTAACCCCAAAAGAAACACAAATAAGTGATGATATATAGAACAATCACATAAATATAAATCTTCCAAAAGGGAAGCTGCAAATGATTCTAGCACAAGAAAGAAAAAGCATACATATGATCACATAACATAATTAAGTGTTAACATTTTAACAATATTGTTGCTTCAATGAAGCAAATAGGATTTCATACACAAGTGCTCAAGGCTTTTTAGGCACTCGAGGGATTTTTAGCCTTGGCAAAGTTGGCGATTCAGGCTTAGGAATGACGTGCACCTCATGTAACATCCGACAATTTGAAATAACTACGAAGAGGCTTAGAATTGGAATTAATCATTTTTGGAAGGAATTTAAAAATCTGGAAATTTGGTTAAGTATGGGAAAAAGTGAGTTTTTGGCCAACTTTGAACAGTCATAACTCCTAGCTCAGGATGATTTGGGTGTAGTTCCAGTTAGGTTTGCAAAGTTCGTGGAATGGTCTTTCCAACGCCACTGAGCTTGCTCGATTACGAGTTCGTATGAGGGAGTTATGCCCTTTGGAAGTTGGGCAGTTGGCAAGGAAATCTGTCCGGAAATTTGTAAGGGTATTTTGGTCTTTTCCCTAGCCTTTTCTTTTGGATATATATTAGTGTGTTAGACTGATTTTTAGATCAGTTTTTCCCATTTTAAAAAGAGTGAGAGTGAGAGTAAGGGTTTGAGAGTGAAGAGGAGAAGAAGAGGAGAAAGAGAAGATCAAGCAAGGAGATCATCGTGGTATCGTCGGGGGTGATCCCTATAAGGTATGTGAGCTCATAGTGTTGGGTTGGTTCTTTCCCCCACACGCCAAACTCGTTTTATTTCCGAGAAAAGATTGGTTGTGTTGTTAAAGTTGTTGATTGTGTTGTTGAAGTTCTTGTTGGTTTAGTCATGATTTGGTTGTGTTTTTGAGTTGAATCTCTTGTATGTGGAGGGATTTTTTGATTCTTAGTGTTTGGAGTTGAAACCCTTGAAGTTAGGGTGATTTAGAGTTGGAAAAAGGAGGAAGAAAAGTCAAGTTTTCTGGGGAAAGGGGTGGCGCGTCGTGCTTGCCAGCGCGCCCCAAAAGAGCTTCTGAGCTTTCTCCCTTGGGGCGCTGCGCCTAGCAGTGCGCCCCAGCAGTCCTTCTGAGCTTCGAGGGCTGGCGCTCCGCGCCTTGCAGAGCGCCAAGGACGCCAAGTTTCCCCATTCTTTTAACACTTTCTCATGCATGTTCCTTGGTATTGTAGCTATGTTTCCTAGTTGTTTCCAACGCTCCAAGGTACGTTTAAACGTCAAGAACTCATCCATAAACGTGTGATCATATACCTTGAATTCACAATCCAATTCAAGGCGAGTTAGGATCAAGTCAAAGTGAAGTTAAAGTCAAGTCAAGCAAAGTTAAGAAGTAAGTCCAAGCAAGTCTCTAAAGCTTTTCAAGAGTCTTTATTGAACGTTTTAACTTCATTCTAAGGCTCAAGTTTCAAGTCGAGTAAAGAGTATAGAGTTTCAAGCTAAGTAAAGAGTCTCAAGTTTCAAGTTTCAAGTTAAGTCAAGAGTTTAAAGTTGAGTTCATTTCTCAAAAGTTATTAGGGAACTATGTATTCCCAAAGAAGTTTCTAAATGTTTTTACATTTGAGTAAGAAAGGAACTATGATTCCAAAAGGGCCTTTGGGCTAGTTTTCAAGAAAAAGGAACATCGATTCCAAGTGAACCTTCGGGCAAAGTTTTGAGTAATTATCTCAACTAAAGAAAGATGTGTTTAAACACTTAAGAGCTAAAGTATTTTTGGGAGTAGTCTTGAGCACCGAATTGGGGACACGAGTTCATATTAACTCAACTCTCCATAAGAACCATGTAGCCAACATGGGATTTAACGGGTCATACTTTTTAGATGATCACGTAAGATTAAGCTAGTGGATCCACTTGGTAAAGTTAGCTTCCTATATCACGGCAAGGTATAGGATGGTCCTTGGGTAACGTGAGGTAAAACGTTGTATCACCACTTAGTTTCATAGTGGTGGTTGTTGGTTAGAGAAACTCCCACAACAGTAGAAAGAGCTTGGTTCCTCGAGAAGTTCTGCTTAGTGTGGATGGGGGTATGAGACTTCATTCATGCATTGCACAAGTAGACTTTGAGAGGAAGCATGATATTTTTATGATATTATAAATATGATTTTTACGTCATGTTTTAATAGTTTTACAAGCTTTATATATTGCATGTGTCTTATTGCTTTATATATTGAGTTCAGTTATTCATGAGTTGAACAGAGCCAAGGTAAGAGTTCCTTTGTACTCCTTTCAAGCTTAAGTTGTGGTTTAGCTTTCCAGCTCGCATACTCTACATTCAATGTACTGATGCCAGTTGGCCTGCATCTTATTATGATGCAGACACAGGTACCCAGGGCCAGCATCCGGTTCGCCGTTGATCCAGTTGAGCACTCCAGAGTCAGTGGTGAGCCTCTTTGTGTTCCGAAGGACTCGATTATGTTGTTCTCTTAGTTTTGTTTTATTAGGATGTTGCGGGGTTTGTCCCAACATCCATCTCAGTATTATAGAAGCTTCATAGACAGTCAGTCAGTTAGCTTTGAGTCTCTCATCTATGTATATATGTAATATTCTATTTTGAGACTCGAGTTGCCCTTTTGGGCCAGATTTTATCAGTTAAGTCATTTTATGTCCTTTCATTGCATGGAGTTATTCAGTTGAGTTAGGTTTCCGCTGAGTTAAGAAAGCCAAGCCAAGGGTTCGCTTGGGGGCCAACAATGGTCTTTGAGTGTCGGCCACGTCCAGGGTGTAGGCTCGGGGCGTGACACCTCAAGTTTTAGCAATGTTGGAAGTTCAGGCTTTGATAATGTTGGGATTTTGGGAAATTCGGGCTTTGGTAGAGTTGGAAGCTCGGGTTTTGGGATTTCAGGAAATTCGGGCTTAGGCAAAGTTGGGATTTCAGGTAAATGTGGCAATTCGGGCTTGATAGAGTTGGTAGCTCGGGTTTTGGAAATTCAGGCAATTCAGGCTTAGGCAGAGTTGGGATTTCAGGTAAATGTGGCAATTTAGGCTTAGGAAGCTCAGGCAAATTAGTTACTTCAAGAAGATGGCGCACGTCTGCTTGATTTGTGTAGTTGTTTGTTAAAAACAAAGTGACAAATAATAACAAGAAAAAAGATGGGTTGTAGTGATTATAAGCCATTGTTGAAAGGTGATAAATGCTTCAAACAAATTTATGCATAGATGAGAGACCAGCACCCGGAGACCATTTCTGGCCCCAAGCGAACCCTTGGCCTGACTTTCTTAACTCAGCGGAAACCTAACTCACAGAATAACTCAATGCAAATGCAAGGTTACAAAACAACTTAACTTATAAAATTTGGCCACCAAGGCAACTCGAATCTCAAAATAGAATATTTAAATATATGCATAGATGAGAGACTCAAAACTAACTGACTAACTGTCTATGAAGCCTCTAAAATACTGAGATGGATGTTGGGACAGACCCCGCAACATCCTAATAAAACAAAACTAAGAACACAAAATAATTGAGTCCTCCGGAATGCAAGGAGGCTCACCACTGACTCTGGAGTGCTCAGCTGGATCAATGGCGTACTGGCTGCTGATCCTGGGTACCTGCGTCTGCATCATAATAAGATGCAGGCCAACTGGCATCAGTACATGGAATGTACGAGTATGCGAGCGGGAAAGCTAAACCACAACTTAAGCTTGAAAGGAGTACAAGAGAACACTTACCTCGGCTCTGTACGACTCATGAATAACTGAACTCAATATATAAAGCAATAAGACACATGCAATAAATAAAGCTTGTAAAACAGTATAAACAACTTAGCTTGTAAATGATAAAACAATAACAACTCAACTTTACTTATATAAAAGTAATATAACTTTTGTGGGAGGTTCTTTAACCGACAACCACCACTATGAGCCTTAGTGATGATACAACGTTTTACCTCACGTTGCCTAAGGACCATCCTATACCTTGCCATCGATATAGGAAGCTAACTTTACTAAGTGGATCCACTAGCTTAACTTTCGTGATCATCTAAAAAGTATGACCCGAGAAATCCCATGTTGGCGCATGGTTCTTATGAAGAGTTGAGTTAATATGAACTCGTGTCCCCAATTCGGTGCTCAATACTACTCCCAAAAATACTTTGACTCATGCTTTTAAAATAACTTCTTTCTTTAGTTTGAGATAATTACTCAAAGCTTAGCGCAAAGGCTCTTTTGGAATCAATGTTTCCTTTCTTTGCTCAAATGTGAAAACATTTATCAACTTCTTTGGGAAATACTTAGTTCCCTAATAACTTTTGAGAAAATGAACTCAACTCTTTACTCTTTACTTTACTTGAAACTCTTTACTTTACTTGAACTCTTGGCTTGATGTGAAACTCTTAACTTAACATGAAACTCTTAACTTTTGACTTGACTTGAAACTCAATACTTTTGACTTGACATGAAACTCGATACTCTTCACTCAACTTGAAACTCTATACTTAACTTGGAACTTGAGCCTTAGAATGAAGTTGAAACGTTCAATGAAGACTCTTGAAAAGTTTGAAGACTTGCTTTGGCTTACTTAACTTCTAAGCTTAACTTCTAACTTCACTTGACTTGGAAACTAACTTTCTCTGAATTGAAATCTAACTTCACTTGACTTGGAAACTAACTTCACTTGACTTGGAATCTAACTTCACTTGACTTGGAAACTAACTTCACTTGACTTGGAATCTAACTTCACTTGACTTGGAAACTAACTTCACTTGACTTGGAATCTAACTTCACTTGACTTGGAAACTAACTTCACTTGGCTTGGAAACTAACTTCACTTGACTTGAAAACTAACTCTCCTTGAATTGGAATTATGTATTCAAGGTGTTTGATCACATGTTATGGATGAGTTCTTGACGTTTAGACGCACTTTGGAGTGTTGAAAACAACTAGGAAACATATGTACAATACCTAGGAACATGTATGAAAAAGTGGGGAATGAATGGGAAGACTTGGCGCTCTTGGCGCTCAGCGCCAGCTCTCGAAGCTTAGAGAGGTGGCTGTGGCGCATTGCAAGGCGCGGAGCCCCATAGGGAAACTTCAGAGCCCTGCTGGGGCGCGCTGGCTGGCGCGACGCCCCAGCCCCTTTTCCCTGAAATTTCGACTTTCCTCCCTTGTTTCTCCAACTCTAAACCTTCTAAACTTCCAAGGGTCCAACACCAAACACTAAGGATCATAAAATCCCTCAACATACAACAGATTTCAACCCAAAACACAGCCGGAAACATGCCCAAATCAACAAGGGACTTCAACAACAAAATCAACAATATCAACAACACAACCCAACAACTTCAACAACATGACCAATCTTTTCTCAAAAATAAAACGAGTTTGATGTGTGGGGGAAAGGATCAACCCAACACTAAGAACTCACATACCTTGATAGGGATCACCCCCGACGAAATCACGACGATCTCCTTGCTTGATCTTCCCTTTCTTCTCTTCTTCTCCTCTTCACTCAAAAGCCCTAACTCTCACTCTCACTCTTTTAAAATGAGACAAAACTGATCTAAAATCAGTCTGACACAACAATATAACCAAAAGAATTGGTTAGGGAAAAGACAAAAATACCCTTAAAATTTTCGGACTAAACTGCCCTGTGCGACTGTGCCAACAGCCCAACTTCCAAAGGGTATAACTCACTCATACAAACTCGGAATCGAGCAAACTCAGCGGCGTTGGAAAGATCATTCCAAGGGATTTCCAGAAATAACTGGAAATTCGCCTAAATCATTCTGAGCTAGGAGTTACGACTGCTCAAAGTTGACCAAAAACTCACCTTTTTTTCCATACTTAGCCAAATTTTCCAGAATTTTGAATTCTTTCCAAAAATGACTATTTCCAATTCAACTCTTCTTGGAACTCAATGTGCTACATCTAGGGACCTTAACTTAACACTCAAGAAATTTTTATTCCTCGGTAAAATCTCACTCCACATGAAGGACGGCTCGAGTCTTAGTTCGAAAAATTCTCTGGGGTGTTACAGTTAGCTTCCATAGTCATAATTCCCCAAAATCTTATATTTGGTACCTATTTAATGACGTGACAACTGTAACTTTTTACAAAAAAAAATATTTAAAAATTTTAAAGTGAAAAGCAATGTTGCATATTGAAATACTCCCTCTGTCCCTAATTACTTGTCCACTTTTGAATTGACACATCTATAATTAATGACATATGAGTTTACCATTTTACCCCTATTAACTATGAAGTGGATGAATTAAAAATTTAAGATTTTTAAAAAAGTTCTATCTTTTTCAAAGTAATTAATTGAGGGTATAATAGGTAAAAAAAAATTGTCCTTTCTTGATTTGTCAAAATAGACAAGTAATTAGAGACAACTACAAAAGGAAAAGTGGATAAGTAATTAGGGAATCACATTCTAGAGTCAATAAGAGATTTCAATGCAAATGAATACACTACAAAAATCTAGATGATTCATGATCGCTAAATTGCTCGTGATTAACAATAATTTTTTTTTTTGATAATTCGTAGCTAGATAGAATTAGCGTTGAGTTTTACTATTTAACTAAAGAATATATTTGTCCTTCAACAGTTTCCTATTTTTGGTAGTGATAGGGAACTACAAAATTAGCTAAGGTAAAAGTCACCTTATATTAGTAAATTGATGGCATAACAATTACATAAATAATCCTTCCAAAACAGAGAGCTGGAAATGATTGTATCACAACAAAGGGAAACACATATGATCAATGTTACTTCAATAAGGCGAAGAGAAATTTCACACGCCACGCGCTCAGGGCTTTTTAGGCACTTGAGGGATTTCTGGCTTTGATAAAGTTGGCAATTCAGTCTTAGGAATGACAGCAATCTCGAGTTTTGGCAAAGTTGAAGTTCAGACTTTGGAGATGGTGGAAACTCCGGCTTTGGGAATTCTGGCAATTTAGGCTTTGACAGAGTTGGCAGCTCAGGTTTCGAAATTTCAGGGAATTCAAGCTTTGGTAAATTTGGAATTTCAGGTAAATGTGACAATTCGGGCTGAGTCAATATTTAAGTTATTGGAACTATTTTTGTAGAATAAATATTTCTAGTGGCAACCCTTATCGCCACAATAAGAGTTTCTAGTGGCGTCCTTAAGAAGTTGTCATAAATAACATTTAGTTATGGAACTACTTGTCAGTTGTCATGGCGCTCAAGTCGCTACTAAAATGATTTTATTTAGACTTTTTAGGCTTCAGTAGCGATTAGTCGCCACTGAAAGCTCAATTTCTAGTAGTTGCATCATTAATGAATGAGTTTCTATAGTCAAAGCATTGGATGATATCTCACACAATAGGCAATCCCTCTTCTATTGCTCTTGATAAAATTAGCATTGGCATGGACAAGGTCCCCTCTCTAATTCTAATACAAAACATGTCTATAATTAATCTCAACATAAAATTTGCAAAAGAGATATAGTGTTTGGTGTGTGTGTGTGGAGGGGTGGGGGGCATAGTTTCTTTTATAAATAAGTGGTTACACGTATGGTGCTAAAATTGATAATAAACAAATAATGTATTTGGTAAAATGTTGTTGATATTTTTTAATTATATAATGACTGAATTAATGTCATTAAATCTATTTACAAAAAAAATTAATTTAAAAGTATTTTCAAATAGAAAGGACAAATGACAGAAATAAAATAAAGAGAAATTCAAAGTTATGTTTTAGGGAGAACTTTTTAGGGAGTACAAAAGGATAGTAAAGGTAAAATTGTAAAATGATTTGTTAAATTAAAAGTGCTTATAAACTGTAAAAACATAAATTAGAGATGACCAAGTTATGGTTGATTTCGGTTTATAAACACTTTTAGTGTTTGCCCACTATATGATAAAGCTTAAAAAATATGCTTATGAACTAGTTTGAACAGTTTATAAACTTAAGGGAAAATGCATAAGTACCCCCAACCTATACCCGAAATCTCAGAAACACAGTTAGACTATACTAAGGTCCTATTACCCTCCTGAACTTATTTTATAAATAATTTTCTACCCCTTTTCGACCTACGTGGCATTATCTTCTGGGCCCAGCTCGTGTTGACAATTTTTTCAAGCTATCTGGTTGATAGTGCCACGTAGGCCAAAAAGGAGTAGAAAATTATTTATAAAATAAGTACGGGGGTAATAGGACCTTAGTATAATATAAGTGTGTCTCTGAGATTTCGGGCATAAGTTGGGAGTACTTATGCATTTTCCCTAAACTTAACCCAATACCTTCTTAATATAAAAGTAGCTTATTGTGTACTAATAAGTACTAGTTATTACTAGATATAAGGAAGAGTCTTTTTCTGTAATAATTGTGTGTAATTACATACAGACACCTAATTATGTATAGGCAAAGAAAAAATACAAAACTTTAGTCTAGAGTCTAGACATATGGGCATTGTCTATCTATAAAAGGGCAGAGATACTCATGTAATGATGAACCACACTTGTTATTATAACTTTTTGATATATAAAAGAGATGAGCCTTAAAGGAAAGTTAGTTTCTGAGATAAACATCAAGTGTGATAGAGATGTTTTTCATGAGATCTTAGGGCATAAACCACATCATATCTCAAGCATATGCCCTGATAAGATACAAAATGTGAATATTCATGAAGGTGAATGGGGCACTGTTGGCTCTGTTAATTCCTGGAACATTACCCATGGTAAAATACATTATATTTGATTTTAATATTTATTGTTTTCTGGTAGAATATGGTCCATTAGTTTTAGTCTTTATTAATTTGTTTTAGTTTTATATTTCTTACATGATAGCATAAGAATAACATATATATATAAGGGTCATTAATTTGATCCAACACTTACATTGATTCAAATCGTTTTTAACCCGTTCAGATTCAATTCAAATCACCCGATCATTTAAAAATGAAATTACTATTTTATTTTTTTTGCAGATGGGAAAGAGAAGGCGGTAAAGGAAATAGTTGAAGAAATAGATGAAGAAAAGAAGTTGATTAAGAAAAAGATAATTGAAGGAGATATATTGGAGGATTACAAATCATTTTACATCACTACTCATGTTGAGACAAAAGGTGAAAACAATTTAGTTACTTGGATTATTGAATATGAAAAGAAGAATGCAAATGTGCCAGATCCACACACATATATGGAATTTGCTCTCAACATGACTAAAGATATTGAGACTCACCACATTAAGTGACACATATGTATATGTACTTGGAATAATGTGTGGTGTTATTAATGAATGTGCTTCGAAATATCTACTATATATGTATGTAACAAAAATAAATGGAGTGGATAAGTAATTTCTATTTTGTAAAATTCTGCTTATATAATATAAATAAAAGCTACTAGTTGGATTGCATAAGAGTTTCCCTTTTCTTATTCTTTTCTTTTTCTCTATGCTGGAAATTAGCCAATGTATGTGTTTTCCTTTCAACTGTACCATTTTTTTTATAAAGGGGATTGAAGAAGAAAAATAGTATAAAAATAAAAAATAAAAAATATATATCCTATCGTACTTTCTTCTATAAAAAAGAAGGAACAACTAACTATAGCTATAGAAATTAAACATCTATCATCTCTACTAAATATAATTATATTTAAAATAATTACATAATTAAAATATCTTTAAGAGAGATAGATTTAGGTATCTTAGGGTTTATAGTTCAAGGAGTGGGGACATTGACGATGCTATCACACATTGTATTGGTGTGGTGTGGATGAAGTGGAGACTTGCCTTTGAAGTCTTGTGTGATAAGAAGGTACCGCTGAAACTCAAAGGTATGTTCTATAAAGTCTCTTTTTAATCCGGTCAAATAAGGATATTTTTTTTGGTGATTCGAACGACATTGCTTTATGGGACTGAAGGTTGGCCACTCAAGAATTCCCATGTCCATAAGATGCCTATAGCAGAGATGAGGATGTTGAGGTGGATGAGTGGTCTTACTAGGATCAATTTGTGGTGGACAAGATGAGGAAAGCGAGACTGAGATGGTTTGGAGATGTAAAGATGAGATGATTAGACGCAGTGATGGAGCTAGAATTTCGCCTGGAGGTGTCAAAATATAAAGAAATAAAATCGTATAGAAGTCAAGGAGTGTCAATATGTAATATATATACATAAAAAAAAATTATTCTAGCTACACAATGTAATTTTCCAACGAAGGGGTGTCGGACAACACCCCTTGACTACATGTGGCTCCGCCACTGATTAGATGCACCCATGAGAGGTTGGTTATTGAGGGTACAAGGAGAGGCAGAGGTTGACCGAAGTAGTACTGGGAAGAGGTGATAGGACAAAGAATTGACACAACTTCAGGTTACCGATGATATGACCCTAGACAAGAGGGTGCGGAGGACACACATTAGTATCGAACGTTAATAGTTATAGGGAACTACAAAATTTTGTTAAATAGGATCAACGATAAATTTTATTATTTAGCTGCAGAATTTGTCCATAGCCAATTTTAGTTTTTTTTAGTAGTGATAGGGAACTACAAAATTAGCTAATGTAAAAACCACTTCAAAGATTTGAAGTTTTCAAATAACATAATCAATCACATAAATAATCCTTCCAAAACACAAGAACATTATATTAGGCAAACATACATGATCACACTACATAATGAAATGTTACATTTTAACTATGTTACTTCAATAAAGGAAAGATAAATTTCATATGCCACGCGCTCAAGGCTTTTTAGGCACTTGTGGGATTTATGGCTTTGGCAAAGTTGGCAATTCAGGCTTATAATTAGGAATGGAAGGAATCTCGAGTTTTGGCAACGTTGGAAGTTTAGGCTTTATGATTTCTGGAAATTCGGGCTTTGGCAGAGTTGGCAGCTCGGGTTTTTGAATTTCAGGGAATTCAGGCTTAGGCAAAGTTGGGATTTCAGGAAGGCATAATACATAAATGTGCCCTTTAACTTGGCCTCATTTCACATTTATGCCCTTCAACTTTGGGTATGCATAAGTAGACACTTATTAAACTTGTATAAACTTGAACAAGTAGACACATGAGTCCTCAGTGGCGGATCTATGAAGGGCTGTGGGGGTGCCACGCCACCCCCGAACTTCGACGGAAACTCTATATATACATAGGTATATACATATAATATTTATATAAATATAAAGCGTGCCACCCACAGAACAAAATTGGCTTGTGGTGCCACGGTAGGAGGGCAACTTTAGAAGGCTGATGTTGCGGGTTTGAATCCCATTTGTACCTATTTTTTTTGAGAAATTTGCTGCATACGTTTTTTAAGAAAAAAAAAGCTCCAAGCACGTTTTTTAAGGAAAAACAGCTGGCACAATTTTATTATTATTATTTTTTATAATTGTTATTGACTTAAATTAAATTAATTACATTATTACTCTTTTGACTTTTCTTTTATTTGATTAAATACTCAATAAAAGTGTAATATCTTATTATTTATATTTTATTGATTGATTTATGATATATATCGAAAAGATGAATAATTCAATCAAATATAAAATTAATTTAATCGATAAGTCTATTTGGCACCCACGGACTCTAAATCCTAGATCCGCCACTGTGAGTCCTACGTGGAACAACACACGTAGGACACCACGTAGGGCAAAAAATGACATGTAGGATGCCATGTAGGATATGTGTGTCTATTTGTTCAACTTAATACAAGTTTAAGTGTCTACTTGTGCACACCCAAAATTGAAGGACATAAATGTGATTTGAAGCCAAGTTAAAGGGCATATACATATTTATGTATTATGCCTTTCAGAAAGATGTTGCAATTCAGGCTTAGGAAGCTCGGGCAGAGTTATTTAAAGAAGATGTCGTGCTTCTGCTTGAATTACATAGTTGCTTGCTAATGACAAAGTGATGAGTATAATAACAAGAAAAAAGATGGATTGTGGTGAAAAGTCATTGCTGAAGGTAAAAAATACTTTAATTCATATGACTTATACTTCAGTTTGAACACGTTATTATATAGATGTAATTAGTTGTGCAAAAATGAAAAGAGGAATAAAACTAATTTGGTTGGTGGTTGGTTAAGAAAAATGTCAGTTAGTTCATCTTCTCAACAATAATAGTCCTAATTTAATCTGCCAATTTTTTGGCATGCACAAGGTCCCCTCTCCAATTCTAAAACAACATGTCTATAATTAATCTCGACATAAAATTTGCAAAAGAGATATAGAGTTTGGTTGGGGTGGGGGGTGGGGGGTGGGGGTAGGCATCATTTCTTTTATAAACAAGTGGTTACGCGTAGGGTGCTAAAATTGATAATAAACAAATAATGTGTTTGGTAAAATAATGTTGATAAGCTTTTTTTTCTAAAATAATGACTGAATTAATGTCGTTAAATCTATTTTTTAAAAATAATTTAAAAGTATTTACACATAAAAAGAACAAATGAAGGAAATAAAATAAAGGGATAATTCAAAGTTATGTTCTAGGAAGAACATTTTAGGAGTACAAAAAAAAATAGAAAAGGTTAAATTGTAAAAGTGATTAGTCAAATTAAAAGTGCTTATAAGCTGTAAAATCATAAATTTAAAATGACCAACTTATGGTTGATTTTTGAGAATTATAAGTGTTTGCCAACTATATGATAAGCTTTAAAAATATGCTTATGAACTAGTCTGAACCACTTAGAAATTTAACTTCATACCTTCTTAATATAAAAGTAGATTATTGGGTACTACCTATAACCAAGAGTCTTTTTCTGTAATAATTGTGTGTAGTTAGTTACATGCACACACCTAATTATGTATAGGCAAAAAAATAAATGCCAAGAGTCTAACACATATTGACACTGTGTAACTATATAAAGGCAGAGCTACTCATCATGTAATGATGAACCACACAATTGTTATTATAAACTTAAAGAAAAATGAGTCTTGAAGGTAAATTGGTTTCTGAGATAAACATCAAGTGTGATGGAGATGTGTTCCATGAAATAATTATGTACAAACCACATCATATGTGCAACATATGCCCTGATAAGATACAAAAAGTGGATATTCATGAAGGTGAATTGAGCACTACTGACTCTGTTAGGTTATGGAAATTCACCCATGGTAAATCCGTTTATATTTGGTTTCAATATTTATTGTTGGCTTCACTTATATAGATTTTCGTCACATTATATAGCTCTTAATAAAAATATATATCTAACTCAAACTAATAAATAACACATTATATAGCTCAAACTAATCAATTCATGAATTGGATCCAACACTTCTATTGATTCAGACCATTTTTAATTGGTCCAAATTCAATCCAACTCGCTCAATCATTTATAAACGAAATTAGTTGTATGAATTTTTTACTATATATATTTGTTTGCAGATGGGAAAGAGATGGTGGCAAAGGAAGTTATTGAAGAAATAGATGAAGAAAAGAAGTTGGTTAAAAAAAAAAATGATTGAAGGAGATATGTTAGAGTATTACAAATCATTTTACCTCACTATTCATGTTGAGACAAAGGGTGAAAACAACTTAGTTACTTGGATCTTGGAATATGAAAAGAAAAATGCAAATGTGCCAGATCCACACACTTTCATGGAATTGTGTCTCAATATCACTAAAGATATTGAGAGTTACCACATCAAGTGATACATAAATATATGTACTTGAAATAATATTATGTGGTGTGGTTAATGCGTGTGCTTTGAATTGTCTACTATATATATGTAGCGAAAATAAAAAGAGTGGATGTGTAATTTCTAATTTCGGTCAGACCTGTTGTTTGGGTGAAAGCCTGAGTAGATGGTGATAAATATAAATAAAAGCTCCTTCTATTTTTTGGATCAGCGCAAGCCAAACATGGTTGATTTCGGATATATAGTAGTGATAGGGATATATAGTATTAGCACTGGCATGGGCAAGGCCCCCTCTCCAATTCTAATACAAAACATGTCTATAATTAATCTCAACATAAAATTTGTCAAAGAGATATAGTACTGTTTGGTTGGCCATACGAGAAAAAATAATTCATGCATTACTAATACAGGAGTTCTTGGTGTCATATTAAGTTAAAATGTAGTGTAAAATGTACTCTTATAACAATTTGATTATTAAACACCGGCATAACAATTCTTATATTAGTTATTCTATAATATTTTTAAATATTATTCACAACATATATAAGTTAATATAATCACTGCATAATTATTTTTATGAGATAATCGGCCCCTAATAATAGATCAACAAGTTTTTATAGAACAAAACATGAAAATAATTCTGATGATTTCTTGATCTTTACTTAAGGATCCAATAGAAAATATGCAAACGTTTTCCCTCTCATTTGAATACACAGTTTTATCTTCAAAAGGATTGGTCATTAATTTTTATCTTTTAAATGAGTTGATTATTAATTTTTGCTCTTAAAAAATGAACTTAAGTCTAGCCGACATAAGTTCTTTATGAGACATAATTTAGGAGATATTATGACCCCACTAAAAAATTATTTGTCCTAGGTAGTTACTTCATGCAAGTAGGAAACTTAGCCAACTTACGTAACACTTAAAGCCTTATTTGTTTGCATCTAACGAAGGTTTGATATAAAATGATTCAGATATTAGATTATTAGTACATTTGTTTTCATTAAAATTTAACTACTTTCGAATAAGTTTTAATCATAAAGATCTGGAACAAAGTTTTAATATCATTAAAAGTTATTTTTATATATGTACTATTCATCATCACTCTATCCACAATCACCAGTCACCACCTGTAATGACCCGAAAGGTCATTTTGGTAATTTTTCGTGGAAATGACTTTTTTGCCCATTCGGTAGTTGCCCCGAGTCCCATGTTTTGTAGTTGTAAAGTTGGTTTGAGGAAAAGTTGGTAAAAAGTTGAGTTTTTATGAGTTAAAGTTGGTTAAAAAGTGCTTTTTCGAGTCATTTGGAGTTTCGGAACTCGGATCGGATTTTCCGTCGATTCCGGCAGTTTTAGAATGTCGAAACGGGTCTGTGTGAAGTTACGGAGTTGAATTTGGAGTTGAAACGAAGAATTGAGGTCCTAAGTTGCTAAAGTTGTGAAATTTTGATAAAGAGTTGACTTTGGTCAACATATGAGGTTCCGAGGCTCAGATTGAAATTCCGAGAGTACCGTTGGTTTCGAGAGGCGATTCTAAGTCTAGAATGAGTCTTGGTTGAATTTTTAGACGCTCCGTTTCAGTTTCGAATTTTTTTGGCGTTAAACTAGTTTCTTGGCATCTTATTGAATTTCGGGTCAAGGAGTCCTCGAATTCAAATTCCGACGGTTCCATTGAGTCCGAAACGTCGAATTTAGTGGGGTTACATATTTAGTTTGTGTGCACGAGATTCCGAACGAATCCCGAGGGTCCAACGGGGACTTAAACTTTGGTGTTATTGTTGGGTTTCAGCTGCAACAGCAGCCCTTTTTAAGTCAAAAATCAGTAGCCTTTTCCCCACAACTTGAAAATACCCATTTCTCCATTTTTAGACTTTGAGAGCTCGAAAATAGGTGATTTCAAATGGGTTTTCGCAAGGAATTCATTGGGTAAGTTATTTCCAACTTAGATCTTTGATTTCCATCGATTATTTATGGATTTTAACATCAAAATTTGAGATTTCAAGTGTAAAATTTGGGGGTTTTTGCCTAACCCGAATTTAATAGAAAAATTGAGTTTGTGAACTCATTTCAACTCCTTTTTCGAAACGGTTTTCACTATTGAATTCTAAATTTCTTGGGGAGCATTTTTCACTAAAAATTTCCAGATTTCGAGAATATTTTCCGGAACGAGATTTTTGACCATTTTACCCTTTTTCTCCAAATTTCACGATACTGGTGTTGTTAGATTCGTATTGATTGTGGGATTCCATTTATGAATAGAGTGTGGTGATTTGGAGCGTGCTCGGAAGGGTAAAACTCAAATTTGAGTTACTAGTTGAAGTGTTTTGAGGCAAGTGACTTCTAAACTTTGTTAAACTCTTAGACTACACATGACTACTTTCCTAATTGTGTTGGGGAGTAATGAGGATTGAGGATGGGTTTTATTTGTTGATTGAAATTGTTGTAAATGAAAGATGGGGAAATAAAACGAGCTAAATGTGTTATATGTGACTTGAATTTGTTGAATAAGTCATGTGATAACTGATATTGAGGGGATAGAAGAGCATGAGTAGGCTATGATTGATACAGACATTGATGTTGAGACAGATGTTGTGTAATACTACGATGTGGTCATGAGATGGTTGTGATTGAGACAGACGACGTGTAATACTATGATGTGGTCGTGATATGATTGTGATTGAGACAGATGATGTGTAATACTATGATGTGATTGTGATATGGTTGTGATTGAGACAGACGATGTGTAATACTATGATGTGGTCATGATATGGTTGTGATTGAGACAGATGATGTGTAATACTTGTTACGACCTAATTTCGAAAACTAAGGTTCTGAAACCAATTTCGCAACTTTGGCAATTTTGTGAAGTTTTGGAAAAATTCATAATTTGGAAGTCGCCACTTAATTTTTTAGGAAAAATTAAGAAAACTATTTTAAAATGGGGTTTTTTGAATAAAACATTTTTAATAAAACCAGAGTCGGGTAAGGGTTCAAATAATTCTCTAAGGAAGGGTTTAGGCATCTTAGAGAATCCGCTAACACGCGGTTGACCGACGGATTGAAAAGTTTGGCTAATTTATTATTATTTTTATTTTGATAAATGAGAAATCTTTTGATACTTGTACATTCATATTATCACCAATTAAAGGAATAATTCAAATGTTGAAGTGCCAAAATAATAATTTAACTTAACATTTTATCCGAGTCAAGTTTTTGAGTCGAAAAATCAACATAATAACTTAAGCGTGGATTTGAAAGCTAAATACTAACTATGAAAGAATATAGATAATTCTCAAGTTAGTCTTGAAGCTTAGAGTGACTTAACTAAAACGGGTTTTGAAAATTTAGATATTTGAAGTAAATAACTAACGAAATAGAAGAGTTATTTTAAAAAACTCCCAAGGATTCATCTAAATTAGATAAAGAGTTAATTCGCGATCAATCAATAAACAAATAATAAGACAAATAAAGGAAATAAAGCATGTCTCCAAATCAAGCCATTGGACTTAATGCTCGGACCATTTTTGTCGCTTATGCTCAAATTGGAGCCGTAAGTCCTAAATCCCAAAATCTTTAGCCCTTTGCGGGCTGCTGCTACTGCTGCAAATTGGACTAATTAAAGTCCAAAATTTTCCAATTTTAGTCCATTTGGGACTGCTGCTGCTACTGATGCAATTGTATTGGATTCTAAAATCCAAAATTTAATTTTCGGCCATTTGGGATTGTCATTACACTGCTACTTAGCTGCTGCCACTGATTTGGAATTTAACCCATTAATATTAGCTTCCCTTTCATGATTCCGATGAGGTTGACTCAAGAAGAGAAAATGCAAGAGAGGGGAGTCCGTTGGACTCATTCGGAGAAAGTTCATGCGCAAGAAAAGGGAGAAAAATAAAGATTAGCAGGATAAACAAGCAAAGATCAATATGAAATGATGATCAGCAAGTGATATAATTCAATCCAATATTAAGAATTGTATCCAGAAAATAAAAGCAACACACAATGGTACTAAAACTCGCCAAGAAAGATTTCTGACTTAATCATATGACTTTAACATGAATTCTTTAACTATATTTGCAAACTTAGCACTTCTATAATACAGAATGGACAAGAGGATGCAACCTTTTATTCGCTAACTTTGATCTATGCGATTCAACAAAGAGAAAATAATCAAGACTCCAAACCAATAATTCCCATTTCAAAATAAGAAGGTGACAGAGAAAACAAAGTTTTTCCATAAATAAAATAATAAAAAAAATGTACGCAATTTAGGACCTATAGCTCGAAGGAGTGACATGAGGATCTAAGGCATTTAGGAGCAACCAAAGAGAAGTTGAATTAAAATTCAACTTCATCTAGAGCTCGACTAGACCTAGGATCAACTCATGATTCCCGAACAAATAAGATCCTCAACATATTATTTCAGATCATTCAAAATAAAACAAACATATAGCTAGTGATCATCTCATCTTAAACAGTCAATTTGGCCCAAAAAAGAAAAAAAAAGAAAAAAAGAAAAAAAGAAAAAGAGCCCATTCAAGATGCTAAACTAAGATGAGAAAAGCTCTACTCAAAGCATGAGAATTCATCAAATTTTTATACCAACAAATTGATTAATTATACCTCAGTACCATCAACCACAATGACATCAAATAGTGACAACAAAATAGAGGGGGCATCTGGAAAGAGGCTGGCAGTACATAGCCTTTAAGAACAGTGGACAAATGAGATATTGCATCTTGATAAAGCAACCAACATATTGGGTTAAGGAATAAAAAATCTCTACATGACAACTTAAATATAAAGGTATAGAGATATTATTAAACAAGCTAAATTATCTAAGAAAAATCAGTAAGACATATTACTTAAAGGATCCAACATGACAAAGCAAAAATGACGGAAACAGGATTGGCCTAGGCTTGACAGTAAACACATTTATATAGGCAAAATGAAGCTTCAAATGAACAGCAGGGGCGGGACTTGATTCAGATGGCAACACAAATAGAACACCAAAGAAAGCTAAGGAGATTTATAACCACAAAATATTAACAATAAGCCCAAAAGTAATATTATTAGCTACTTAAATATCAAACCAAAGTCTAACCCATGAAAACTGAAACAAAACTGAGAACACATAAATATAACTCAAAGAAAAGCTGGTAATTAAACAAAAAATAGCTAAGAAAGAATTTACCTCTTTCCGGGCAGCGAACTGAACGACGAGTCTGAGGGAAGCGATTTCACCACCTCTTTAAACGCGAACAAACACAAGAAGCCACAAAATTTTAAACTATGGAACCAAGAATTCCCAAAAAAACTTTTAGGATACTCTTTTGGCCTCCAAAAATCCGTTTCTCTGAACAGTGAGCAAAAAGGGTATTTATAGAGCACCTTCTAGGTCGAATTTGAGGGGGAAAACGATGTGGGAATTCGGAAATTTCAAAATCCTTGAGCGGATCAGGACTGCCCACTAGCTAGTGTACGAGTTTGTACCCTTTTTGAAAAAAATTCGAAAAGAAAAATTTGAAATTGGAGGATAATACCGTTTGGGAATGTTCTGGAAGCCTCCAGCTGTCTTCGAGCTCGTGCTAGGCACACTTAACCGTACAAATTGAAGGAGAAAGGGGAGATTGAAGAGGCAAAAATTTGTGAATGGGTTTGTTTCTTGGGTTTGCTTGGCTTTGTAGTCGAAGAAGATGTACAGGAATGGGCTGGGTCGGTGGAAGATGGGCCAAAACTTTGAATTGAAAGTCATCTGCTGGTCCAAATTGATCTCCAAAGGAAATAAATATGTATCTAATTAATTAATAAGCTTCTCGACTTTTTACCAATGTGAAATAATTAACTAATTATCAAAGGATAACACTAATTGCCGCACTAATTAAAATTTTGATTAATTTAAGGAAAAATAAGATAAGCATTAAGTTAAGCACTTTTTGTTTTTTTAGACGAAAAAATATTTATAAAACCCCAAAGTCGTACCCAAAACTTATATGTGCATAAATATAGAAATATATAATTGCTTCTAGAAACAAAACAAAACAAAACCAAGCCTGAAAACATTTTTTTTTTTTTTTGGATTTTTCAAAAATAATTATTTCCAATTGTTTAAAATTTAAGAAGCTTAGAAATTAATCAAATCGCGGAGGGTGAAAATTGGGTGTCAACAATACTATGATGTGATCGTGATATGATTGTGATTGATGACATGTGCATATTCATTATTCATCCCATGTGTGAACTATCTGTTGCATGAGTTCTGAGACACTGATATGAGGATGGATGGATATGAGACACAGTTGAGACTAGCTCCGGCTAGCGATTTGGATGCCGATGGGATCTGGTTCCGGCGGTGATACATGGTCCATGTGTGGCCCCCATGGGTTCTGATTTGAGTATTCAGCGCGGACTGTTTACGTCAACAGATGTGTATCGTAGGACAGACATGCATCACGACTACATGACATCATTATTGCATTTGCATCGCATCTGACTTCATCTTTGTCTGTGGTGTGTGGATTTTACCTATTTGCCCCTCTTCATGTGATATATGATCTATTTGCTCTTATATGAGGATATGAGGTTGATGTTGAGACACTGTTGGATATATTTGTTGAGTATGAACTGTGTAGTATAGGTTGTTGGTTCGCTGTTAGAATGAAGTTTCGGTGGTTCGGTTGGGATTGAAAGGAGTTGTTTGTAGCTGCTAGTTTAGCTTAGTTTAGTGTTACTTGCGAGTACTTGTGCTTTTCGGTACTCACCTTTGCTTCTACACAATTATGTAGGTTGACAGCTCTCCCAGATTCGACTTAGTATTTTCTTTAGCAGATTGAGCTTCGGGACATACTCGAGAGGTAGCGGTTCATTTCAGACGTGCCCTTGAGTTATCTTTACTTTCAGTTTTGTTCTATTCGAGAACTATACTCTGAGACTTGTATATTTTTATTCAAATTCTGTATTTAGAGGTTTGTACATGTGACAACCAAATTCTGGGTAGTGTTGAGTTTTAATTAAAGTCTTCCGCTTATTTATTATCTTTTATTCTCGTATTTCTACTTCTCTATCGTTGTGGTTGGGTTAGGCTGACGTGTCCGGTGGGAAATGGACACGTGCCATCACATCCGAATTTGGGGTGTGACACCACCATTAGGCACCTTTGCCGCCGCAACCACCACCATTATGACTTGATTTCGACTTATAAAATCTTAAAATTAAAGATGACCAACTTATGACTTGATTTCGACTTATAAGCGCTTGACTTAAAAAGACTTTTAGTATTTACTAAATGTATGACAATCTTCAAAAAAAAATTGCTTATGAACTAACTTGAACGTCTTATAAACTAATTAACCCAATACCTTCTTAATATAAAAGTAGTTTATTGGATACTAGACATAAGCAAGTCTCTTCTTCTGTAAAATAATTATGTGTAATTACATAGACACGCGGCCTAATTATGTATAGGCAGAAAAAGGGTAAAAAATTTATTATAATCTAGAGCCTAGAAATATTGGCATTGCCTATAAAAGGGCAAGGATCTCATGTAATGATGAACCACATACTTGTTATTATAACTTTGTGATATATCATATCGTAGAAGAAAAATGAGCCTCAAAGGAAAGTTGGTTTCTGAGATAAACATCAAGTGTGATGGAGATGTTTTTTATGAAGTATATAGGCACAGGCCACACCATATCTCTAGCATGTCCCCTGATAACATACAAAATGTGGATGTTCATGAAGGTGAATGGGGCAGCGTTGGCTCCGTTATCTTTTGGAACTTCATCTATGGTAAACCTTTATTATAAGCCCATGTCATCTTTTAGTAATCGTTAATCAACGTTATAAAGTGCCTTGCACTACTTTCGGAGGAAATTCTGTTTGGACCCCACAAGTGTGAATGTATATAATCTAACTTTTCTTTGGTCTTGTGCTCTGCCTTCTTGTTAAACTTCACCCTTGTTTGCTTATCAAACACACAATTCTCACGAAATTTCAAATTTCCAATTTGAGGAAAATGTCAGCACTTAAAATATGTTTCTGATAATGCATAAAATATTCTCAATTTGATATTATCAGTTCCCTATATCTTTAATGAATTATCTTCACCTAGGTAGAAAATCTCACTCGTTTGCTTATAAGTTGTAAATCTATTCTTGTGAGGACATATGTGAAAAAATGCACCAGAATTAAGAACTCAAAGCCCTCTCCATCAGGTCTGCTTTGTCTCATTCTTTCGACTTTTCTGAAAAGGTCTTCTCGAAAGCCTTTCATAATCCTTGTAACACCAAGGACGATCTCATTCTAACCTTCCATAGACAGAAACTAGATCGTTCATCGAATTTCTCTATTTCATACTTTGTTGAAGATGATGAAGATATTTTAACCCTATATTATGTGTAGAAGCCCTTACCAAGCTATAGATGATACCAATTGTGTCAAAAGTATCGTGGGTTACCTAGCACACAATCACAAATAAAGAAAATAGAGAAGAAAAATAACACAAGAATTTAACAAGGTTCATCTAGGTCTAATCATTCAAGCAAAAACAGAGAGAGTCTTCCACTGTGAGATAAAAGAATGAGTGTACAAATAAGTAGTCACAATCCTATAAGGAAAATGTTCTTCCATTCCTATAAGGAAAATATATTCCTTTTCCAAATCTATTCGGACAACAAATCTCTTAAAACAATAGTGATTATGAGTTTCGTAAATATATAAGAAAAAAAATTCAAGACATAATTAACAAATAATCCTTCCGTCCAACAATAGGTGTCCGCTATACTAAAAATAGATGTCCAACAATACTTGTCCAATTTAAAAAATCAAGAGATAATTTACCTTTTGTGTCTATTTTATTACCCTTGGTATTAAATATTATTTATCATCTAACACATTTTTCAAAACATTAAATTTAATAAAGTCAAAGGATAATATAGTAATATTTCCCTTATTATTTATTGTTTATTGACTCAACCCGTTTTTAATCCGTTCAGATTCAAACCAACTCACTCGATCAATTAAAAATGAAATTAATAGTATGAAATATTTACTATATTTGTTTTACAGATGGGAAAAAAGTGGTGGGAAAGGAGAAAGTCGAAGAAATAGATGAAGAAAAGAAGATGATGAAAAAAAAAGATAATTGAAGGAGATATATTGGAGGATTACAAATCATTTTACGTCACCGTTCATGTTGAGACAAAGGGTGAAAACAACTCAGTTACTTGGATTTTGGAATATGAAAAGAAGAATGCTAATGTGTCAGATCCACACACGCTCATGGAATTTCTCCTCAATATAACCAAAGATATTGAGAATCACCACATCAAGTGATACATAAATGTTATTGGGACTCTTTGAAAATGCCAACGAGTGTATGTCGGATTCTTGAAAAGTTAGAAGCAATGTAAACCAAATTCTTGGATTTAACCTGTTGTCTCAAGTCTTGTAATAATGTGTGTTGTTATTAGCGGGTGTGCTTTGAAACGTCTACTATATATATGTAGCAAAAATAAAACGACTGAATAAGGAACAATCAATATTGTATAACTTTATGTTGATTTACTATGAAGATTAAATCTTTTAAACTGATCTTAAATTTCAGGAGATATTTACTAATATATGTTGTATCATATACCCAATATTAGATAGCTTTTAGGCAAAAGTATGAACTTCTTTTTAGCTTCTTCTGTTTATGCATCTAAATTAAAATTTGTGAAAAATAAAATTTATGAAAAATAAGGCACAATCATCAACAACAATATACCAGTGGAATTCAACAGAGTGGTGCATGGAGAGGGTAGAGTGTACGCAGACCTTACCACTATCTCGTAGATATAGAGAGGCTATTTTCGAAAAATCTTCGGTTCAAGTGTATCACGCTCAAGCAAAAGAAGAAGAAAATAGTGAAGAAAGCATAACGATAAAAAAAGAAAAGTAGTGTGAAGTCAACAAGAAAGAAACAATGACAACAACAAAAAAATGTGATAATCGAAATACAATAAACAACATATGGCCAGAATTACAAGGGCATGACTAATGCTATGACATGCACTAAACCTTCGCAAGGCAAGACAACACTCTATCCCTACTAACTTTCTACCCTAATACACGACCTCCACCCTTTCCTATTTAAAGTCTTGTCCTACGTAATATGGAGCTCTGTCATGTCCTATCTAATTACTTCTCCCCACTTTTTGGGTCTACCCCTACCCCTCCACGTACCCTCTACATCCAACCTATCGCACCTCCTCACTGACACGACTCCTCAACACATGCTTAAACCATCTTACCTCATCTTGTCCGCCATAGAGGTCACTCTAACCATCTCTCGAATGACCTCATTCCTAATCTTGTCACTCCTTGTATGCCCACACATCTACCTCAATATCCTGATCTCCGCAACATGTATTTTCTGAACATGTAAATTCTTGACTGGCCAACACTCCACCCCATACAAGAAGGATAGTCTAACCACCACTCTGTAGAACTTACTCTTAAGTTTAGGTAGTACCTTCTTATCACACAAGACTCCAAAGGTACGCTATCATTTCATCCCAGACATGATCCTACTCTAACCAAATAGAGATATTAGTACAAAAACTAAATAATTAACGAGTAACAATATAACTAGCCAAATAGAAATATCAACTTGTAATATCTATATACTTTGGTTCAAGTAGATTTTGAGTTAGAATTCCTTTTGTAATCTACTTAATTTTAGTATTCTACTTTATTTTTATTTTTAAATTATTTTTTATCTGGCCTACGAGCTGGTCCAACCCACATTGCTCAAGCCCCACATAAAGTTGGCAATTCAGCCTTAGGAATAACAAAAATCTTGAGTTTTGGCAACGTTGGAAGTTCAGACTTTGAAAATGGTGGAAACTCCGACTTTGGGAATTCTAGCAATTTAGGCTTTGGCAGAGTTGACAGCTCAGGTTTCGGAATTTCAGGGAATTCAAGCTTTGGTAAATTTGGGATTTCAGGTAAATGCGACCTACCCAATATTTAAGTTATTGGAACTGTTTTTGTAGAATAAATATTACTAGTGGCAACCATTATCGCCACAATAGGAGTTTCCAGTGGCGTCCTTAAGAAGTCATCATAAATAACATTTAGTTTTGGAACTACTTGCCAGTTGCCGCAATGCTCAGGTTGCTACTAAAATGATTTTGTTTCGACTTTTTGGGCTTCAGTAGCGACTATAGTCGCCACTGAAAGCTCAATTTCTAGTAGTTTTGCATCAATCATGAATGAGTTTCTATAGTCAAAGCATTAGATGATATCTCACACAATAGGCAATCCCTCTTCTATTGCTCTTGATAGAAATTAGCATTGGCATGGACAAGGTCCCCTCTCTAATTCTAATACAAAACATGTCTATAATTAATCTCAACAGCAAATTTGCAAAAGAGATATAGTGTTTAGTTTGGGGGGGGGGGGGGGGGAGGGGGGGTAGGCATCATTTCCTTTATAAATAAGTAGTTACGCGTAGGGTGCTAAAATTTATCGTTAAATCTATTTACAATTTTTTTTATAATTTAATTAAACTATTTTCACATAAAAAGGACAAATGAAGGAAATAAATAAAGGGATAATTCAAAGTTATATTCTAGGAAGAACATTTTAGGGAGTACAAAAAGATAGAAAAGGTAAAATTGTAAACTGATTGGTCAAATTAAAAGTACTTACATGCGGTAAAACAATAAATTAAAAATGACCAACTTATGGTTGATTTCGGATTATAAAGAGTTATAAGCACTTTTAGTGTTTGTCAACTATATGATAAGCTTAAAAATATGCTTATGAACTAGTTTGAACCACTTAGAAACTTAACCTAATACCTTCTTAATAAAAAAATAGATAATAGTATTTTTCTGTACTAATGGTGTGTAGTTACATGCACACACCTAATTATGTATAGGCTTTAAACCAAAACAAAAAAAACAAAAAAATTATGTATAGGCATAAAAAAAAAAACGAAATTTACAGTCTTAAGTCTAGACATGTTGACATTGCCTAACTATAAAAGGGCAGAGCTACTCATGTAATGATTAACCACATACTTATTATTATAACTTTGTGATATATCATAGAAGAAAAATGAGTCTTCAAGGAAAGTTGATTTCTGAGATAAATATCAAATGTGATGGAGATGTGTTTTATAAAATAATTAAGTACAAACCATATGATATCTTTCGTATATGCTCTGATAAGATACAAAATATGAATATTCATGAAGGTGAATTAGGCAATATTGGCACTGTTAAGTCCTGGAAATTCACCCATGGTAAATCCGTATTATATTTTTGGTTTCAATATTTATTTTTGTAGGTTCGTTTTTCTTGTTCAAATTGTAAGTAAGTTATAGGAGATCATTTCCTCGAAAAAAGTTTAGACATCTAGCTCAAACTTATCCGTTCATTAATTTGATCCAACATTTTTATTAATTCAAACTGTTTTTAACCCATACAGATTCAATTCATTTCACTAGATCATTTAAAAAGCAAAATTAGTACTAGTAGTATGCAATATTTACTATATTTGTTTGCAGGTGGGAAAGAGATTGTTGTAAAGGACGTAATTGAAGAAATAGATGATGAAAAGAAGCTGATTAAAAAAAAGGTAATTGAAGGTGATTTGTTGGATTACTATAAATCATTTTACGTCACTATTCAGGTTGACATAAAGGGTGAAAACAACTTAGTTACTTGGATCATGGAATATGAAAAGAAGAATACAAATGTGCTAGATCCACACACATATATGGAATTATGCCTCAGTGTCACTAAAGATTTTGGACTCACAATCTCAAGTGATGCATAAATATTATTATTATTATTATTATTATTATTATATATGTACTTTGGAATAAAAGCCTAAGTCGATGGATATTGATAAACAAAAATAAAAGTTTCGAAACTAATTCTATTTAATTCCATATATTTATGCAAGTCTGTAATGAAATCGATAATATTATATTGAATAAAATCTCCGTAAGTCCATTTCTATGATAATAATTATAACAAAAAACTAGCTAGAGACATTTAGTGGCAAAGTCAGAATATTGACTAAGGCATGTCAAAATAAAAAGAAGAAAAATCGTGTAGAAGTCAGGAGTGTCAATATGTAATATATATACACAAAATATTATTTTAATCTAGCTAGCTATATATACAATGTAATTTTTTAATGAAAAGGTGTCAGTAAACACCCCTCAATTAATGTGGCTCCACCACTTGAAACATTGATCTAGGAAAGACCTAACGAATTCTTTTAATGTATCATTTCCGAGTTCAATGAATTATCGATTTTTTTTCCTACCACTTGGGGGTATATCTGTGACTATGACAATGGTCTATAGGGTACATACCTTTTTTTTTTTGTTTACCTAGGACGCTTATTAACTATTTTTTAATTATATCTTTAACATGCTCCCCTCATGCACGTATGAAACTGATTCATATTTTTGATAATAGGTTACAACAACTTGAACTTAGGGTTTCATCTGCTATGATACTATATTGATGTGTATCAATTTCATATAAAAAATTAATTTATTAAAGAAAGCTTACTTTTATTTTCTTTAAAAAAAAAAAAAGGAATGCGTACCACAATGATGATATTAACAGCACTGAAGTATTCAGATTCAACAATGACAGTGGCACTTTCAACAATAGTATATTGTTTAGCAGTTCCATGAAATATAATATTTGGGACATTTTTAGGGTCTCCATATAATATAACAAAAGGCTTATTTCTCTCAATTTTGACTTGTTCATGAAATTGCAGATGAATGTGTGAAGTAGAAAGATTAAATAGTCCTGATTTCCCCCAAAACATTATTTTCGGTACCTATTTAATGACGTGACAACCGCAAATTTTTAGATTTTTTTTTAAAAATGCATATTAAGCTTTGATGCATAATGAAATATCACATTCAACAGTCAATAAGAGATTTCAATGCAAATGAATACACTATAAAAATCTAGATGACTCATAATCGCTAAATTGCTCGTAACTAACAATATTTTAATTTTGATAATTCGTAGCTAGATAGAATTAGGGAGAAAGTTTTGCTATTTAGCTAAAGAATATATTTGTCCGCCATAAATTTCCTATTTTTGGTAGTGATATATAGTGAACTATAAAATTAGCTAAGGTAAAAGCCACCTCAAGGATTGGAAGTTTTCAAAGTACAAAAATGATGTGTATTATGCCCCTAGAAACACAAGAACATTATATTAGTGAACCTAATTATTGTTGTATACTATCTTGAGGTCACAGAAGGAATTCGTAAACTTCAAATTTTGAATATGCCTTTGGCTAGCATCAAGAGAACAGGACACAAAATATCGTTTGTGCAGAGTACTTGTTTTATGATGCGTATTAGCGCCTTAGATAATTAATGAAATATCAGATTTAGTAGTCATAGGAGATTACAATGTATGTGAACTACAAAGTTAGCTTTACTTGCCACCAAACGAAGAGCGGAGAAAAGTAAGAAAATTCGGGCTATTTAGGCACTTGAGGGATTTCTGGCTTTAATAAAGTTAGAAATTCAGTCTTAGAAATGACATGAATCTCGAGTTTTTGCAAGGTTGGAAGTTCAATCTTTGGAAATATGTGGAAACTCCGGCTTTGGGATTTCTGGCAATTCAAGCTTTAGCAGAGTTGGCAGCTCGGGTTTCAAACTTTCAGGGAATTCAAGCTTTGGTGAATTTGAGATGTCAGGTAAATGTGGCAATTTGGGCCTAGTCAATTTTAAGTGGCGACCTACAAAATATTCAAGTTTCTGGAACTGTTTTTGTAGAATAAATATTTACTAGTGGCAATCATTATCGCCACAATAGGAGATTTTAGTGGCGAACTTGTTGCCACGGCGCTCAGGTCGCTACTAAAATGTTTTTGTTTCAACTGAAAGGTCACACAATAGGCAATCCCTCTTCTATTGCTATTGCTTCAGCACAAAGATTAGTAGTTATAGGGATATATAGTATTAGCATTGACATAGACAAGGTCCCCTATCTAATTCTTATACAAAACATGTCTATAATTAATCTCAACATAAAATTTGCAAAAGAGATATAGTATTTAGTTGTGGGGGCCGGGGGTAGGCGTCATTTCTTTTATAAATAAGTGGTTACACGTAGGGTGCTAAAATTTATCGTTAAGTCTATTTACAAAAAAAAAATTAATTTAAAAGTACTTTTACATAAAAAAGAAGAAGACAAATGACGGAAATAAATAAAGGGATAATTCAAAGTTATGTTCTAGGAAGAACATTTTAGGGAGTACAAAACCATAGAAAAGGTGAAATTGTAAAGTGCTTGGTCAAATTAAAAGTGCTTATAAGCTATAAAACCATAAATTAAAATGATCAACCTATGGGTGATTTCGGATTATAATCACTAGATGAGTGATAAACACTTTTAGTGTTTCCCAACTATATGATAAGCTTAAAAAATATGATTATGAACTAGTTTGAACCACTTGGAAACTTAACCTTATACCTTCTTTATATAAAAGTAGCTTATTGGGTACTAGATATAACCAAGAGTCTCTTTCTGTGACAATTGTGTGTAATTACATGCACACACCTAATAATGTATAGGCCAAAGAAATATGAAATATATAGTCTAGAATCTAGACATATTGACATTGCTTAACTATAAGAGGGTAGAGATACTCATGTAATGATGAACCACACACTTATTATTAATTATTACTTTGTGATTTATCATAGAAGAGAAATGAGTCTTGAAGTTAGAAAATTGGTTTCTGAGATAAACATCAAGTGTGATGGAAATGTGTTCCATGAAATGATTAGGTATGAACCACATCATATCTCCAGCATATGCTCTGATAAGATACAAAATGTGGATATTCATGAAGGTGAATTGGGTACTATTGGCTCTGTTAAGTCCTGGAAACTCATTCATGGTAAACTTGTATTATATTTGGTTTCAATATTTATTAGTTGACATCTAGCTCAAACTGATCCGTTCATTATTTTGATCCAATATTTTTATTGATGCAAACCATTTTTAACCCATTCAGATTCAATTCAATTCAATCGATCATTTAAAAAGAAAAATTAGTAGTATGAAATATTTACTATATTTGTTTGCAGATGGGAAAGAGATCACGGCAAAGGAAGTAATTGAGGAAATAGATGATGAAAAGAAGTTGATTAAAAAAAAGATAATTGAAGGTGATTTGTTGGAGTATTATAAATCATTTTATATCACTATGCATGTTGAGACAAAGGATGAAAACAACTTAGTTACTTGGATCATGGAATATGAAAAGAAGAATGCAAATGTGCCTGATCCACACACGTTAATGGAATTATGCATCAATGTCACTAAAGATATTGAGACTCACCATCTCAAGTGATACATAATTATTATTATTATTATTATTATTATTATTATTATTATTATTATTATTATTATTATTATTATATCTACTTGGAATAAAAGCATGAGTCGATCGATATTGATAAATAAAAATAAAAGTTTCGAAACTAGTTCTATTTAATTCCATATATGTGTATGCAAGTTTGTATTCAAATCGATAATAATATTCCATTGGATAAAATCTCTGAAAAATAAAAGTGGATTGCTTGCAAGTCCATTTCTGTCACGACTCAAAAAATGGATGTGATGGCACTTGTCTATTCCCACCAAGACAAGTCAGTCTCAATCCAACGAAGTGAAAAAAATGCAGAATGTAAAGCAAGAATAACAAAAGGAAGAAAACTTAGTCATTCTAATATAATCCCCAAAACTTGGTTGTCACGTGTACAAGTCACTAATACATATAGTGCAAAAGTGAAAAAATAAGTACAAGTCTTAATGTCATTGTTTCTCAAGTAGAACAAAGCATAACATAAAGGAAAAAGAGGGTCCACCGAGATAACAAACAGCTACCTCTCAAAGTCCTTCGACAAGCCTTGGGTATAGAAGAAGAATATCGACCAATCACTACACAAGTGTAGAAGCAAGGATCGAGCACCAAACAACATGGTACCCAACAAGTAACCTAATAAGCAAAATAAAACTAGCTAAAAAACGAAGACAGTTTTCATCCAATACACAGTTCGCAAGCTCTCATGATCATAGTCTAATAGTCACATTCAACAACCATCAAGTAGAAAATATAACAATCACAAGTGTCACATAGATCATGAAATTGCAGATGAATGTGTATTATGCCACTAGAAACACAAGAACATTATATTAGTGAATCGATGGCAGAACAATTACATAAATAATCCTTCCAAAACAATGGATTGCTCTCTAGTATGCCATTTCTGGAATGGGGGTGGATTCGAAGTACTTTACGTGCAGATTCAGGGGAATCTAGTAATTTTTGCACAAAAAAAATATGAATTTTATTGTCTAGAGTCTAGACATATTGTAAACAATTGTAGAGCTACTCATGTAATGATGAACCACACACTTATTATTAATTATTACTTTGTGATATATCATATAAGAGAAATGAAACTTGAAGCTAAAAATTTGGTTTCTCAAATAGAAATTAAGTCTGATGGAGATGTTTTCCATGAAATATTTAGGTATAAACCATATAATATTTCTAGCATGTCTCCTGATAAGATACAAAATGTGAATATTCATGAAGGTGAATGGGGGTACTCCTGACTCTATTATCTTTTGGAACATCACCCATGGTAAATCTATTTCCTCTTTGAATAATTAATCATTTGGTTTCAATACTTACTAGCTTGATTATTCTAAATTTCAATTGCATATGGACCAAAGGGGGTGGGGCCGTGGGGGGGGGGGGGGGTAAATCCATTAGCTTTAGTCTTTACATTTTTATTTTTAATTTATATTCTCTTACATTAACACATTCGCCCCGATCCTACACCCTGGACGTGGCTGGCACTCGAGAACCATTGCTGGCCCCAAGCGAACCCTTGGTCTGACTTACTTACTCAGCGGATGACTTAAACACAAGAAATAGTCTAAAAAGGAACTTGTGAAATAACTTAGAATGTCTTTAAATAACCATTCAAACTTAGCCAATATGGCAACCTCAAGTCTCAAAAACATTAGCCATTAATAAAGTAGTGACAAATGAATTTAACTAACTAACTGTCTGTCTATGAAGCCTCTAAATAACTGAGATGGATGTCTGGACAGGCCCACGACATCCTAATGAACTAATAATAAAACTAAAAGCAATAAAAGGGATCCTTCGGAAGCAAGGAGGCTTACCAAGAGACTCTGAATGCTCAAACTAGATCAACGAGGCGCTGGATGTTGATCCTGGTTACCTACGTCTGCATCATAATAAGATGCAGGCCAACTGGCATCAGTACATTGAATGTACGAGTATGCGAGTTAGAATGCTAAACATAACTTAAGCTTGAAAAGGATCTGAAAAAAGACACTTACATTGGCTTTAGTCAAATCCTGAATAACTTAACTCAATATAAAGCAATAAACATATGCAGTATATATAAAGCTTGTAAAATAGTGGAAAACAACTTAGTTCGTTAAAGAAAAATGCAATAACAAACTCAACTTTACTCATATAATAAAGTAATATAGTTTATGTGGGAGATTCTTTTACCTTACAACCACCACTATGAGCCTAAGTGGTGATACAACGTCTTGCCCACGTTGCCAAAACTATCTTATACTTTGCCGTCATATAGAACTACTTAACTTAGTGGATCCACTAGTCTATGCTAAAAGCATCTTAAGGAGTCATCTAAAAAATATGATCCTTTACTACCCATCATGGCTACATGGTTTATGGAGACTTGAGTTAATATGAACTCGCATCCCCATATCAGTGCCCAATACTACTCCTAAAATATACTTAGCTCATATGTTTTTAAAACAAACTTCTTTCTTTGGTTTGAGATAATTACTCAAAACTTATCTTAAAAACTCTTTTGGAATCGATGTTCCCTTTCTTTCTCAAATGTGAAAACATTTTTAAACTCTTGGGAATACTTAGTTCCCTTTATAGCTTTTTGAGAAATTAACTATACTCTTTACTCTTTGTTTAACTTGAACTTAAGTCTTAGAACAAAGAAAACGTTTGTGAAAGACTTTTGAAAACTTCATAAACTTCTCTTAACTTGACTCTTAACTTTCCTTGATTTGAATTATGGATTCAAGGATTGTGATTTGTGATAGGAAAGATCTCATGATGTTTAGGAGTGTTTGTAGATAGCTAAACATGAGAAAAGATCAAGAAATCACCGTCTTGGAACAAGTCTGCGACGCGGAGTTTCATTTAAATATTTGATTGCGAAAATTAATTTTGAGACAGAGGAGTCTGCGTCCTAACCGCGATGCGGAGCTGACTTTTATTCACTGAAGGAGCAAGTCCGCGATGCAGACTTGCGTGCCAAAACCTGCTCGACTTTTCCTTCTTCGTTTTTCAGCCCCAATTCGCCTAAACTCAACCATTGGTCTCAAATTCATTTTAGATTCAGGTACCCAACATATATACTCAAGAACCTAACTCAAAACAACTCTAAAACTCAACATAAAGAACTCAGTAACTCCTCAATTTAGCCCAATTCAAGAACGACATTCAAATTCAAGAATATATATCAAGAACGTCAACTTTCAAACTCTTTTAGGACGAATATCGCTGAACTAAGCATGTTTGACGCGTGGATGAATGAACCCAACGCTATGAAAGACTCACATACCTTGTAGGATCAATTCCTTGGCGAAATCCACAACCAAAATCGATGTTCTTGGCGAATCTTGCTTTTCCTCTTCTCTTTTCTCTTCTTTTCTCTTTTCTCCAAACCCTAGCGTGAAACTTCAACTTTTCTAAACTGGCTAAAATCTGATTTTTTTTACCGCAATTAACTCCTAAAAACGAATTAGAATAATTAGGTAAGTAAAAGACTAAATTACCCTTCCAAATCCGGATAAGGTTTTCCTTATTCAAACAGCCCAACTTCCAAAGGGAATAACTCACTCAAAAGAACTCGGAATCGTGTAAACTCAGCGGCGTTGGAAAGGTTATTCCAAGAGATTTCCAACCATATCTGGAAATACACCTAACTCGTCTTGAGTTAGGAGTTATGGCCGTTTCAAGTTGACCAAAACCCAACTTATTCTAATTTAACAAAATTTCCAGATTTTCATTCTTTCCAAAAATCACTATTTCCGATTATTAGCTTCTTCCTAGTTATTTCAAAATGTAAGATGTTACAATATCTCCCCCTTGGGAACATTCATCCTCGAATGAGATTACTCTTACTAGGCTAAGGGTTGTAACATCAAGTTCAAACACCCAACAAGCAAATGCAAACAAACAACATGCTCAGTCATAATTTAAAGAGTACTAAGAAGAGAATTAGTACCTTGGTCTGGAATTTCTCCGGATTCGAAGAGATGTGGATATCTTCTCTTCATATCTTCCTCAGCTTCCCAAGTAGCTTCCTCAACGAATTGATTCCTCCAAAGAACTTTGACTGACGCTACCTCTTTTGTTCTCAACTTGCGAACTTGGCGATCTAGAATCTGAACAGGAATCTCTTCATAAGATAAGCTACCCTTGATCCCAATATCTTTAGTCGGTATAATCAATTAAGGATCGCCCATGCACCTCTTCAACATAGAGACATGAAATACCAGATGAACCGTTGTTAACTCTTATGGTAGCTCCAATTCATAAGCTATTTTGCCAGTCCTCTTGGAAACTCTGTAAGGTCCAATATGCAGGGGACTAAGCTTCCCCTTCTTACCAAATCTTATAACACCCTTCATGGGTGAAACTTTAAGATATACCCAATTATCTACTTCAAACTCTAACTCTCTTCTCCTAACATCAATGTAGGATTTCTGATGACTCTGTGTTGTTTTCAAGCTCTCTTGAATCACTTTAACCTTCTCCATTGCTTGATGCACTAAATCTGGTCCTATCAACCTAGCTTCCCCAACTTTAAACCATCCAATAGGAGATCTGCATCTTCTCCCATAAAGAGCTCCTAAGGAGCCATTTAGATGCTAGAATGGTAGTTATTGTTGTAAGCGAACTCGATGAGAGGTAGGTGATCATCCCAATTACCTTTGAAATCAATCACACAAGCCCTCAACATATCCTCTAAGGTCTGAATAGTGTGATCTGCTTGTCCATCTGTCTGAGGATGAAAAGCAGTGCTTAAGTTCACCTTGAACTCAAGCCTTTCTGAAAAGACTTCCAAAATTGTGCAGTAAATTACGCACTTCTGTCTGAAATAATGGAGACCAGAACCCCATGAAGTCTTACCACTTCTTGAATATATAGCTTAGCATAATCTTCTGCTGAATAGGTAGTCTTCACTGGCAAAAAGTGGGATGATTTTGTCATTCTATCAACAATCACCCAAATGGAATCATGTTGCCTGCGAGACATTGGTAAACCTGTGATGAAATCCATATTAATCATTTCCTACTTCCATTCTGGAAGTTCTACATCCTGAGCCAAACCACTGGGCCTTTGGTTCTCTACTTTAACTTGTTGGCAATTCGTACACTTAGCAACAAATTTTGCAATGCCCTTCTTCATGCTATTCCACCAATACACTTCTCTCAAGTCACGATACATCTTCGTGGAACCCAGATGAATGGAATATCTGGAGCTATGAGCTTCCTCCATGATTCTTTCTTGGATTCCATCCATCAATGGTACACACAATCTACCTTGATATCTTAATACAACATCTCCCCCTTGTTCAAAAGCTAATACTTTTTGCTTATGAACATTTGCCTTCAATTCAAGCAAAATTGGGTGTTGGTCTTGCTTCTCTTTCACTTCTGACACTAATGAAGATTCAGCTCCATTCATCACCACTACTTATCCTTCTGTGGAATCCATTAGTCGGACTCCTAAGTGTGCAAGTCTATGCACATCCTTTGCTAACTCTCTATTTTCTTCCTCAACATGGGCAGTACTACCCATAGACAGCCTACTTAAGGCATCAGCAACAACATTAGCCTTACATGGGTGGTAGAGAATACTCATGTCATAATCCTTGAGTAATTCCAATCACCTCATTTGTTTAAGATTAAGATCTTTCTGAGTAAATACATACTGAAGACTTTTTTTCATCAGTGAATACATCAGCATGCATACCATACAAATAATGACGCCATATCTTCAAAGCAAATACTACCGCAGCCAACTCTAAGTCATGGGTGGGGTAATTCTTCTCATGGACTTTTAACTGTCTTGAGGCATAAGCTATAACTTTGTCATTCTGCATTAATACACAACCCAAACCAACTCGAGATGCATTACAATACACCATAAAACCTTGAGTACTTTCTGGTAAGGTCAATACTGGGGTAGTAGTCAACCTCTTTTTCAATTCCTGAAAGTTTTTTTCACAAGTTTCAGACCATTGAAACTTCACTGTCTTCTAAGTTAACTTGGTCAAAGGGGACGAAATAGATGAGAACCCCTCTACGAACCTTCTATAATATCCATCCAAGCCCAAGAAACTCCTAATATCAGTTGGAGATGTGGGTTTAGGCCAACTCTGCACTGTCTCTATCTTTTGGTTATCAACTCTAATTCCATCACCAGAAACTATGTGACCCAAGAATGCCACAGACTCAAGCCAAAACTCGCATTTAGAGAACTTAGCATATAACTCCTTATCTTTCAAAGTCTAAAGAACTATTCGGAGATGACTAGCATGATCTTCTTCATTCCTCGAATAGATTAGTATGTCAGCAATGAAGACGATGACAAACATATCTAAATAAGGTTTGAAAACTATATTCATAAGGTCCATGAACGTTGCTGGTGCATTAATTAAACGGAACGACATGACCAAAAACTCATAATGACCATAACAGGTCCTGAATACTGTCTTTGGAATATCACATTCCCTTACTTTCAACTGATGCTAGCCAGATCTGAGGTCTATCTTAGAAAAACAAGAAGAACCCTGAAATTGATTGAAAAGATCATCAATTCTCGGAAGAGGGTACTTATTCTTGATGGTAACTTTGTTCAACTGACGGTAATCTATACGCATCCTAAGGAAACCATCTTTCTTTCTCACAAATAAGACCGGAGTGCCCCAAGGTGAGACACTTGATCGAATGAAACCCTTATCAAAGAGATCTTTCAACTGCTATTTTAAGTCTTTCAACTCTGTTGGTGCCATTCTATATGGTGGAATAGAAATAGGACGAGTATATGAAAGAATATTTATGCCAAAATCTATTTCTCTCTCAGGAGGGACTCTGGGTAGATCATCTGGAAAGACTTATGGAAACTCTTTTACTATAGGAACTGACTGAATGGGAGGAATCTCAACACTAGAGTCATTAACTCAGACTAAGTGATAGATACAACCCTTAGAAACTAACTCTCTCGCCTTAAGGTACTAAATGAAACGACCCTTAGGCGCTGCTGAACTACTACTCCTCTCTATGACAGTCTCATTAGGAACTTGAAACTTAACAACTCGAGTTCTACAATCAATAGAGGCATAACAGGCATGAAGTCAGTCCATACCTAGAATGACATCAAAATCTACCATGTCTAACTCAATTAAATCAGACATGGTGTCTTTGTGTTTTATGGAAATGACACAATAACGATATACTATCTCAGCTAGAATAGACACCCCAACAGGTATAGAAACACAAAAGGGTTCACAGAGTTTCTGAGGAAGAACATCACACTTATTTGCAACATAAGGGGTTACAAAAGATAAACTTGCTCTTGGGTCTAGTAAAGCATAAACATCAAAAGTAAAGACTTTGATCATACCAGTGACAACATCTGGAGAGTTCTCTTGCTCTTGGCGACTAGTAATCTCATAAAGACTGTTTTCTCATCTGCTAGTATCGAAAGTAGCTCCTCTAGTTGTAGCCCTGTCTGGTGGAGCAACTGATGAAGATTGGGCCCTATTGCCCGGATTTCCACTACCTTGCCTGTTCTTTGGGCACTCTTTCATAAAGTGACCCTCTTGTCCACAGTTGAAGCAACCTGTCTGGCCATCACGACAATTACCTGGATAGGTTCTACCACACCTAGAACATGAAGGAGCCCAATTACCTCATTGTGCCACACTACCTTGAAAGTGTGCAGGTCTAGCTCTAAAGTTCTGCGAATTCACCATTATGCTCACCTTTGTTTCGGGATGCAGGAGCACTAGAAAATGATGAAGCAGGTCCCTTTTGCTTTTACTGAAAGGACGAACGGTTCACATTACCCTTCTGCTGCCCGGACTCATTCCCTGTCTTAGCTTTCTTATTTCTGAACTCTTCTTTATCCCTCAGTTTCTCTTCTTCAACCTGTTGCACATATACCATCAACCGTGATATGTCCATGTCCCCAATTAACATAGCTGTCGTGCCCTATTTTCTTGATAGACGGGACAACCCAGCAACAAACAAACTCATCCTAGTCCTCAGATTTGCAACCATCTCCGAAGCATAACGGGACAGTTGGGTGAATTTCAACCCATACTCATGAACACTTAAAGAATTCTGCTTAAGTGTGAGGAATTCTTGTACGTTAGCCTCTTTCAGTTCTCGGGGAAAGAAACGCCCCAAGAAGGCCTCCTCAAAACAAACCCAACTCACGGATGATGCATCCTCATCTCTACCCTCTTTTCACTTATCAAACCAAGTCCTAGCTATACTATTTGATTGATACGCAACTAGTTTAACTCGCTCAGTATCGGCAACATGCATAACCTCAAATACCTTCTTCAGTTCCTCAATAAAATTCTCCGGATCCTCTGTAGTGTTCAAACCTGTGAAACTTGGAGGATTCATCCTTAAGAACTCATGGATCCTCGAAGTGTCAGCTACTTCTTGTCAATTCCCTCTCTGCTGCCCATCTTGGTTGGTCACAACTTGGCTCATCATTCGGATAGCCTCACGAAACTCAGCATTTGTAACTTCCTCTTGCGGCTGCACTTCAGGTGCATTTGGTAACTCTTTCTCCTCAATATTACGCCTAGTAGGGCGACCACTAAGAGCTCTTCGTGGAGGCATGCTTATCTGAAAACACGCGCAAGCATGAATTAGAAGTAAACTTTTTAGAGATCAAACTCTTAACGCATAAAATAAGTGTGAAAGAAGTGAGAAATTTTACTAAGTGTTGCAGCCTCCTAATCAAAGATGTGGTGCGCTACACACTAATAACTAGGACTCTACAGACACTACTTCATAGACTCCCTAGGACTCGTGAACTTTGTGCTCCTATACAAAGTTTGTCACGCACCGAGCCTACACCCTAGACGTGGTTGGCACTCGAGAACCATTGCAAGCCCCAACCGAACCCTTGGTCTGGCTTACTTACTCAGCGGAAGACTTCAACACAAGAAATAGTCTAAAAAGGAACTTGTGAAATAACTTAGAATGTCTTTAAATAACAATTCAAACTTAGCCAATATGGTAACCTCAAGGCTCAAAACATAAGCCATTAATAAAGTAGTGACAAATGAATTTAACTAACTGATTGTCTGTCTATGAAGCCTCTAAACAACTGAGATGGATGTCGGGACAGGCCTAAAACATTCTAATGAACTAATAATAAAACTGAAAGCAATAAAAGGGATCGTCTGAAAGCAAGGAGGCTTATCACAAGACTCTTAGTGCTCAAACTAGATCAACAAGGTGCTGGATGTTGATCCTGGTTACCTGCGTTTGCATCATAATAAGATACAGGCCAACTGACATCAGTACATTGAATGTACGAGTATGCGAGTTGGATTGCTAAACATAACTTAAGCTTGAAAAGGATTTGGAAGAAACACTTACATTGACTTTACTCAACTCCTGAATACCTTAACTCAATATAAAGAAATAAACATATGCAGTATATATAAAACTTATAAAATAGTGGAAAACAACTTTGTTCGTTAAAGAAAAATGCAATAACAAACTCAACTTTACTCATATAATAAAGTAATATAGTTTATGTAGGACATTCTCTAACCGACAACCACCATTATGAGCCTAAGTGGTGATACGGCGTCTTGCCCACGCTGCCAGAAATGTCCTATACTTTGTCGTCATATAGAACTACTTAACTTAGTGGATCCACTAGTCTATGCTAAAAGCAACTTAATGAGTCATCTAAAAGGTATGATCCCTTACTACCCATCATGGGTTCATGATTTATGGAGAGTTGAGTTAATATGAACTCGCATCCCCATATCGATGCTCAATACTACTCCCAAAATATACTTAACTCATATGTTTTTAAAAAACTTCTTTCTTTGGTTTGAGATAATTACTCAAAACTTAGCTTAAAAGCTCTTTTGCAATCGATGTTCCCTTTCTTTCTCAAATTTGAAAACATTTTTAAACTCATGGTAATACTTAGTTCCCTTATACCTTTTTGAGAAATGAACTCAACTCTTTATTCTTTGTTTAACTTGAACTTAAGTCTTAGAACAAAGTTAAAACGTTTGTGAAAGACTTTTGAAAACTTTATAAACTTCTCTTAACTTGACTCCTAACTTCACTTGACTTGGCTCTTAACTTTCATTGAATTGAATTATGGATCCAAGGATTTTGATTTGTGATAGGAAAGATCTCATGATGTTTAGGAGTGTTTGTAGATAGCTAAACATGAGAAAAGATCAAGAGATTACCGTCTTGGAACAAGTCCGCGAGGCGGAGTTCCATTTAAATATTTGATCGCGAAAATTAATTTTGCAACAGAGGAGTCCGCGTCCTAACCGTGACGCTGATCTAACTTTTATTCACTGAGGGAGCAAGTTTGGGATGCGGACTTGCGTGCCAAAACCTGCTCGACTTTTCCTTCTTCATTTTTCAGCCCCAATTTGCCTAAACTCGACCATTGGTCTCAAATTCATTTTAGATTCAGGTACCCAACATATATACTCAAGAACCTAACTCAAAAGAACTCTAAAACTCAACGTAAAGATCTCAGAAACTCCTCAATTCAGCCCAATTCAAGAACAACATTCAAATTCAAGAATACATATCAAGAACATCAACTTTCAAATTCTTTTAGGATGAATATCGCTGAACTAAGCATGTTTGGCGTGTGGGTGAACAAACGCAACTCTATGAAAGACTCACATACCTTGTAGGATCAATTCCTTGGCGAAATCCACAACCAAAATTGATCGTTCTTGGCAAATCTTGCTTTTCCTCTTCTCCTTTCTCTTCTTTTCTCTTTTCTCCAATCCCTACCGTGAAACTTCAAATTTTCTAAACTGGCTAAAATCTATTTATTTTTTTACCCCAATTAACTCCTAATAATGAATTAGAATAATTAGGTAAGGAAAAGACTAAATTACCCTTCCAAATCCGAATAAGGCTTTCCTTTTTCAAACAGTCCAACTTCCAAAGGTCATAACTCACTCACACAAACTCAGAATTGTGTCGGTGGAGTTGGAAAGGTTATTCCAAGAGCTTTCCAACCATATCTGGAAATACACCTAAATCATCTTGAGCTAGGAGTTATGGTCATCTGAAGTTGACCAAAACTCAACTTATTCTAATTTAACAAAATTTCCAGATTTTCATTCTTTCTAAAAATGACTATTTCCAATTATTAGCTTCTTCCTAGTTATTTCAAATTGCGAGATGTTACAACTAGATTCAACGGCGTCAGGCCCGTAGCTCCCGTCAATGCTCCGGTTGAGGAATCTGCAGCGAGAGGTCGCGGTAGAGGTAGGGGCAGAGGAAGAGCTAGGGGTAGAGGTCATGAAAAATGGAACTCCTATTAAGAATGCTCCTCTGAATGAGAACCTTCGTGTGCATCATGAATAGATTTAAGAGGAGATTATTGATATTGAGAATGTGGGACAAGAGAAAGAGGTGCAGGTTGGGACTACAGGTGTTCCTTCTTTGGATCCAATGTTAGCTCAACAGATCATGTCGTTCTTAATAGGATTGGTTGGTCCTGGAGTGCTTCCTTCTGCTCAAGCTCCTACTAATCCTCATGTTGCTAGCACTGCGCCCAAAGTGGGTGGGACTGGAGGTAATGATGTTTTCTTCCGTCCTTTGTTGGGTTCTGTTATGACTGGTAATGAGCATGAAATATTGACTAAGTTTCTGAAGCTAAAGCCTCCTGTGTTTCTTGATTCTGAGAATGAAGATGCTTATGAGTTCATTCTGGATTGCTATGAGAGGCTTCATAAACTGGTATTGTTCATCAGCATGGGGTTGAGTTTGTGTCTTTCCAACTTCAAGGTGAGGCTAAACAGTGGTGGAGAGCTTATATGGAATGTAGATCTTCAAATTTACCTCCACTTACTAAGACCCAATTTCATGCTCTATTTCTAGAGAAGTACGTGCCTAGGACTTTGAGGGATCATAAGAAGGATGAGTTTATGGCTTTGGAGCAGGGAGGTATGACTGTGGCTGCTTATGAGGCCAAGTTCCATGCTTTGTCTAGATATGCTACTCAATTGGTGACTACTGAGGAAGAGAGAATCCGGTTATTTATTAGGGGATTAAATTTTGAGTTGCAAGTATTATCTGTTCATATGACTTCTGCAGGGAGGATCTTTAATGAGGTGACAGACTATGTTAAGAAAGTGGAGGGGGTGAGGCGAGAAGGTCAAGCTAAGGCATGGGCAAAAAGGGCCAAAAACTCAAATAACTTTCAAGGTTCTCACTACAACATTTTATGTCTACAACCACCCTAGAAAAGTGTGGCCTAAACTATGAAAAAGTGTTGCCTTTGATAAAAGGCCACACTTTTTGACTTTAAGCAACGCTTTTCCAAGGGTGGCCGAAAGAGGCGTAACCTTAGAGTTTAGGCAACACTTTTCAAGTGTTGCCTAATTAACTACACTTAAAAGCGTAGCCTAAAAGGCAAAAAGGCCACGCTTTGATGTACCTCAAATAGCAACATTTCTATCTCATACAACTACACTTTCAAGCGTGGCCTTTGCTTCCTTATTGGCTACGATTTTAAAGTGTTGCCTTTTCCATCTAATGTATGACAACACTTTGAAGTGTAGTCCTTTCTCATGTGCATACCACAATTTACAGTCCTATGGCTACACTTTTTAAGTGTGGTAATATTATTTTGGCTATAAATATTTATATGCCACAATTTTTAATTAAAAAACACCAATATTGTTTTGCAATAAATAATCTCAAGAATTAAATTAGCTAATAAGTAATAAGTAATTCAAATATACAGATTTGCAATAAACTTCAAAAGATAGTATGTCTTGTGTGCATACACATACTTATAAAGCAATATTCTTAATATGTGTACTCAATAGTTCAAAAAGTACTCTTATAATAGTTCAATATATTCTAAAATGAATATATTTCACAAAATCAAATATAATGTATTCAAACTTTTACAATAGTTCAGAAACTTTTCATCATACACTTCAATGAGATCAAATTGACTTGTGGCGACCCTTCAAATTTGATCACCTCCATTCCCTACATATACCAGATTGCAGCAGTTATAGAAGAGGCAAGAAGTTCCAGATTGCAGCAGTTGTAGAACAACAAATCAGATTGCAGATTGCAATAGTTATAGAACAACAAATAGGATTGCAGATTGTAAATTGTAGACTGCAGATATTTTGAGTTCAGGCAGCTCTGTTTATTCTAGCAGATTGCAGATTTTTTGAGTTCAAATTGCAGCATTGTGTATAGATTAATTGGGTTCAGATTGCAGCACTGTTTATAGATTTATTTTGAGATCAGGCAGCATGGTATTCTAACAGATTGCAGATTCAGTGTATTCAACTAAATTGATGTTTGATCCATCCATCCGTTCTCAGATACAAGCTCACACCAAGTTGCAGGTCAGTGAACGACTAGCTTTAGAGGATGTGCATTCAGTTTTGACTAAAACATAGAAATCACATATTCTAAGGACTAAAACATGGAAATCACATATATCTTTTTACCATCACATTACAAATTAAAATTTAACATCAAAAAAACTTTCAGAATTTCGTACTCTACAAAATTCAAATATATACACACATATGTATATAAACAAACACATACATATATAATCATTTCTGACACATACAAGATCTTGAGCTAAGAACTATTCATGCATTCTAAGTCAATAGTACATATATATAAGAGCTAAGAACCATTCATGTTTTCATCTTCTGATTCCTCATAAAGAAAATCAGCTCTTACAAAGGTTTAAACACGATCAATGCTTGCATTCTCGCAAATGACACACCTAATTCTCACAAAACAGAGTCCAATTCTCTCTAAAGCTGACTTTGAATGCAAGCAGTGATCGTGTTTAAGCCTTCTAATACTGCCTGAACTCCAATTCTCAAGGTGGAAAAAGGGGAAGATGACACACCTAATTCTGGCAAAATAGAGTCACAATCACATAAGATCAATGCCAACTCCAAGTACACTTCTGGCCAAAGAACAAGATCATGCTTTTAATGGCTTTAATCCACTGCCTCATGTGCTATAAAAAATGTTAGCAGAAACAAATTGTTAAGATGAATGAAGTAGGTTAGTACTAATAAAGATTCTTTTCTTTACCCAAACAGAAAATACACATAGCCATTCATCTACTTTTAAACATATTCCTACAACTTTTGGACTTTTGTTGACCCGAGATTTCCTATTAGCTTCTAATGCAGCCTCAACTTGAACCAACTGATCTTTTCGTGTATCTAGTACCTTTAATCATTCAAATTTTGTTGGCTGGAAATTTACATCAGCATGATGAACAAATAAAAATATAACATTATTAACTCTTACCAGAGAAGGGCGTTCAAGGTCCAAGAATTCAGAGAACGCTAAAGAGTAGCTTGATCCATTAGTTCATCAAACTGCATAAAACAAATTTCTAGCGTCCAAAGAAATATGCATAAAATTAATCAATGAGGTAACGCCACCCAAAACTAGTAGACTTTGAACAAACACACTAGATATTCATATATGGTTTATTAACAGTGACTGCATCAGCTCGTTTAGAAACATCAAAACGTCAACAAAATAGATAAAGAAGACTTCATCTGACTGTGATCTAAAAGGAAGCAAAACAAAAACCGTCTTCTTTATAAACAACTATTTAGTGATAACTTAGTGTTATGGTATATTACATACGAATAACTTGTTCAATACTTTCTTATGAGTATTGAATTAAAACACTTCCTTATATTTATATGTTCAAATTTATTCTTACAATTAGAGTACTCTAACAGATAGCTAAGCTAACAAATGTATGTAGTAGTTGAGACTTGTTAAATCAATTTGGCATTTCGGGTAAAGTATCAAAATATCGATTCTTTAAAATCTATATTAAGCTCTTTAAGAATAACAATTGAAAACTATGTCAGTAATAAGAATCACAAGTGATGTGGCCTTAGGCCAAATTTGTTGTAGTATTCTTGTTTCTTAGTTATATAGTTGAATTATCTATGGCTAATTTGTAGATCCAGATTGCAGGTTGCAGTAGTTTCAGATTGCCAATTGCATAATGTAGATTGCAGATTTTTTTAGTTTAGGCAGCACTGTATGATAGTAGATTGCAACAGCTATATAAGAGTTATTAGTAATATCTATATAAGGGTAACTGATTTGCAACAACTACATTTAAAATGATATTAAAAATCAAAACAAACCATGTACAAAAAATCAAACAATAGATAGAAATCAAGCACCAAACCAAGCACCAAAATAAAGACTCCTCAAAGCTAAGACATTGGGGATTCTTCCCCTCACCTGGCAGAACACCACACGGCAATCTCAAGGTGGAAAAGAGGGAGTTACAACCACTTATCAAAAATTTGGAGCGGCTAGGAGAGCTGAAGCCAAAAGGAGGTACATATTGTAAAGGCAAGGAAGGTTATGTGAATACGATGCCTACCTTGAATAAGTAGTTTTCAGGTGTGAGAGGTAGTTTCTTCCCATTGATGAATACCATGTCAACAGACGTAAATGATTTTGAAAGTTGTGACACGTCACTGAAATATACAAGACACTTAGTACAACTTGTGACACCAAAAATAAAATAAAATAAAAAATAATGATATAACATTTCTGTACTAATTTATACCTTCCAGCACCAGAAAATCATATATCTTTATAGTTTGGGTAAGGCCCTTCGATCTCTCTTAAGGAATGAAGTTCTTTCATGAAATAAAATAATATTTTCAACACTTCAATTCAGAAAAAAAATAATTCTTTACTACAAAGTTCGACAATGCATCCACCATCCATTGGTAGTACATTGTAAGGAGTCCATAACTCCACTTTTTACATTTACTTGAAGTAACAAATCGAATAAGAATAATGAGGAACTAAAATAATCAAAATTGTGAGGAACATTCAAGTATATATTTGAAGAAGGTTTTCAAAAGTTCTTTCTAGTGAGCTAATTGGAAGAAAAAGTTGCATGTTACGGGGAAAAGCAACTACAATAAGTAGTTACAAACATAAATTAAAATTCAGTGCCTTCCCAGCGACATGTATCCTCTTCAGCTCAATATTGTAATATGGATTGTTCCCATCCGAGACTAGAGTAAATGCATAAGATTTATAACACCTAAATTCCCGTCTTTAAGACAATTATATAAAGACATACTTGCGTAGAGGATATGAATGGGTAAAAACCATCTTAGAAGGAGGGTTTATTCCTCCAAGAACCATTGCACCACCACCGAAATCCATTCCTCCATAACACAAGGAGATGGAATCACTAATCACATGTTTCTCAACAAATTGATCCGCTATACTTAGATCCCCTCGACCTAAGCCCATTATACCATCAATGTGTTGGCTGTAAAGATCACTAGTTTCCAGATTTTCACATCCAAAAACAGCTCGCTGGGGTGCCAACTCACTTTGCTTCCCAAAGGACACAATGTCCTCTCCAAGCACTCAACTACTAGAGCTCATCTCAACATATTGCCTTTTATAAATACATTGCTCTCTCTCATTGTTGCAGGTACAAATTGTAAAATCAACATTGCACTTCACAGGTTGATAGGTACTTGACATTTCTGGCTGAAACTTAGGATCCTAATTCCAAGAACAACAGTGAAAGAAGTGCCACTGATCAAAACAGGGAAATAATATCTGATTCAATCCATGGTAAATTAAGCATGTTTCATCAAGATAGAGACAACATATTGGCTAAAAGGTCAAGATTTTCTGAACCAACTTAAGTCGTTACTCTGCATATATAAATGCAAGTTGGTGTAAATATAATTACTAATTTCCCCTCCTCTTCCAGTTTCTTGTTTTATTGTCTTGAAGGCCAATTAAAGCAATTATTGTGAACATGAATCAGGAAAGTTCATTGCTTCCACTGTTCTATGATGTAGATCTATCAACAGTGAGGAAACAAAAATACATATTTAATTTGGATGAAGCTAAAATACGAGCTAGACTCCCAAAAATAAACTGATGAAGCTAAAATACGAGCTAGAATCCCAAAAATCGTATCAACAGCACAAGAATATCAAACCCTAAAGCTAAAATTTAGACTTTCAAAGATAGAATTTCTTACCTGTAAACCCTATTTCAAAAAAATATGCCTTAAATCGTGTTCTTCAGTGAGAAATTTGAGAGAAAAGTGTGACGGAGAGATTAATTAGCTTCAGTTCATCTTGCCAACAACCCCAAAGTAATCAATTCCTTCTAAACACAAAACAAAAAATCAACCACTTCAGCTAACAAGAAGACTGTTTTAGTACTTAAGCTTCACGAAATAGGTATTGGAAAAGAGAATCGTACTTACTCTTGAAGAAATCGTTATCGGAGAAGACGACTTCAACTATCAGTTCTTCGATGACTTCAACTCTTCAACTCTTCAGCTCAGTTCTTTGATGACTTCAACTCTTCAACTCTTCAGCTCAGACGTTCTTCGACGACTTCAACTCTTCAGCGTTTTTTCTCACAAATCGGTATCGAAGAAGAGAATCGATTCAGGCGCTAGTTCTTCAGTGAAAGCGTGGAAAGTGAAGTGAAAGAGGAAAGTTAATGTTTTATGATTTATTAATATATATTTTTTGGCCAATTAAAATGGGAGGGAGAGTTAGAAATAATGGAGGGAATATAATATTTTAGTGAAAATTTTATGGCCACACTTATAATGTGTTGTTTTTTCAATTATAAAAATTGTACATTTTAAAAGTGTGGCCATATATGTAAATAGGTGTTGCCAATTATATCATAATATAACAACACTTATAAAGTGTAGCTTATACCATTAAAGAGTACACTTTGGAAGTGTTGCCAATATTATCGTAGCTAAAAGTTAAAAACTTTGGCTACGCTTTAAAAGCGTTCCCAAAACTACTTTAGGCAACACTTTACAAACGTAGTCCAGAATTAGTGTGGCTGTAGACCTAAAATGGTGTAGTGTCTTATTCCAAGGGGTTTGGAAGGCCAACTCTTGCAGTCAAGCCAATTCAGTCTGTTATGCCCGCCTTTAAAGGTAGTTACTCGGAAACTCCATCTCATAATTTTTAGGATAGCCAGGAAGTCGCGCCTTCGACGGGCGGCAGGCCATCTTTTGATCGTACTTATTACAATTGTGGAGAACATGGGCATATGAGGAGAGATTGTCCTCACCCACGTGTGTTAGATTCCACGCAGTAGCAGTCTAGAACAGTGGTACTGGCGGGGAATGGTAATAATGGTAGAGGACGTCTACAAGATAGGCGGGGAAGTAATCAGCAAGGCCGTGAAGGTAGAGAAAATGGTAATCCAGGTAGAGGTAATATGCAACCAGGCAGGGAAGTGGTTCGTCAAGATGATAGAGCATAGTGTTATGCCTTTTCGAGCAAGAATGAAGCAGAGGCGTCTGACGCGGTGATCACAGGTACTATTCTTGTATGTGACCGGATGGCTAATGTGTTATTTGATCCGGGTTCTACTTATTCATATGTATCCATGAGATTTTCCTCAGCTTTTGACATGATTTGTTATATTCTTGATCCCCCTATTCGTGTTTCCACCCCAGTTGGAGAGTCAGTCATAGTTATCCATGTCAGTCGTGCTTGTCCTATTTTGTTTATGGGTTTTCAGACTTGGGCTGATTTGGTGATTTTGGATATGACTGACTTTGACATAATCTTAGGCATGACTTGGTTGTCCGCTTATTATGTTGTGCTGAATTGTAATACTAAGTCTGTAACTCTAGAAATTTTGGGAAGGGAAAAATTAGAGTGGGAAGGGGTGTACAAGCCTAAGCGAACTAATATCATATCCTTCATTCGGGCTAAGAAATTGATAGGGCATGGTTGTTTGGCTTATTTGGCCCATATTAAGGATGTTAAGATTGAGGCTCCATCCATTGGGTCTATTCTTGTGGTGTCGGAATTTATAGAAGTGTTTCCTAATGATTTGCTTGGTATGCCTCCGGATAAAGATATATACTTCTGCATTGATTTAGAACCTGGTACTCATCCCATTTCTTTCCCTCCATATAGCATGGCTCCGACGGAATTAAGAGAGCTTAAGGCTCAAATCCAAGAGCTTCTTGATAAGGGATTTATTCGTCCCAGTACTTCCTCATGGGGTTCTCCAGTTTTGTTTGTTAAGAAAAAGATGGTAGTATGAGAATATGTATAGATTACCAGCAATTAAATAGGGTCACTATTCAAAATAAGTACCCTTTGCCTCGAATAGATAATCTTTTTGATCAATTGCAAGGTGCATCGGTTTTCTCTAAGATTGATATAAGGTCTGGCTACCATAAATTGAAAATTAGGCCCGAGGATGTGCCCAAAATAGCATTTAGAACTCGCTATAGGCACTATGAGTTTTTGGTTATGTCTTTTGGTTTGACCAATGTACCTGCAGCTTTTATGAGTTTAATGAATGGGGTGTTCAAGTCATTTCTTGATTCTTTCGCCATAGTCTTTATTGATGATATTTTGGTCTATTCAAAATTGAGGAAGAGCATGCCAACCATCTTCGTAGTGTTTTGGGTGTTCTTGGAAAGCGAAAGCTATATGCTAAATTTTTAGGTGTGAATTTTGGTTGAAATCAGTTGCATTTGGGGCATGTAGTTTCAAAAGAAGGGGTAATGGTAGATCCCCAAAAGATTGAGGTGGTTAAGAATTGGGTTAGGCCTAGCTCTATGCTAAATTATTGGGCTCGCTAGCTATTATCGTCGATTTGTGAAGAACTTTACTTCTATCGCCACGTGCTTGACTAATTTGACCAAAAAGGAGATACCATTTGAATGGACTGAAAATGTGAGGAGATCTTTCAAAAGCGCAAGACTCTCTTGACCTTCCACGTCCATTCTAGCATTATCGATTGAAGGTAAGGATTTTATTGTTTATTGTGATGCTTCACATTCTGGTTTGGGTGATGTGTTGATGCGGGATAAGAGTGTTATAGCTTATACCTCGCGTCAATTGAAGGTGTGTGAAAGGAATTATCCAACACATGATTTAGAGTTGGCAGTGGTAGTGTTTGTTCTTAAGATCTGGAGGCATTACCTTTATGGTGTTAAGTGTGAAGTGTTTACTGATCATCGTAGTTTGCAGCATGTACTCACTCAAAAGGATCTGACTTTGAGACAGCGAAGGTGGATGGAGTTACTTAAGGATTATGATGTGACCATTCAATACCATCCGGGCAAAGCTAAAGTGGTGGCAGACACTTTGAGTCGAAAAGTGGTAAGTATGGGTAGTTTAGCTTGCTTGAGTGTATCCAAGCAACCTTTGGCTAAGGAAATTCAAACCTTAGAGTCTAAGTTCATGCAGTTGGGGATCTTAGAAAGAGGTGGGGTTCTAGCTAGTACTGAAGTAAAGGCCACAATCATTGATGAGATCAAGGACAAATAATTTGAGTATGAGAATTTGGAAGAGCTTAAAAAGAAGACTGCGAATGGTAAGGCACAAAAGACCACTTTTGATACGGATGGTATACTCAATTTTAAACGGAGAATCTGTGTTCCTAGAGTAGATGACTTGATTGAGAAATTGTTGGCAAAGTCTCATAGTTCGCGATATTCTATTCATCCGGGGGTGACCAAGATGCATGTACAAAGATCTGAAGCGAATTTATTGGTGGTCGGGCATGAAGAAAGACATAGCGGAGCTTGTGGCGAAGTGTCAAAATTGTCAACAAGTGAAGTATGAACATCAAAGGCCTGCAAGTTTACTTCAAAGAATGCCAATTCCGGAATGGAATGGGAAATAATAGCCATGTATTTTGTTGTTGGTCTTCCTAAGACTTTGGGGAAGTTTGATTCTATTTGGGTAGTGGTTGATAGATTGACCAAGTCAGCCCATTTTATTTCGATAAGAATAGATTATAATGCTTAGCAGTTGGCTAAAGTTTATGTGAAAGAGGTAGTGAGGTTGCATGGGGTGCCCCTCTCTATCATCTCAGACCGTGGTATCCAATTCACATCCAAGTTTTGGAGAAAATTGCATGATGAATTGGACACACAACTCACTTTTAGTACAGCCTTCCATCCACACACAGACGGACAGTCAGAGAGGACTATTCAAGTGTTAGAAAACATGTTGAGGGCATGTGTGCTTGATTTTGGAGGGCATTGGGATAAATTCATACCTTTATGTGAGTTCTCCTATAATAATAGTTATCACTCCAGCATTGATATAACACCATTTGAGGCACTCTATGGGAGGGGATATAGATCACCCGTAGAATGGTTTGAGGCTGGAGATGTGAAATCATTGGGGTTGATTTAGTGAATGATGCTCAATATAAGGTTAGGAATATTCAAGCTAAGCTTCTAGCATCCCAGAGTAGACAGAAGAAGTATGTGGATCATAAGGTAAGAGACATGGTCTTTCAAACCGGTGAGAATGTTCTTCTTAAGGTATCACCCATGAAAAGGGTGATGAGATTCGGTAAAAAAGGAAAAGTTAAGTCCACGATACATTGGTCCATTTGAGATTCTTGAATGTGTAGGACCGATAGCGTATAGATTGGCTATACCTCAAAACCTATCGGGAGTTCATCCGGTATTCCATGTGTCCATGTTGAAGAAATATCATGGTGATGGGGATTATATCATTAAGTGGGACTCAATTGTGTTAGACAAAGACTTCTAATATGAGGAGGAACCGATTGCAATTCTTGATCGTGATGTGCGCAAGTTGAGGACCAAGGATATTAAGTTCGTGAAAGTTCAATGGAAACATCGTCCAGTTGAGGAAGCTACTTGGGAAACCAAGAGGGACATTCGAGACAAGTATCCCCTATTGTTCGTCGATTCAGATACTACTTCATTCCTTCCTTAGCCTATTTTCCTAAGTTTTGTCACTCGGGGACGAGTGATGGGTAAATTGATATCTATTGTAACGACGTGTTCCCGTCATTATAGAAAAGCCAACGGGGGAAATTTTGGAGTCAAAAAACTTTTTCGTAGTATTTGGATTTTCCCAATGTTGTCCAGATTTGGACGAAATCGGAGTCTTTGAGTTGTAGGGAAATCTGGTAACAATCGGGTGAATCATTTATGATTTTGATTACATGAGTGGTTAGATAACTCGTTAAGGAATCAGTACGACTTTATGGAATTGAATTCAGGCGAGTAACTCCCAGAATCGATCTTAGCGTAAAGGGTATTTTCTGAGCGTCGTGGGTTAGAGGTGTGTTGTGAAATGGAAATTTGGAAATCTTGAATTAGCTCTCTGTCTCGCGTAACCTGCATTGGCGCTGGTTTTTGCCGCTACAACGGGTGATGGTCGTTGTGGCGGGCTCGACACAAATTAAAGTCGTTAATAAACCCCTAAACGACCTCATTATGCACTTTTCAACTTTTAGAGCTAAGGAACGAACCCTAGGCGACTCCTACTCATTTTTCACCATTCTTGAGGCTAAAAGTAAGTTTTTCACTCCCCGAATCCATTTTTCGATCCGTAGAACATAATAGAATAGGTGAATATTGATGGGGAGGGTTTTGTTATAAATTCTATGATGGAAACAACCATAAATTGGATAATTGGTATCAAGGGGTTCATAGAATTGTTAGTAATTCGGGTAATTAATGATTATTTATTGATTCCCGTATTATATTGATTGTTTATAGACCAAGAACAAGCAGAACGAATCCGGAAAGGAAAGGATCAAGTTTCTTAGGGTTTCAAGCTTGTTTCAAGGTAGGTGATGGTTGTGATTCTATGATTGTGTGATGTATGCTTGTTCTTGCTTCATTATGATACTTTTATATGTATGAATGTTGCAATTTTGATTACACTTGTTGTAAATGAGATAGAGAGATGATGATTGCCATGAAATCATGACTCAAATGTATGATCTTGATGATATACTTGTGATTGTAATTGTGGTGTGTTGAATGGAATGATTGTCATCTTCCGGCATAACTAACTTGGATCGATTGCCACGTTCCGGCATAACTATGGGATCAGTTGCCACGTTCAAGCATAAATATGAGATCGGTTGCCACGTTCGGGAATAATTATGGGATCGGATACCACATTCCGGTATGCTAACTATTTGGGTTTGGATTCCATGAGAGGACCGATGATTTGATATAAAATGTGAAATTGATCGTTGTTCATAAATGTTGATAATGTTGTATATGTTGATATATATCCATGTGATTATAATGTTGTCTTGACTTGTGTATGTTGCACTTAGTGGGATAGCCGTGTGATCCTACCAGTACACTGTGGTTGTGTACTAATACTGCACTTGGTCTTATTTTTGTTGAGTACAGGGCATCTTCAAGCGGCTACTAACAGACATCACTTAGGAGATCAGTGATCATCACTTCGAATTCAAGGGTGAGCCAATTCTTCCGAGCTGCCATGGAATTCTCTTTCGTCTATGTCCACCATTTTCGGACATAGACATTTGTTTTAGTTAGTTCATTAGTATGGGTTGTATCCCTTTTTGTTTAGACTTGTTGAACTTTAGATGTTTTGATACATTGACTTTCAGGTTCTAGATTAATTCTTCCGCATTGTTAGTTGTTATATCTTTTGTGCAAGTTTATGGGAACTTCAGTTTTTAGCTATTATTTCTATTTTCATATACTTAAATACCTTAGTTTTGGTTAGTTGCTTGGTTTGAGTTGTAGTAGTGGTTCTCCCACCGGAGTGTTAGTGTGGGTGCCAATCACGATGGTCTGGGTCGTGACACACACATATATGGAACTTGTTCTCAATATGTCCAAAGATATTGAGACTCACCATCTCAACTGATAAATAAATATTGCTACATATGTATACTTACGTTGCTTGGACTTTTTGATAATACTGATGGATGCGTGTTATCTCACATGGGAGCGACAACATTTTTAAAGAGTACAAGCAATGTATTTATACCATATGTTTGGAATTAAATTGTTGTCTTAGGTCTTATAATATTGTGTGGTGGTTTTGTATGTCTACTATATATATGTAATAAAAAGTGTATTTTTTAATTTCTTTGTGGATTGAACAACAGTTTGTAAAATTATGCTTAATGATACTCAGACATGTTGTTTGGGTGAAAGTCTGAGTCGATGAATATTGATAAATAAAACTAAAAGATGCTATTTGGATTGGCTAACAATTTCCCTTCTTTCTTTTTTAATTTTCTCAACCAATGTATAATACACATAGGATGTCACGTAGGACACCAATTGCCAGATAGGACATCAGGAAAGATGCATATGTCTATTTGTTCAACTTTATACAAGTTCAAGTGTCTACTAGCCAAGTTAAAGGGAACGTTTATATATTCCAATTTAAGTTTAATTTCAATTTCAGCCAAAGAAGTTTTCAATGATCCATCCATTCAACCTCATTTTGATGTTCATGCTTTGCGCTACTGCTTCTAAATTACATACACAATGTGAAAGAAATCTTGCAAAGCCTTCTTTCATGTGTGATCAAAATAGATGAGAAGAAATTAATTAGTTGCATGCTTGTATTAGGTTTTTCTTAAGAAACAAAAATTCTTAGATTTTTAATAATCACGGATGGAGCAATTGGCAAATAAAATATATTTTTTCTCAAAAAAGAAATTATTTTTAGCCTCAATACCACTTAACCAAACAAGCTCTAATAAGTCATGAAACTTGAAACCCTTAGAAAGTATAACAAATGGTACACTTCACACCAACCATGTAACACCCCAGAAAATTCTTGAGCTAAGACTTGAGCCATCCTTCGTTGTGAGTAGGATTTTACCAAGGAATTAAAATAATTCTTAAGTGTTAAGGTCACTAGATGTAGCACCTTAAGTTCCAAAAAGAATTAAATTGGAAATAGCAAAATCTAAAATTTTGCAAGTTATGCTTAACTTATGAGTTTTGGGTCAACTTGAAATAATCATAACTCCTAGCTCAGGATGAGTTAGGTGTTATACCAGATACCGTAGGAAATACCTTTGAATTATCTTTCCAACGCTGCCAAGTTTGCTAAGTTTAGAGGTCGGACGAGTGAGATATGGCCTTCTGAAGTTAGGTTGTCCAGTTAAGGAAAGTTAACCGGATTTAAGAGGGGTATTTTGGTCTTTTCCTTACCCAATCAAATTTAATTCGTTTTTGAAATATTTTAGGGGTCTAATTTGACTAGGTTCAGTTTTATAATCCTAGTTTACGCCTAGGGTTTTAGTTGAGAGTTCAAGAAGAGAGAACAAGAGAAAAGAGGAGAGGATCAAGCGTTCGTCGAGATTCGTGTGTGTTGTAGCGGATTTTCGCCAAGGGTTTGATCCCTAAGAGGTATGTAAGCTTCCATAGTGTTGGGTTAGTTCACCAACATGCCAATGATGTTATTCTCAGCGAAATTTCATTCTTGAAGTTGAAAGGTTAGAATTCTTGATGAGTTCTTGATAGGTGTTCTTGAAGTTCATTCTAAATCTTGTTGTGTTGGAGTTTTGATGATTTCTTGAGATGAAATTTAGTAATTTGAGTGTTGTTTTAAGTATATTAGAGTGTACTTATGTAAAGTAATCGAATCCAAGTGATTGGGGAAGAAACCGTTCGATTCTAGGCGAGTTAGGGTGAGAAAACGATCAAGAAATCGTCGGATTTTCTGGGTTGGGGCATGGCGCGATGCGCCAGCCAGAGCGCCCCAAACCCTCCTCTGAAGTTTGGAGGCTGGCGTCCCGCGCCACCCATAGCGCCAGGGTCACCTACCCCATCCAGTTTGTCGTCGGTTGCCCCGTTTGAGTTTGTTTAAAGTGCACCTTCACTCCTTTTCGATTCTAACTACTCTAAGCTACTTCTAAACACCTAAAATCATTCCTAACATGATCATAACCTTGAATTCATAATTCAAATTCAAGGTAGAGTTAAGAGTTAAGTTTTGTGAATTCTTTCTAACATTCTAAGAAAGCCTCTTTGAGTCCTTTTATTGAGTCTTCTACAACTTCTAGTAACTTGTTTCAAGACTCGAGCAAGTGAGTATGAGGATGAAGAGAATGTATTCATGAGTCTACCTTGTCATCATGAGATCCTCCATGACATGAACCAACACTCTTGAATTCATAATTCACATTCACGAGAGAGTTAAGAGTAGAGTTCAGCCTTAGAGTTAAATTGTGAAATTCTTTGAGATCCATCATTGATTTGGACTAAGTTTTGAGGAAGTAAGTAAGAGAATGAGAAGAGTTGTATATATGAGTTCCATGTTATTATGTAGACCCTCGAGTCGAGTCGTTCATGCCCATAATTTCCACATGAACTCCATTAGTTGAGTACCTTTGAGAGGAATAGTATCTTCAAGTTCTAAGTCTTGAGTATTGAGTTCCTAATCCCCTTTGAGATTATAATCCTAGTCATGGGACTATTACCTATTACCCATGAATTCTATGAGTTGAGTTGTTCATGCCCATAATTCTGCATGAACATTATAAGTCAAACAATCTTGAGATGAGAAGTATCTTTGAGTCTTTGAGTTGAGTAATTCATGCTCATAATTTCGCGTGAACCTTCTGAGTTGAGCATTCTTAAAATTTGTAGTATCATTGAAGTTCTTGAGTTCCAAATATTTGAGTTCTATCTATGGTTATTAAAACTCTTGCATTGAGTCGTTCAAGTCTATAATTCGGCGTGAACCTTTTTTTTTTAAGAAATCTTTTACAAATGTTTAAACTTTGTTTTAAGACTTAAGCTTTGAAGTTGAGTAAAGAGTAAGAGTAAAGTTTATTTTCTTTAAAGAAGTATTTGGGAACTAAGTATTCTCAAGAAGTTTGAAAATGTTTTCATATTTTGGGAAAGAAAAGGGAACATCGATTCCAAGAGAGCTTTTAAGCTAAGTTTTGAGTAACTATCTCAAACCAAAGAAAGAAGTTGTTTTAAAACATATGAGCTAAGTATATTTTTGGGAGTAGTATTGAGCACCAATATGGGGATGTGAGTTCATATTAACTCAAGTCTCCATAAACCATGTAGTCATCATGGGTATTACTGGGTTATACTTTTTAGATGATCACATAAGTTAAGCTAGTGGATCCACTAAGTTAAGCGTTTTATATGACGGCAAAGTATAGGACAATTCTAGCAGCGTGGGCAAGATGTTGTATCACCACTTAGGCTCATAGTGGTGGTTGTCGGTTAGAGAAACTCCCACAGCAGTAATTGCATGGTTCCTCAAGGGGTTCTGCTTAGTATGAATGGGGGTATGGGACTTCATTCATGCATTGCACAAGTAGACTTTGAGAGGGAGCATGGTATGTCTTTTATGAATTTATGATTATGAGTTGACATCATATTTTAAACAGTTTTCCTTTTCTTTATATTGCACTTGTTTTACACTGCTTTATAATGAAATGAGTTCAGTTAAGTATTCATGAGTTGAGTATCCAGAGTTAAGTATTTCAAGTCGAGTATCATATCTTTGAAGTTGAGTATCTAATCTTTGAGTCGAGTATCATATCTTTAAAGTCGAGTATCTAATCTTTGAGTTGAGTATCTTATACTTGAGTTGAGTGAGTTGAGAAAAGGTAAGTATGTTTCTTTTTTTTATCAAGATTCAAGCTTATATTTATGTTTTAGAATTCCCCTGACATGCTCGTACATTCGGCCTGCATCTTCTCATGATGCAGACACAGGTATTCAGGATCATCAACAGGAGCTTCGTTGATACATTCGGGAGTTCGAGTTAGCTATGGTGACCCTCCTTGTTTTCGGAGGATTTCATTTACTTTTTAGTTTAGTCATGATGTCGTGGGTCTTGTCCCGACTTCCATATTTATTAGTTAGAGGTTTCATAGATAGTCAGTATAGTTGAGAAGTCTATATTATTCACTTATTTTATTAAATGTTTTAAAGACTCAAGTTGCCTATTTTATGGTAAGTTGAATATATTATTTTTATTCGGAGTTTTCTTTTAACTTAAAGTTTTCTATTTAAGCTTATTGAATTTTATTCAATTTTAAGCTTTTGCATGCTTAAGTTAGTCTTCCGCTTGTAGTCAGCCAGGATGAGGGTTCGCTTGGGGACCAGCAATGGTTCTTGAGTGCCGGCCACGTCCAAAGTGTAGACTCGGGTCGTGACAAACCCATTCTCGACGAAAAAAGAAAAAGCAAGTACCCGAATTCAAGTTGATTCTATTTCGACTCTTCCTCATAGAAAGACGATCAAACAAAATTGGCAATGAAAGAGGGTGATAACAGACCTATCCCAGGCAGAGTTGTTTTTCCTTGCAAGTGAAAGCTGCAAAAATTTGGCGGAATGCTCTCGAAACAAGTATGACAAAGATAGTTTATCCCTGCGGGGAGGACCTCAGCTCAGTGCACATAAAAGTGCAGTGGGGGAGGCCCTAAAAAAGTAATAGAGCAAGAAAGAAAGAAAGAAAGAAAGGATCAAAATATCCCGAGCCACAGACAGGGCCCAAATTCCTACGAGAGGCAGCAATGGGACTTTGCACCTGAAATAGGACTACTGCAGATCCAAAAAAATGATATGGGAGAAAATGGTACCATCGAGTTGGCTAAAAGGTGATTACGGAAGCTAATTTTAAAAAATGAAATAGAAGATCCTTATAGATTATGAGATGAAGAAGCAATAATTTTATTTGACTTTCTTGGCCATAATTAAAGAAGGGATTTTATTTGATTTATTCACCAATTTAGAGTGTCATATCTATATGCATAATTGATTAATTCCTTTTCCTAATATCTAAACAAGGGACCTATTTTTCATCCTAGGAATTAGCAATATGAAAGAGTCCTCTCTCTATCTATTTCTCTGAGTTACTAATTTCTACAATTAAATAGCAATCTTATTATTCAATTATAGAATTGTTTTCGATCAAGCTGAAAAACATAAGCCTGATATATGTGTATTATAAGGAAAGCGCTAAGGCTTTATTTATAGCAAGGGGTCCTTTCTTGTTGCTTGTTAGCACTACTTTTTTTTATTACAGCTAGGGCGCCCTTTTTTTTCTGTTCAAATTCAACTATTTTTGTAATGACCTGATTCCTTCGTTAGGGAAAAGCCAATGGGGAAGGAATTGGGGCCAGAAAACTTTTGAGTAGTAACTTGGAATTCCTAGCCTAGTCCAGATTTGGACGAACTCTGAGTCAATGAGGTCTAGGAAAATCTGGAATTGAATAAGATATTTAATAATGAATCTAATGACATGAATAGATAGCTAAGATGTTAAGGAACCCGTACGACTTTACGAAATTGAATTCGGGCGTGTAGAACTCCTGAAACTCATCTTAGCGTGAACGAGTAGTTTTTGAATGTCATAGGTTGAAGGTGTGTTGTGAAATGGGGTTTTGAAACTCAAATTTTGACTCTCTGTTTCTGAAATGACCCAAAAAGTTCCTAAAAATGTGCTCCGGAAGTTACCGGAAACCTGTTTTAGCTATATCTAAAAATCCGTTTCGTTTTTCGAAAATACGACTTCATATTCTTGTTTAGGGGGTCAAATTGAGTGGGAAATGGGTCTAACACAAATTTTAGAGCAACCGTATCAAAATCCGAAATTTCCAAGTGAAGCTTTTTTCGAGGGTCTACTTTGGAGGGTCATATCTCCTAGCACACAAATAATTGGGTGGCCCATAACATATCCATGGAAAGCCCTTTGAGTTAGCTACCTAACGCACTTCATTTCACCTCATTCGGAGTTCGGACGAAGAAGTTATGACCCTTTTCGTAAAATCTTTCCAGCAGGAAATGCAATTTCCAGTGAGCGTTTTTACTGTTCACCCGCCTCAATTTTTTTTCTAAGTGTTGGACCTTTTTTTTCCAAAGGGCATATGTTATTTCCTATATAGCATTAGTTCAATTCCCATCTCTAAAACATTTCCCAAAACACCTCTCCCATACTTAGACACATTTTCTCTCAAGTTCTCTCAAGAACCCTAATCCAAAACCTTCCTCAAGATTGAAGAGACTCTTGCTCCAAGTTCCAAGCTTCCATTGAAGACACTCTCAAGACCTTCATAAAAACTCAAGGTATGTGGTGTTGAACTCACGGGTCCTTCCACCCATAGTGCCTAGACTCTATTCTACTCACTAATTCATAGTTTAAGTTAAGATTCATAAATTAGTCTTGTTCTTTGTAATAATTTCCTGCACATTGAATTTTAAACATGAAAAGTGAATGTTTTGAGCATGTTGTGACTTTAAAACTTGAATCTAAATTTGGAATGGATGTGGAGATTTTCATGTGGTCTTGTGGGTGTTAAAAGGTGTTGTTGTAGGTTGTTCACTGGTTTGGCTGCATAATTACTACCCTATTTTCCATGCTCTTTGATTCCATTACATGCCTTCAAGGTGTTTGACAAAATGTCCAACTATGGAGAATTGGTGAATTGATGCTTTAAAGCTTGAGTTATGAGATGTATGGCATTCCAGAGATGTGTTGATGACAAACTAAGCTTGTGTATATGTTCACTTTCATACGTGAGATTGCATTAGAGCCTAATGGGAATTTTCTATATAAAGTGTTGCATGACCATGCCCGGTCCGGGGGAAAAGAACCGGACAACCATGTGAGAGGTTTATATCTCACCACCTAGGATGCTTGGGGTGTGACCAACATCAACCATGTGAGAGGTTTATATCTCACCACCTAGGATGCTTGGGGTGTGACCAACATCAACCATGTGAGAGGTTTATATCTCACCACCTAGGATGCTTGGGGTGTGACCAACATCAACCATGTGAGGGGTTTATACCTTGCCACCAGGGTTTCCGGGTGTGAACGACATCCCCCATCCTAAGTTGGGGTTATAGATTGGTTGGATCATGCATACACATATGATATCTACTATTAGTATAGATTTACTTAAACATGTTTTGACTTCACTTTGATCATGCATCCTCATATTGTTATTCATTATGCCTATGAAACTATTTCTTGCATTTCGATTGTGTCCTTGTCTATTGTTGTATTTCACCCCGCATACTTAGTACATTCCAAGTATTAACGCATATTTTGCCTACATGATGTCACCATGTAGGGACCGGAGCTACTCTTGATCCTTCTCTCCATTCACGTGGCTAGTACGGTGCCTATCCGAGTTTGTTGGTGAGTCCTCAATGATTCGAGGGCTATGTTATGTTTCCTACTCCTATGTTTTGAGACTTTAGCTTGCAATTGTATTTTGACTATGAGGGGAGCCGGTAGTATGTCATGGCCCCCGTCCTATCTATGTATGTAAAGGTGTGCGTTGGAGAAGTATTTTGTAAACGAGCTTGACTCTTGTTCTATGATGTCATTTTGAAATGGTTTGCCCTTAGTCCCTAATTTCCCGTTATTTAATGTTGAATGTACTTCCGCAACCGATGAAGTATGATGACAAGTTTGAGAGGCTTGTTTGGGGTTCCTTCGGGTTCCTCATTCGCCATGTCACGTCTAGGCCCTAGGCTTGGGTCGTGACAAACTTGGTATCAGAGCACTAGGTTGTTAAATCCTCGGAGTCCAACACACCGCGTTGAGTAGAGTCCTAATCATGGTTGTGAAGCGCGCCACGACTATGAATGGGAGGCTACAAAACGTTTTAGGAAAGGTTTCCCTTCTTCATGTTCTATGTCGTGCTTAGAGTGCAATAAGGTGATTCCTCCCTAACGCTTGTTCTTTGGATTGCTAGATCATCATGCCAAACATGAGGGGAAGACGGGCCCGATCACTGGAAGAGCCACCCAACAATGGTGAGCTCCGTGATGCACTCACCATGCTTGCACAAGTGGTAGCTAACCAAGTGCAGCAAGGAGCCCAAGCTCCTCGAGCTACCACCCCGGGGGAAAGGGTGAGAGATTTCATGAGGATGAACCCTCCGGTCTTCCATGGTTCAAAGGTGGATGAGGACCCACAAGAGTTCATCGTGAGGTATGCAAAATCTTGACCATTATGGATGTTGGTGCTTGTGAGAAGGCGGAATTGGCGGCCTACCAACTCAAGGGGGTTGCTCAAATTTGGTTTGATCAATGGAAGGGTGAGAAAGGTAATGGCTATGTGGTGTTGTGGGAGGAGTTTAAACTTGCTTTCCTTAATAGGTTATTCCCTCTTGAGCTTAGGGAGACAAAGTTGGTGGAGTTCATGAACTTGAAGCAAGGAGCTATGAGTGTGAAGGAATATGCCCTTAAATTTGTCCAACTCTCCAAGTACGCACCTCACTTGGTGGCCGACTCTAGGTCGAGGATGAACAAATTTGTGATGGGTGTATCCGACTTGGTTAGTGAGGAGTGTCGGTCCGCTATGCTCATTGGAGATATAGATTTGTCTCGGTTGATGACTTATGCCGAGCAAATGGAGGAGGAGAAGTTGAGGAAGAGAAGGGGGCACGAGGCCAAGAGGGCCCGATTGGAGAATAGGTTCCCTAAGGGTGCTAGATTTCATCAAGGCCGAGAAAACCCTCATGTCAACCGGGGATTTGCTATCAATGCTCCTAGACCTCAAGGGGGAGGTGGAGTGGGTTCTATGGATGTATGCCCTAAGTGTGAAAAAGCCCTAGCTGCACCATAGGATCATGGATGTTGACACCCAATTTTGACCGTCCCCGATAATAATTAATTTTCGAGCTTCCTAATTTTTCAAATGATTTGGAATAATTAGTTTTATATAATTCAAATTAGTTTCAAGGTTATTTTAAATAATTTCAATCGATCTCTAGAGTATCTTGAATATTAACTATATTTCATATAATTATGTATGTATTTACTATGTCTTACAAATATTTTGAAAATCGTAGCAAAAGAGTTCTACATTGCATAAAATAAGTATTTTATTAATTTAGTTTTAGTTTGAATTATAGTCTTGAATTAATTAGTTTATGTGAAAATCGAGCAGTTTATGACTAAGTTGATTATTTTATCGCGTTGAGATTAAAAAGCTCATAAATTAATTATGTTAATTTGTCCTATTAGAATTCTAAACGAACCTTCTAAAATTAATTCATTTGGCTACCTTTTTAATCCATTTGGTTAAATTGTTAATTAGTTCCTATTACAATTTTAGCCTAATCAATCTTTTATTCAAACTCATCACTAGACCAAAGTTTGGGCCACTTTTCAGCAGCCCAATACAATTTCCAGCAACACATTACACCGATCCAGCCCAATTTTCTCTTGATTCTCAACCATACAATACAAACAAAAATACCCCATAAAGCAATATCTTAATTTCCATCCCCAATTCAGCCCAATTCCAACATATTAACCCAGCGGCCCACCAATTATTACCCCAAAAGAACCCAACAATACAATACAACAGTTTCGTACAACATACCAGTCGACCCACATCGTTTCATCTTCTTTTTTCACGCGTACCAGACGACCCCTGCAACGTTCAATTCAGAAACGACGAGAAAACCCAGTAGCTCTGCGACCCGGTCCAGCTCCAACAAACGATAATTCTCACGGCGATAGACGAAAGCAGTAACGGTTCCAACACAGTGAGCAGCACTGCAATTTTTTGTCGCCTTCCTCCCACGTCCCTTTCAATTTGTACAACAGAGCAGCATAAAGCAAGCACGCGGCTGTCCCCATTTCCTCTTTCGGAATGGGGCAAAATTTTCAGGAAAGTATGTCTCCCTTCAATGGTGAAAGGATTTTGAATTCGAATTCGGAATTGCAAAAATTTCATCCGAATTTCCCCCCAATCTACCCTAATAATCCCCTATATATATTCTCTTCTTACTCTTGTTCAGGGGGGGATTTTTTTTTCTTTTGGGAGAAGAACGTTAGAAAAAGAAGGAGATTTTTAGGGGGGGAATTTGGGTTTAGAGAAAAATATTGGAAAAAGCTAGAAAGAAAGTTGGAAACAGTTAGCTTTAGAGAGGAGATACACCACAAATTTCCAGCTATTCTACTATATAAGAGTATTTTAGATAATTTTTTGAAACGGTAGAGGTCGGGAGCTCAGATTCTGGCTTAGTTTTGCTTTGGGTTTGTTTCTTCTGCTCATCAGAGTTCTTGGGACCATATTTCGGTGGTAAAGGATCGTTGTCTCTAGCCCATCGCCGAATTTGCTGCTCGAAAAAAAGGTAACCCCCCCTCTCTTAATTTCAATCCGTGTCTATACTGTTTTCAATGCATTAATGTGTTTGATTTCCAGCTTTTGAGTTGTTTAGACACCAAGTTTTGGGGTTTTCTGTCCTTTTCCGTCGATTGTTCTATTTTATTTTTAGTCATAACTTGACCGGAATGCGGATATAAAGATGTTGGGAGATTGTTTGCTAATTGCCGCTACTCTTTATTGTCCTAGCTTTCGTAGTGTGGTCATGATCAGTTTCAAAATGACAAGTTAGTCTCAGTTAATGTGTGTTTGCTATGAATCTATGTAAATGATCCGTAGTCGATGTTGTATCGTACTTTCTTTGCTTTAAGCTAAGTGTATGAATCAGTTAAATATAGTTGTCCGAGTTTATTTCCGTGTTTCCATCACTCCTCTTTTCAATATGTTTACTGCAGCAAAGTCTGAACCTTTTAGTCATTAGAAAATAATTGCTTCACTTCTGTAACGACCCTAAAAACGAACTAGTGAAACTAGAGCCTCACATGTGAGTTTGGAGTTGAGAACTTGATGAAATGATGAGAAATGACCGTGACGTCCGGAAACTAGTCATTTGAACTAGTGAGTTGTAAGGGTCAACTTTTAATGGTCATATCTTTTAGCTCAAAATGAATTAGGTGGACCTTTACCTATCCAATTAAAGGTCTTTGAGTCCTCTTTCCAACGCCACCGAGTTTGCCCAATTCCGACCTTGGAGTAAAAAGTTATGCCCGAAATATTGAAGCACTGTCAGGCTGAAGAAAAGGGCGAACTAAGACGGGAAGGGGCATAATTTTTAAGTTAAGACTTTATGGGTCCTTAGTCCTTTTCCAAAATTGACCCTATGCTATTTTATTCTTTTCCTAGCAACTATAAGACCTTTTTATGACTTAATTCCTTTCATTTAAGTCACTCCTCTTAGAATTAAAAAGAAACCCATCTCCTTTCATATATTTCTTTCAAGTTCAAGGAAAAAGAAGGGTGAAGAACTAGGGTTTCAATTGGAGGCTTCTTTCATTGATTTTCGTGGGCTTTCTCAATATTAAGGTATGGGGACTCTTTATCTTTGATTCCTTTTTCAATCAAAGAGCTAATTCAAAGTATTTTCAAAGTTCTTCAAAAATCCTAAAGTCCTAATTTCGATTCTAGCATGGGTTCTTGCATAAAAAAGGGTTTTAAATGATGATTTACATTGTTATTAATGATTATTAATGGTGTTTAGAAAGATATCCCCATGAACCCATGTTTTCTCAAATTCTCTAAATTTCACCATAAAGTGGGTGTATTGATTTTGAGTAGATGATTATAAAAATTGTGTTTAGTATGGTATGGGCTGCTCATATATGGTATTATGTATGTGAATTGTTAAGAATCTTTATTGAATTGAGGGATGTGGGATGTTGGCCTTGAATGGGCAAAAATTGTGAATTTGTCTTCATGTTGATTATGGGCTTATGCTTAGCTTAAATGGTATAGTTGAATACCATGATTACCTATGCTTTCTATTGTGAATTGTTTGATCATGAGAATGGTGAAGGTGGCTTGGAGGATGGTAAGTTGACTTAATCTCATATTATTAGTAGAATTGTTCTTGATGTAGATCCACTTGAAAGGTGGAGGTGTTAATAGATTGGATTGTATTGTTGATTTATATGGTTTTCTATACCTATTTATGATGAATTGTTGGTATATGGATGAATGGAGGATTGTGGCCTTATGGGAAAGTTATGGGTGAATCACCTTGTGGTGATAGAATTGTTGGGAATTGAGTAATGTTGGTTATGGCTTTGGAGAATGGTAAGATGGCTTAATCTCTTAGTATTGATATAATTGTTATTGATTGGTTTGATCCACCTTTGGTGGAGGTGGTTATTTGTTGTATTATTGTGAATTGAGGCCATGAAGGGCATTATATAAATGTTATTATATTGTTGTATTATTATACACATATGAGGCTATATGTAAAGTCCTATATGAAGCTATATGTAGAGTTTTATGTGAAGCTATATGTGAATGTATGATGTGAATGAGTTTTATGTGAAGCTATATGTGAAGGTATGATGTGAATGAGTTTTATATGAAGCTATATGTGAAGGTATGATGTGAATGAGTTTTATGTGATCTTGTGATGATTCTATGTAAAGTGGATAGCATTGTGAGTTAAAGTATGACTTCTCATGATGTATATATGAAATGATGTTGGATTATGAAGTATCCTTAAATGAAAATGTTGTGACTTGGTTGGTAGACTAAAGTGTCCCTCCTTGTTACTTAAAGTCTTGAATGCATAAATGTGTAAAGTGGGCAAAACTAAGAAATGGTGCCCTTTCTATAAATGCCAAAAGAGGAATTCTAGGCCAAGACTTGAATCGGCAAAACTAAGAAATGGTGCCCTTTCATAAGTCTAGCTTTCCTAAGTAAATGTAAAACCATGAAATCGATAGACCTAATGGTAGTAGCCCTTCTCATGTGTGAAATGATGAACCTTGGACCGGTAGGCTTAAGGCACCCTTAATAAAAAAATTGGTAGGCTTAAGGCACCCTTCCAGGGGGATTTAATGAGCTATCCTTGATGAACCTTGGACCAGTAGGCTTAAGGCACCTTTAATAAAAAAATCGGTAGGCCTAGGGCACCTTTCCAGGGGGATTTAATGAGCTATCCTTAATGAACCTTGATCGGTAGATCCTTGTGGTGCCCTTCTTGGTAGATGTGTTATGGGTCGGTAGACCTAATGATGGTGCCCTCTCTAGCACATACATGTGAATGAAATTACTTCATGGGAACTAAGGCTAAGCACCGAGTGGATATGGTTAAGATGGTAGCTCTCCCGAGTATGAGGCAAGAGTACAATGAACATCTTTGGATATCCCCTAAACCATGTGCCTACATGGGATGTGTCCTAGTTCTACCATTGGCAAGTAGAACACCTTCCACGGTGTAGGGTTTTATGACACCGGATTCCATGTCTAGCTCGCATGGTCTATGTCGGTTAATGCATATTCCCATCATGTGGGATGTGCACTCTAGTTATTGGATAGGTTCTACAACGTGTAGGTAGTAGTATGGGATGCTATTTACACATGGCACGAGTAGGCTTTGAAGATGCTAAAGTGAGTTCCCTAAGCCTTAATGGCTAATGTATGAAAGTCCTCTAAATACATGAATGTCTCCAAAATGGTTTCTTAAAGAATGTTGGTCTATTAATGTTAGGTTGTGAAGGAAATGTCCTTATCTAAGGTAATCTTGGGGAACACTTAAGTGTGCTTGAAGAGGTTGTATGGGCGGTCACTTCTTGTCTCACTCAAGTGTGTCTTAAGATTATATTAGGTAGAGGTCCTATGGTAATGAAATGACATGTGTTCTTTTAAAGTTAAGCATGGGTTGTATAGGACATATGTTGAGTATATGTATGGTTGGCTATGGTCTTATATGTTAATTTTGACTTGTATTATGTCTCTTATACTTGTAAAGGAAAGGTTTTATCAAATGATATGAAAGCATTTACTTACTCGAAAATGTCCTTTTCGGCATGTTTTTGCATGGTCTCCATACTTAGTACTTAATTGTGCTAACCCCTTTCTTTCCCTTTTTGACTAAAGTGTAGGGATTTGGAGATGATGACATGTCATGGCTATTTGATACGTTTCTAAGTGTTGAAGATGAAGACTTAGTGAGTCCTCATAGATTCGAGGACATTACCCTACATGTCCTTTTTTTTTATGTCTTTCTAGTATTTGCTTAAGTTTTGTATGGGCTTAATCCCAATGTTGTATTCAAAGTATTAGATGGTTTGAGACATCATGTATAAAGTCTAGAAAGTCTTCCGCTTGCTATTCATTTATTTTATTAAATGTTTTCTTGGTAAAGAAAGTTTTTAATTCCTTATGGTTTTAGTGTCTATGCGATGAATGAATGCTAAGAGGCTTGTATTAGACCTCTTCGAGGTCGAGTACGCCGGTTACGACTTGGGGGTGCTCTCGGGTCGTGACAACTTCGGTCTCTGAAATGGCTTCATACCCATATAATCTAATCCCATTGTTGTGTATGTTTTGATGTTTTGTCCGGTTCATTTAGGCTGCCTGTTACATTTTTTATTAGTCTAATTTACGACTTATAGGCAAGTCATGTCTATATTCATTGGATGTCTAGTTTGGTCTCGTGGTGAGGATAATAGGCCAAAAGCGAGTGGCCTCTGCTTTGTGTCATTTCGAATCTAAATTGTCATGTCCAGCTTTCTATGACATGCCTCAATGTGTTTAGATGCTTGCTAGAATTCATCTACACCAAAGCTAAAGTTTTCTGCTTATTTTGAATGCATGCTCATGTATGAAAATGTGTTAAAAGTCTACTGTATTATTTTGATTTTGCTTACTGCCATCTCTTATCAAATTCCAAGGTATAGAAATGTTTAGTCCTTTTTTAGTGATGGATTGAGAAACGTGTCCGCATGTTTCCCTCAAAAGGACTATTTGTCAATTTGCACTTTCTTAGGCCATATGCATATTATTAGTTTATCTCTTTTGGGATTCATTCACCCGTCGTGTGCTCCTTGTCTTTTATTTTGGTTAAACTTGTCCGTCGATTTCGTTCTTTAAATGAATTTACCGTAAAAATTAATTTTTGAATTTAGTTCATTTTAATCTATGGTTGTATGTTTACTACTATCTATGGGATATAAATATATGTATGTGAAACATTTGTTTCCCTATGCTTACTCACTTATTAATTATGTCAATATGCAGACCTATATGAATACAACACCTCAATCTTCTTACCCCCTAACATTATAATAATAATGTTAATTCATGCCTAACAATTACACTTCCAACCCATTTCCAATTTTAACACTTCACTACTTAGTGGGTCAACAATGTTTGTCCAAATTTGCCATTAACTTTCACGTGGAAGCAATTATTATACATATGTCCTTCAAATTTCATTTTATAATATAATAATATATATTCCTATCAACTATCAATATATACAATTCAAGATTAGAGCTTGTCGATTTCTAATCCTAATTAATGTTATTTTTATTTTCATTTTTGTTCTCACTGTGATGATTAGGCGGTACTGATTATTACTCTCCTTTAGTTTCTTATATTAAGTCATGTGGGTTGTTACTCATAAGTTTACTTGTTTTTGTAGCATGTGAAATCTGCCCATGTCCTCACGGACTCCATCTCCTTCTTACATTACCTATGGGGCCTTGGAGGCCCAATTCCCTTTTTGTTGAGTCGATCAACCTTCAAAATTGAAGAATATATTCTTGGCATGGGCATACAGGTGTTTGGAGCTAATACATGATTGCATACACTAGTATACGCCTAGTGTATACGAAGATGGGAAAACAGGCCTAAAGATCCCAAAATTCAAATTTGTATTTTGTTATTTTGGGTCTAAGCCCTTGTCGTCTTATTATTATTTCTGTTAGAAATTTAGGACAGGTGAAAATTGGGCCTAAGGCTCAAATAATATTTCATTTCATGTTAGTTTAGGACAGGTGCAAGTGACTCAAATGGGCTAAAAGGCCAAAACGGAAATAGGCCCAAGTACTGGTTCAGGCGGACTGAAAAACCATACTTGGGCCCAAGTCTCTTTCCCTATTCATTTTTATTATGTTTATTTACTTGTTAATATTTGTCGTTAATATTAAGGGCTCGAAACTTCAAATCCCAAAAGATACCCATTTTGAATTAATCGCTTAACTAAATTATTCCTCTTTTAATTGATTTAAAAAATAAATAAATAAGTTTATGAAATACTTCACTTAGGTAATATTTCACTATTTTTCTATTAAAATAGTCTCAACTATAAAGCAGTTCACTTTTGCAATTCAAGATAAGTTAAAATATTTTTAGCCAAATAATTAATTGTCGGATAATCGCATATTAGCGGGGCTTTCGGGTGCTTTCAAACCCTTACCGAAATGCTAATAAGAACCCCCGAACCCCCTTTAAGTATTTTCAATTGATTTCCTGTTTTAATCTATTCAAAATCAATTTTCTTGATTTTTCTTAAAAATTAAGTGGCAACTATAAAATCAATCTAAAATACAATTTTCTAAATAAAACAGAATGACGACTCTGATGGGGATTTGAATGGTTCTAACCTTAAAATTAACTTATTTGGCTATTTGTTTAAATTACTTACTTGTTTCAATTTTTGTAAATTATGAATTGTTGCATTCATGGCATTTTCTATTGTATGTATATTATATTAAGGACGGTTTTTGCATAATCGCAGCTGAACTTTTTATATACTCAACCCTTTTTCGAAAGGATCGACAATTTATTCGTACGTCATGCGTCCAATGGTTGTCGTGAATTCCAGCCTAAGTTGTCCACTTGGGTTCCCGGTCTTTCAAAAGCCACTCTTAGTCAACTAGGCGTAGAGCGAAACCAAATCACGAATTTAGCGCATTCCGAACTAAGTCGACCCAACACCCAAGGCGTGTTTGGCCCATTAGAAGCCCACCTTGTGTCTATTTGACCCATTGGTCAATAAAAGACAATCATGTTTATGTGATTAAATTTGAAGGATGTATACGTCATTTGGCAAAATATTGTCTCTTGGGGTCGGGGGTTTAATATTTTGTTCGAGTCGAAGAAGGATCACGTTACCATTTCATCCAAAAGTGTGGACATCCGGAGATGGCGAGAAGAAATCAAGAACGAAGGACCTTCCATGGAGGCATAGTGTAGGATCGTACCCCTGTGTGGGATTGAGTATTTGTATCCTTATCCCCTATTATATATCCTCATTCAGTTTATTCATAAAATCTGTATAATTTGGGTTTTAGGGGGCAATGGAATGTTTCAAATGACGTATACATCCCTTAAATCGTTAGGCCTACCCTTGGCATAAAAGGGTCACATATATGTTTAGAACGCGCAATATTTGCTTTTTGTTATAACTGTTTGTGTGAATATGTTGTTTTTATTTGAAGATGTTCTAACCTACTCTTTTGGAAATTTTCTCGAAACCCCTAAGCACAAATATCAAGTCACTATCAAAAGTGCGTCCAAATACTCTTCCAGTCTTTAGTTTCCCAACAAAACTCGAGCTTCATTTTTCACATCTTACTTTCTCATTTCAGAAAAAAGGTTAAGCCTTTATCTCAAATCTAAAAGAGGTTCAAGGGTCGAACTACATAGGACCTGAATTCTCTTTCGTGAGATACGTAGGCAGCCTTTCAAGGTTCGGTCCCCATTTCAGAAAGTCTATTTTTTCCAACTCTTGCAATTTAATCTCAATCGAAAATCAGAAGTATGTCAATGCAAAAAAAAAAAACTTGGCTCGGTGCAAGTCAATCTTTCTGTCACTAATCCCAAAGTTAAATATACAAATTTCTGTCTATTAGCCATCTTTTCTATATTCGTGGGCTAGTTTATCTTCAAATGAAGCAACTTTTATGTGTTTATAGTAATGTGTGTGATATTTCGTATTAATTATTATCGACACAGACTAACACATTTGCATTTGAGTTGTTTTTCTCTGTCAGGTACTCAAAACTGATCTGTGTTGAGAAAATGGCGGAACATCCATACTTCACAAGGTCCAAAGACCCCAAAGATTCCTTCTCGGACCAATGTTTGTCAAAAGGCAAAGAGAAAATGGTTGAAAATGTTGAGAATACTGATTTGAATGAAATTAATGTGAATGACCCTATCATTGCTGAACAGAACAAGTTGATTGCACAATTGTTCCAACAGATTGTTGAAATGAGGGCTGAAATGGATAAGACCCAAGATTTGACGAATTTGGCTATCATTGCCAACACTCCTACTCCAGATAACGAAAGACCTCCACTTCATTTTTCTACTTCGAACCCAACATCCGAACGTTTTCCAAACAAGTCAACCACCGCTACGATTCCAAAACCTCCCTTCATCGACTTAACCACCCCTAATCCACACCATGCTAGCTCCTCACACCAAAAGTCACCTACTCCTCAAAATCCAAATACCAACGTTTTCCAGAATTTTCCTCCGATCCATCAAATCCCTACCCAAATTGTCCAAAACCCATCTACCACTCAACTCATACCTCTAAAAACCGCATTTCCTTTTCCAATATCGCCAAAATTATACCCTTTCCCTACTACACATTTTGAACTTGATGATTGTGAGAAGAAGGAGAAGGAGAAGGAGTAGAAGGTCAAAAAAGGAAAGGCTAAACAAAGCATCAGAGAGAAAGTTATAAATGCAATGAAGGACGTTCAATACACCTCAGACATTGTGGGGCTGAATTATGAAGATTTGTGTCGTCATCCATATTTGGAGCTTCCAGAAGGTTTTAAAGTACCAAAGTTTGATACATTTAGTGGAGTTGAGAATCCTTTGACTCATTTGAGGGCTTATTGTGATCAACTCATTGGAGTTGGGAAAGATGAGGCTTTGTTAATGTGACTCTTTAGTCGAAGTCTGAAAGGAGAAGCATTGGAATGGTTTATTTCTAAAGAAATCAAGCAGTGGTCAAGTTGGAACGCTTTGGCTAAAGACTTCATTGAAAGGTTTGGTTACAATGTAGAATACATTCTCGATCGATACTCTTTGGAGAGAATAAAACAGAATTCTACTAAAAGCTATCGAGAGTATGCCTACCGTTGGAGAAGAGAGGCTGCAAGGGTTAGGTCTCCCATGACCGAGAAAGAAATTATTGAAGTCTTCGTGCGCATTCAAGAGCCGGAGTACTTCAATAGGATGTTGCTCATTTCAGGAGGAAAGTTCAGTGAGATAGTCAAAATTGGTGAAGCTACTGAAGACGGTCTCAAGACCAAAAAAGTCATCCGAATGACTCCATAAAATGAATCCTCGGGACCATTGAGGAGGAAGAGGGAAGATGTTTCCTCTATCTCATTTGAATCAAGCCAAAAATCAAAGAGGCATGCTGGTCTCAATGTTTTAAAGTCGTTACCATCCAAAACCTACCCTTTAGCTCCACAAAATCCTTACCTCATCAAACCAAATTACGAAACTCCACCACCAAATCATCCAAATTACCAAGCTCCATGGCCAAATTACCCAAATGCTCAATCAAATTACCAAACTGCATTGCCAAATTACCCAAACTCTCATCATAGCTACCAAGCTCCACAATACCAAATTTTCCAAACACCAACACCTACTCGCCAAAATTCTCCCAGTTACTGCCAAGTACCTCCATCTTCACGAAATAATTACAATCTTTCTTTTCAGGAGTTTTTGAAGAAACCTTCTCGAGTCTTTACTCCTTTGGTTGAAAGTCGAACCCAACTCTTTGAGAGATTGAAAGTGGCTGGTTTGATGCGAACAATTGATCCAAAAAATATCAATGTAAATTCCAGACTTTACCGACCCGATTTTCATTGTGCTTACCATTCAGGAGGTGCTGGACATACCACTGAGGATTGCATAAACTTAAAGCATAAAATTCAGGACTTGATTGATCAAGGAATTGTCACCCTTCCAACGGTCACTTCCAATGCCAATAGTAATCTATTGTTGAATTGTGGGGGATTCACTAGTAGCATGATTGACCCAAAGTCTCAAGCACCTCCCCATCTAAACGCCCCAAATTATTGTCAAATGCATCCTTCTCAACAAGGTCATTATGATCCTCATCGTTCGGGATTCGAGAAGAAACCTGCTCGATAGTTTACGCCGCTTATTGAAAGTCGAACAAAGTTGTTTGAGCGATTAACTGTGGCAGATTTTATTCATCCAGTTGGGCCCAAGCCTGTTGATACTAGCTCTAAATTCTATCGAGCTAATCGAAGGTGTGCGTATCATTCCAACAGTGTTGGATATGATACTGAAGATTGTATTAATTTAAAGCAAAAGATACAGGACTTGATCGACCAGAGAGTGGTCACTCTCCAGACCGCCGCACCCAGTGTCAACAGTAATTCTCTACCGAACTATGAAGGCGCCACTATCAATATGATAGAGACGGAGGATAGGTGGTGCATGGCAAAGACGATAGTTTCGGCTGGTCCTGACTACCTTGAGAAAATTGTAGCTTCTCCGAGCATAAGTGAGAAACTCAATTTTACGAGCATGACACCCTTTCAAAATTTTGCTTCTGTGTCAACAAAAGGTCAGAACAAGAAGGGGATTATTCATGTTCCACAAAAGTCTTTGCGTTATTTACGCCAGTCCTTTCTGATAGAGGAATATGCCAATGATGACGATTTTGGAGAAGGAATTGGGGATCTTTTTGAAGAAGGTGATGTTGAGCCCAAAAAGATGATCGAGACACCAACCATACGAGATGCTGAGCCAATGGAGCAAGTTCTTAATTGGACTTCCACTCCGCTCATGATTCCTCGCTCATCTTGATAGACAAAGATGCATCTTATGTTGTTTTTAAAATCGGTGGTAGTCCGAATGAGGCCCGGAACCCACCTTTTATGTCATTCTAACTGATTATGTTTTAATTTCCCTCGTGATGTTTTGAAAAAGGCAAAATGGGCCATGGTCATGGCCAAAGTTCGTATTTCCTTATTTTCAATGAAAGCCTCTTCTATTGCGAAAATTTATTTTGATTGCTTTAATTTTTCTATCTAACAGTCTTTGTTTTTGGTTTCAGTAAAAATAATATTTTTTTAAACATGTCAATATCATGTCATGTCACAAGTTGAATGAACAAAATGAGGTAGATGAAGATGAGTTTGAAGAGCATGACGAGGAGATCATGATATTCGAACACCTTGTCAAAGATTTGAAACAGTTCGAGAATCAAAATAAGTTGAATCTGATGAGACGGAAACTATAAATCTGGAAAAGGATGACTGTGTAAAAGAAGTCAGAATTAGGGTCCATTTTAGAGAAGATCTGAAAAATGAGCTCAATAGTTCACTTGGAAAATACATCGATGCATTTGTTGGATCACGTGTCGTGGTTGAACATAGACATTCATCTCAAGTTTCCAATCAATGCAGAGCTATCAAGAGTTATGATATTTGAAGATTCAGAGTTTCTTTTATTTCTTTCCTTGTAATCGCATCTTTTATCTGTAATCGTCTTGTGTTTTAAAGTTTGAAAATTATCTCTTGTAATGAACTACGTCTGACCTGAATTCTCAAGAATGAGATACGTAGGCGGCCTATGTCAGCTTCGGTCACCCCTTTATATATTTTCAATATTTCCCCTTTGTGCTTGAATTACGTTCGACCTGAATTCTCAAGAATGAGATACGTAGACGGCCTATGTTGGCCTCGGTCGGTTCCTTATAAAAATTTTATTTTTTGTTAATCCTCGAGATGGGAACTACGTTTGACCTAATTCCTGCCTCAACGGGATACGTAGGCGCCACAACGGCTCGGTCGTATCTCCCGTAAGATTTATATTTTTTTACAATAGAAACTGGGACAGAATTTTTGAGAGGGACTCAAAAATTCTCAAGAAGAAGATTACTCCAACAAGTCAAGACTGAAGATACATTGAGAGTTGCAACCGGGACAGAATTTTTGAGAGGATCTCAAAAATTCTAAAAGTCATATCAATGGTTTAAAATACGACAAGACATCTAACTGGGACATAAATTTTTTAAGATGACCTCAAAAAATTCTTAAGTATCAGTAGAAGCTTGTGGTAAATTTTGAATATCTCGAGCGTGATTAGAAGTTTAAAGTTATTTCAATGATCTCTGACATCGTTAAAATTAATAGTCAACTGCAGCAATCTCCAACACCTTTGAATTTCAGAGTCGTCTGCAAAACTTTCTGATTAAAGTAGATTTTGGGAGGACCATGTCAGAAGTCTTTCAAGCTTTAAGGATTTTTAGAATTCTCCAGAACAAGCTCTTGGACACGTCAAAAGTTTGGAACCAAGGGTGTTCATTTAAGCTTGATGTGACATGATACTTGACAGTGACCCTCTTCAATTACAGCTCTTTGAAAACCTTTTTCTTAAAGATTTTATCTATATGTTTCAAATATTTTGCATAAAATATTTTGTCTTGTCTATCGAGAAGCAAGAGATCAAAGTGATCAACCGAAGATAGCAATGTTGACACCCAATTTTGGACCTCCACAATATAAATTAATCATTTCGAGCTTCTTCAATTTCAAACGATTTAAAATAACTAGTTTTATAAAAATTCCAAAAAAAATAAAAAAAAATAATAATAATATAGTTTGCAAGATTTTAAAATAGTTTTGTCACTTTTTATAATTTTTAGATGATATATATGTTTTACATAATTATGTATATAATTAGTATATTTTATGATTATTCGAAAATCGTCTCAAAAAAGATTTTATATTTTAAATATTAGGGATGGTTATAATTTTGAATCAATGAGTTTTATGAAATTCAAAATACTTTCAAATTATTTTTTAAAGCAATTTTATCATTTTCTAATAATAAATATGTACATTTTACAATCACGCTATCTTATAAATATTTGAAAATCATCAAAATATTTTACATCTTAGTTAAATATCTTATTAATTTACTTTAGTCTAAGTTATAGTTATAATTTCAAGTTAATTAATTTGTAATTTAATTAATTATTTTGTAATCAAATTAATTATTTTATGTCATTAAGATTAAGAAGCTCGTTAATTAATTTATGAAAATTTGTCTTGTTGCAAATTTTAGTCAATTGCTTATCCTAGTCTTAACCATTTAAAAGATCAAAAAATGGGCCCATCCCCACGACCCAATTCCTCCTTAAACCATTACCAAAATCCAAGCCCAACTCTTCCAATTTCCAGCCCACCAATTCCATTACAAAAAACAAACTCAAGCCCAATTTCAATCCCACTTTTCAGCAATACATAGCAAACCCAACATACAATACCAAACCGACCCCACCTCCTTATGTTTTCTTTTTCCTTGTGTGTGAAACCCAGCAACTCTGGGCTGCAAATTCAGCGAAAATCCCAGAAATCCAGCGAGTAAATCGCGCCTGCAGCAGCCATCACTTCCGGTCCCCTTTTCCCCTTTCAGAAATTTCCCATCCCTTCCCCCGTTGAGTTGAAAGAACAAGCAAAGATTTCAAATTTCAAAAAATAAAAAATAAAAAATTTCAATCCATTTTCCCCCTCAAATCAGTCCTTTGCTTCATCTATTTAAGATCGGTTTTTCTCTATGTGAAAGGGGGGAGGGGGAAGAAAATGAAAAAAAATTAATTAATTAATTAAATTACAGTTAGTTGTTAAACAAATAGACCCAATATATCGACTTTTGTTCTTGTTTTGTGGCTGCGGGATTTGCCAGAATTCTCGAGGCTTTCGAGCGGTGTTTGGAAGTTGAAGTCGTTCCCGCTCTTCGTTCTCAGTCGCTGCCCGGAAGAAGGTGAAAATCTTTTTTTAAGCCATTGTTTCGTTTGATCTTTAATTGTTGTGCTTACTGTTTATTTATTTACTTTTCTAAATTATGTCTTGATTTTCTTTATAATTAAGATTGGGAAAAATCGATAATGTTTTAGCTAGATTTATCTTCCTGGGCCAAATCGTGGTCACTGTTTGTTCATTGATATGTGAATATGAATATTTAGCATTTTGTTCTTTTTCTTTGGTTACTTTTAGCCTTGTTATGGTTCTTTAAAAATATCCAATACTTTCAATGTGTTTAATTCATCTCCTTGTGGTTTGTTTAGCTTGTGTTCATGAAGTCGACCATGTCTCGGTTTAAAGGTGTCATTGTTAAACTTATTTCAACTGTTGCATATATCTTTTAGTGGGCTATTTTTTTTTATTTCAAATTCATCGATTGTTTAAGTTTCCATCTTCATGTCCTTTCAAATATTTACTTCTCAACATGCTCATTTTAGTTTAACTTCCATGATTAGTGTATTATCTTTGGGTTAGATGTTTTGGTCTCATTTTGCTAAATAATCTAAGATATATGTGATAACATTTTGGCCATTCTAGTTATGTATCAATGTAGCCAACGGGACTTATATTTTGTCCAAAATCTTACTCATTTATTATTATTAAAAAATAAAATAAAAAATAAAAAATGAACATGACATATGGGTTATTTCAACTCCTTTCTGTTGCTTTGTTTTTTTTTCTTACTTTAAATTGTTTTGATCAAAAGAATATGCTGCTAAAGTTTTAATTGTTTGCTTGTTAAGATATATTTTGTTCATTTGCAAGTTCTTAGAATGTTGTCATATGGGCCTAACAATGGCCTTTGGTTTTTATTTTATTTTTTATCTTAAAATATTTAAGTCACTTTTATTTGAATTCAATTACATTCATTCGTTTCCTTATTTCAAATGCTAATCTCTACTTCTTTTCTTTCTCTTTGTGTGTATGTGAATCTCTGTTCATGGTGGACTTATCTACCTTGCATTACCGAGTTGAGCCATAAAGGCTCAATCTTTGCTTTCCCTATTTCTCGAGTCAAAGCCCCTATACATTCGGAAGCTGTTACGGGTTCCAGAACTCCAACGTTTTGCTGGAAATTAGTTCAAAAGCCTAAGGAATGGGCTGTATACGTATTGTATACAACAATATACACTCATTATACAGCAAGTTACAGGTCAAAAACGCAGGAACACAGGTCTGGAGCAAAACACAGGTGTTCGGAAGCAAGAAATACACGAAAAGGGCTGACATACGTGCCGATATACACTGATATACATCAGCTGTATACCAAAAACGGGATTGAGTAAATCCCCAGAAATTACAGCGAATTTGGCCCCAAAAGGAGGCCCAAATTCAATTTCTAACTTATTTAATTGTGTGATTATTTATTTATTTGTTTTTTTATTTTTTTATTTTTATTGCGACTTAATTTAATTAAATTCCCCAAAAGATAAACCATATTCTTTACGTCGGTTTTCTTTAAAAATAATTCATTTTATCAACTCTTATGCTTATTCAAATGTTTTAGTCAAAACTTTCACTCATCTTTAATTAGATTAAAATAATGTCTTGGTTTGTCTACCGAGTTGGGTTCGAATTATTATTTCTAAAAAATGACGCAAATAAATTTTAATTAACCTAGTTTTGTTAAAATCCTAATTGACCAAGTTGTTTCAATTAAGATCCAATTTTCCAAAAAATTTAAAAATTATTCTTTATTTAACTATGTTTATCAAAGTTAATCAAATATCGTAAAATATTATATATCTTATGTTAAATTATTTTCTTAAATATTTTTATAGATACGTTCTTTAAGGGTTTTTCTTCATTTAAATCATTTTTTTTTTATTTCAAAATTGTTCTAAGTTAAAGTATATATATATATTTTATTTATTTTTAATAAACTTTAAAAATGTGTTAGTCAAATCCTTTTTCAATTGATTAATAATAATGATAATATATATATATATATATATATATATATATATATATATACTTACTTAAGTCATTTTCTCAAAAGGATTAGTCAATTAATTCAAAAAATGATTTTTCATGCTTTACTTTATTAAATTGGTTTAATTTATTTTTAAATGAACTAAATAAATTCTAATTAGTTTAGTTTTATTAATTTTCTAATCACTTGTACCTTAATTCAAATATTTTCATTTTAGGTCTCTTCCTCTAAAAGATAGAATAAAATGGTTCACTTCTTAGTTATTTTTCAAACTTAATTGATTAGTGTAAATTATTATATATTTTTTATGTTATTATTTTTTCTAAAAATAGTCAAATATATTTTTAAGTCAAGTCGCAGGTTAACCGCATGTTAGCGGACACTTCGAATGCCTAAACCCTTCTCAAAGTGTAAATTGAACCCCGAACCCTCTTTGGTATTTTCAAATGATTTTTTCTGTTTAAATCTTTGAAAATTATAAGTTTTCTTAATTTCTTTAAAAAAATTAAGTGGCGACTCTTTCTAAGTATTTTTCTCAAATTGTTTTATACTTAGAATATTTCAAAAAAAGTAATTTTTCTATAGATAGGAAAATTACGGCACAACAGAAATGGCGACTTCCGCTGGGGATTTAATTAAGTTCTAACCATAAGATTTGACTTGTTTGACTAATTGTATTAATTGCTAAATTGTTTATCTGCTCTCAATGTGTTTAAATTGATATAACTGTCATTGCATTTCATGGCATATTCTCTTGTATGTATAGTATATTAAAGGACGGTTTTGCGGAACTGCAACCGGACTTTTTTATACTCAACCCTTTTTCGGAATGATCGGCAATTTATTGGTTCGTCATGCGTCCAATGGTTGTCGTGAATTCCAGCCTAAGTTGTCCACTTGGGTTCCCGGTCTCTCAAAAAGCCACTCTTAGTCAACTAGCGTAGAGCGAAACCAAATCCCGACTTTTAGCGCATTTTGAACTAAGTTGACCCAACACCCAAGGCGTGTTGGGCCCATTAGATGTCCACCTTGTGTCTATTTGACCCATTTGGTCTATAAAAGACAATCATGCTTATTTGTTTAAATTTAAAGGATATATACGTTATTTGAAAAATCATTGTCCTCTAGAGAAAGAGGTAGATTATAGCTTATTCTAGCCGAGGGAATAGCTTTAAAAGCTACTAGTCCATCCAAAGGAGTCGACACTTGAAGATGACAAGAAGTTCAAGAACGAAGGTCCTTCCATTGAAGATAGTTTAAGATTGTACCCCTGCGCGGAACTGATTATTTTGTATTCCATTTTCCCTACTATGTATCCCCATTCAGTTTATTTACAAAGCATGTATAAGTTTAAGTTTTGGGGTAATGAAATGTTTCAAATGACGTATACATCCCTCAAATCATTAGTCCTACCCTTGGCACAAAAGGGTCACATATCTGTTTAAAATACGCAATAACTGTTTATGTGTTATAACTGTTTGTGTGATTATGTTGCTTTATTTGGAGATGTTCTGGCCTACTCTTTTGGAAATTTTCTAGAAACCCCTAAGCACAAATATCAAGTCACTATAAAATATGTATCCAAATACTCTTCGAGTCTATAGTTTCCCAACAAAATTTGAACTTCACTTTTCAAATGTTACTCTCTCATATCAGAAAAAGATTCACCGTCTCGAATCGAAAAGAGATTCAAGGGTCGAAATACGTAGGACCTGAACTCTCCTTCGCGAGATACGTAGACAGTCATTCAAGATTCGGTCCCTATTTTGAGAAATTATATCTCTCTCAACTCTTGCAATGAGATTCGAATTTCGTCTCAATCGAAAATCAAAAGTATGTCAATGGATGATGCAAAAAATCTTGGCTCGACTGAAATCAATCTTTCTGTCACTAATCCCAAAGTTAAATAGACAAATTTCTGTCTATTTACCATTTTTTTCTATATTTGTAGGCAAGTCTATCTTCGAATGAAGCAACTCTTGTCTGTTTGCATCAATGTGTGATATCTTGCACTATTTATCGCCTTCAGACACTAACACGTTTACCTTTTGAGTAATTTTCTTCTGTCAGGTACTTAGAATTGGTCTGTGTTGATAAGCTGGTTGAACACCCTTATTTTACAAGATCTAAGGCTCCCAAAGATTCCTTCCCCGATCAAAGTTTGCAAAGGAAAGACAATAATGGGTGATAACAATGACGAGATTAGCTTGACTGATGTTGTCGTGGCTCAGATCGCCGTCACTGATCAAAATGAATTAATTATGCAGTTGATGCAACAGATCACCGAAATGAGGGTCGAAATGCAGAGAATGGAAGATCTTCCTAATCCGGTTTTTGCTTTTAATACTCCAGGAGATGGGAGACCTCCATTCTACTTTCCTCCTTCGAACGCAGAACAGGCGCAAAACCTCCCCTCCAATCCCGCTCAGAATCCCTCAACCACCGATCCAACCGCCCCAAATCCCCATCAGGCCTCCGTCTCTTGCCAAGCACCACCTCCTCATAAAGGTACCAACCCCCAAACCTTTCCTTCTCATCAAAATACCAACCCACAAGCTTGCCCTCCCCCTCAAAATCAAAATGTCAACAATCCGCAAGCATTCCCCCATCACCATAATCAACATACCAACCCCCAGACTTTCCCCCAAAATTACCAAGTCACTCAAAATACCCAGAGTCCCTCCATTGCGCCGCCATTGCCTCAAAAGACTACTTTTCAAATCCCAATTCCAAATGAACCCTATGCCAACTGTTCCGAGCTTGATCACTATGAGGAACAAGAGAGAGAGTGGAGGTCAAAGGAAGAGGCAGTCAAGCTGAATATGAAAGAAGAGATTAGGAAAGCCATGAAGGAGCTGCAATATATTCCTGAAGTCGATGGGTTGAGTTATGAGGATCTGTGCATCCATCCAAATTTGGACCTCCCGGAAGGATTTAAAGTGCCAAAATTTGACACTTTCGGAGGAACAGGGAATCCCTTGGCGCACCTGAGAGCCTACTGTGACCAGCTCGTAGGAGTCGGAATGAATGAAGCCTTATTAATGCGGCTCTTTAGCCGAAGTTTGAATGGAGAAGCCTTGGAGTGGTTTACTTCCCATGAGATAAAGCAGTGGTCTAGCTGGAATGCATTGGCTAACGATTTCGTCGAACGATTCGCCTATAATGTGGAGATCGTTCCTGATCGCTATTCTCTGGAGAAAATTAAGCAGAAATCCTCTGAAAGCTATCGTGAGTATGGATATAGGTGGAGGAAAGAGGCCGCCCGGGTTCGACCTCCTATGTCTGAGAAAGAGATCGTTGAAGTGTTCATACGCATTCAACAGCCAGAGTATTATGACAGGATAATGTTGCTCATTGGAGCAAAATTTGCTGAGATAGTCAAGGTAGGTGAGGCTATCGAATATGGGATTAAAACTGGAAAGATTTCTCGCGTTGCCGCCCCAATTGAATCTTCAGGATTGTTGAAAAAGAAGAGAGAGGATGTGTCTTCTATTACCTGTGCATCCGATGGAAAAGGACACTTCAGAAAATCCTCACATTACATAGGTTATCCTCGAGCTCGACAAAATTCATATCCAGCTTGTTATACCCAATCAGGTTATCAAACTCCACCACCGAGTTACCAAATTTTATCTCCTAATTACCAAATTCCACCAGTGAGTTACCAAATTCCATCTCCTTTTTACCAGACTCCATCTCCACATTACCAAAATACCCATCCATATTACCAAGCTACATCAGTTAATTGTTCAAATATCCAATCAAGTTATCAAATTCCACCCCCGTACTACCAAAATACCCCTCTTAGCTACCGAGCTCCACAATACCCAAATGTTCAAACGCAAGCACCAACTCACCAAAATCCTCCAAATTACCGTCAAGGACCTTCACATCCAGGAAATAATTACAATCCTCTTTGCCCAGATCTTGAGAAGAAACCTTTTAGAGTTTTCACCTCCTTGATTGAGAGTCGAACACAACTTTTTGAGAGATTGCAATCAGCTGGCCTGATACATACCATTGATCCAAAAAATATCAATGTCAACTCCAAGTTTTATAGACCTGATCTTCACTGTGCTTACCATTCAGGAAGTGCTGGGCATAATACTGAGGATTGTATCGACTTGAAGCATAAGATTCAAGACCTGATAGATCAAGAGGTCGTCACTCTTCAGATGTCCACTCCTAATGTCAATAGTAACCCCATGCCGAATCATGGAGGGGTGACTATTAATATGATTGAAGTCGAAGAAGGTTTGAATGTGGAGAAAGTTATAATCTCAGCCAACCTTGAAAAACTTAAGAAAATTGAAGTATCTCCAACCAAAAAATCTGAATTTGGGATCATGGCACTTCATCAAGTTTTTGCTTTAACGCCAAAAGAGGGTCAGAACAAGCTGAAGATTGATCAAGCTTTTTCAAAACCATTGCCTCACTCATATAAGTCTTTCCCAATGCAAAATGGTCTAGGGAAAGGAATCAAAAATTTGTTCAAAGAAGGTGATATTGTGCATGGGGAGATGATTGAGACATCAGTCATACTTGACAATGAGCCAAAGGAGCAAATGCCTAACTGGACATCCACTCCGATCTTGACTCCTCGCTCGTCTTGGTAGAAACAGACAATTTTCTATGATTATTTCTAAAATTGGTGATGTTACGAATAAGGCTCGAGCCCATCTTTTACTCTATTTTTGCCTCAATATGTTTTAATCTACCCCTTAATATTTTGAAAAGGAAAAGTGATTTATTTGCATGGCCATAGTTCTTATTTTCTTATTTCAAATGAAAAACTCATTTATCGCGAAAATTTGCTTTACTTGCTTTATATTTGCTATCTAATAGTACCTGTCTAAGATTTCAGTGAAAATATTTTCAAATCTGTCAATATCATGTCGTGTCACAAGCTAAATGAACAAAATGTGGTAGATGCGGACAAATTTGAGGACAACAATAAGAAGATCATGGTACCCAAACACCTGGTTGAGAAATTCAGACAGTTCGAGAGTCACGATAAACCGAATTTAGAAGAGAACGGAATATTGAATAAAAAAAATGATGAATGCATCAAAGAAATCAAAATTGATGCATATTTGACAAAAGCATAGGAGAGAGAACTCATCAGTTTGATTAAAGAACACATCGATACATTTGATTGATAATGACATTACATGGTTGAGCCTGAACATTGGATCTCACAAATCATCAATCCACTTAAGCGTTGTTAAAAGATACCATGTTTAAAGACTCGATTTCTATCTTTTCCTTGTAATCGCCTTTATTTACTTGTAATCGTGTATGCTTAGAATTTATTCCTTTTGTAATGAACTACGTCTGACCTGAATTCTCAAGAATGAGATACGTAGGCGGCCTATGTCGGCCTCGGTCACTCCTTTATCCCTTTTAATATTTCCTTTTATTTGAACTACGTTCGACCTGAATTCTCAAGAATGAGATACGTAGGCGGCCTATGTCGGCCTCGGTCGGTTTCTTTGTAAATTTTCTATTTTTGTTAGTCCTCGAGAGGGAACTACGTTTGACCTGATTCCTGCCTCAACGGGATACGTAGGCGCCACAACGGCTCGGTCATATTCCTCGTTAGATTTCTATTTCTCATTACAATAGAAACTGGGACAGAACTTTTGAGAGGGACTCAAAAATTCTCGAGAAAAAGATCTTTTCCTACAAAGTCAAGACTGAAATTACTTTGAGATTTGCAACTGGGACAGAATTTTTGAGAGGGACTCAAAAATTCTCGAGAAAAAGATCTTTTCCTACAAAGTCAAGACTGAAATTACTTTGAGATTTGCAACTGGGACAGAATTTTTGAGAAGATCTCAAAAATTTCGTGATTGCTCACCAACGGTTAAAGATAAGCCAAGACAGTTAGCTGGGGCATGAATTTTTGAGAAATGACCTCAAAAATTTTGACTTGGTTTATCGGCAGTGTAAAACAACTTTGAATACTTCCCAACAAGTAATCAGATAGACCTCGAGGCACCAATTTCAAAAATGTTCACTAGAGCTCGACGTGACATGACACTTAGCAGTGACCTTTTCCAAATATTATTTTCTTAAAAATCTATTTTTTTTTCTTTCTTAAAACTTTTCTTTCATGTTTCAAAATATTTTGTCTTATCTATCAAGAAGCGGGAGATCGGAGAAATCAATCGGAGATAGCAAAACAAGGAGCAGACAACCGAAGAGATCGACACAGATCAGTTCACTTTTAAACTAACAATTTTTCTGTGGATACAGGTTTATAGGTTTACCTCAAGATCGGCATATTCTTCCATTCAATGAATACAGAGAAGTCAAAAGGGCGAAGAGCTCCCCAAATTGACAACTTTTCCGTGGATGCAAGAAATATCTTATGCTTCTTATGCCAAGAATTGAGAATATGAGTAGCATTACTTTATTCAAATTCTCAGCAAGTCCAGGTTCATAACGAACATGCAATTACGTTCGGAGATGGCACAAATAAAAACCTTGAAGAGAGAAATATTTTTATTTTCCAGCAACTAAAGATACCTGGAGCATATTTATCTGCATTATATTATCAGATATGATAATATTCTTACCCCGAGGGTCATTTTATTTATATTGTCGAATGAGACAATATCACTAACCCGGAGAGTCATTTATATTGTATTGTCAAATGAGATGATACCACTACTCCGAGGGTCATGTTTATTATATTGTCGATTCAGACGATACCGCCATCCCAAAAGATACCCAGAAGATCACATATGTTGCTCGGTGAATCATTATCTTCATTCGGTATCAGGAAAAAATATCATGCATCGCAGAAAAGTCATGCATAGCAAGACAAAATGATTCATGCATCGCGGGGAAAGATCATGCATTGCGAGAGGAGGATTCATGCATCGCGAGAAAGAGATTCATGCATCGCGGAAGAAAGATTCATGCATTGCAAAAGAAGTCATGCATTGCGAGAGGGGGATTCATACATCGCGGAAAAGAAGTCATGCATTGCAGGAAAGAGATTTATGCATAACAAGAAGAAGAAATCATGCATAGCAAGATAGAAAGTCATGCATCGCGGAAAAAGATTCATGCATTTCAAGAGAAAGTCATGCATCGCGGAAAAAAGATTCATGCATTGCAAGAGAAGATTCATGCATTGCAAGAGAAAGTCATGCATCGCGGAGGCAAAATTCATGCATCGCAGGAAAGATTCATGCATTGCAAGAGAAAGTCATGCATCGCGGAGAAAATATCCATGCATCGCGGGAAAAAGTTTCACTAAGATTTACCCATCACAAGAAGATCAACATCGACTGCATCATTGTCATTTGCAAGAATATTTTGAGAGAACCGTCAACAACGACGTCAAGAGAAACTATCAACATATTACATCAGCCTACTTTACTGCTTCGACATCAAAAGAAGAGTGCATTGAAGATTATATTGCAAATATAATCTACAAGCTTTATTTGCTTTACGTCAAACCCGATGGAGTTGACGTCAAATGTTCAAAGAGAGCAATTAAGTGTCAACATGGTAAAAGACACTATCTTCCCATTTGGGGTTACATTTTTTTATGCTAATGAGTTTTATCTCAGTCTTTGTCGAGAGCATCCAAGAGGATGAATTCTCAAGCAAACCACAGGTGTGGACGACATCAAAAAGGATGCACCACAACGTGGAACTTTTTCTTAGCAGCAAACTGGGACATAGTCCAAAGAGGAGTGCCAAACTCTTAGGACGCGAGCTGAGGAGCGACTTCCACCACAATCGAACCGCACCCCTATCAGAAGGCATGTGGGTTCTTCTTTAGGTTTCATGGTTTCAGTTTCGCATCCAAAAATTTTGGTCTCCACCAGAGGCAACTTTCCAATCTGAGTGACAACGCACCAAAAGCTTTGAAAATTATGCCCGTGTAAGTTCTTAATTATGGGTGTGAAGTGCACCACATTCATAGCTAAGATGTTGCAAGCCTTCTTTTCATACTCGATTTACTTGTCACTCCTCCAGAACCAAAGGATATCTTGCATAATAGATTTCCTTTTCAACCAATAGAGTCGAACTACAAACAGCCTGATTCCCTAAGTTAAGGGATATTTAGGCGGCATCGATGCTGAAAACTCGGTTGTATTTCAACATTCACTCTTAAATCCTGTTCTCGAGCATTCCGATCTCTTCATAATTCGATATCGGGATGACTTATGAATCCCTTCAAATCGTGTGCTAAATCAAGCGTATCGATAATATAGTTTGCAAGATTTTAAAATAGTTTTGTCACTTTTTATAATTTTTAGATGATATATATGTTTTACATAATTATGTATATAATTAGTATATTTTATGATTATTCGAAAATCGTCTCAAAAAAGATTTTATATTTTAAATATTAGGGATGGTTATAATTTTGAATCAATGAGTTTTATGAAATTCAAAATACTTTCAAATTATTTTTTAAAGCAATTTTATCATTTTCTAATAATAAATATGTACATTTTACAATCACGCTATCTTATAAATATTTGAAAATCATCAAAATATTTTACATCTTAGTTAAATATCTTATTAATTTACTTTAGTCTAAGTTATAGTTATAATTTCAAGTTAATTAATTTGTAATTTAATTAATTATTTTGTAATCAAATTAATTATTTTATGTCATTAAGATTAAGAAGCTCGTTAATTAATTTATGAAAATTTGTCTTGTTGCAAATTTTAGTCAATTGCTTATCCTAGTCTTAACCATTTAAAAGATCAAAAAATGGGCCCATCCCCACGACCCAATTCCTCCTTAAACCATTACCAAAATCCAAGCCCAACTCTTCCAATTTCCAGCCCACCAATTCCATTACAAAAAACAAACTCAAGCCCAATTTCAATCCCACTTTTCAGCAATACATAGCAAACCCAACATACAATACCAAACCGACCCCACCTCCTTATGTTTTCTTTTTCCTTGTGTGTGAAACCCAGCAACTCTGGGCTGCAAATTCAGCGAAAATCCCAGAAATCCAGCGAGTAAATCGCGCCTGCAGCAGCCATCACTTCCGGTCCCCTTTTCCCCTTTCAGAAATTTCCCATCCCTTCCCCCGTTGAGTTGAAAGAACAAGCAAAGATTTCAAATTTCAAAAAATAAAAAATAAAAAATTTCAATCCATTTTCCCCCTCAAATCAGTCCTTTGCTTCATCTATTTAAGATCGGTTTTTCTCTATGTGAAAGGGGGGAGGGGGAAGAAAATGAAAAAAAATTAATTAATTAATTAAATTACAGTTAGTTGTTAAACAAATAGACCCAATATATCGACTTTTGTTCTTGTTTTGTGGCTGCGGGATTTGCCAGAATTCTCGAGGCTTTCGAGCGGTGTTTGGAAGTTGAAGTCGTTCCCGCTCTTCGTTCTCAGTCGCTGCCCGGAAGAAGGTGAAAATCTTTTTTTAAGCCATTGTTTCGTTTGATCTTTAATTGTTGTGCTTACTGTTTATTTATTTACTTTTCTAAATTATGTCTTGATTTTCTTTATAATTAAGATTGGGAAAAATCGATAATGTTTTAGCTAGATTTATCTTCCTGGGCCAAATCGTGGTCACTGTTTGTTCATTGATATGTGAATATGAATATTTAGCATTTTGTTCTTTTTCTTTGGTTACTTTTAGCCTTGTTATGGTTCTTTAAAAATATCCAATACTTTCAATGTGTTTAATTCATCTCCTTGTGGTTTGTTTAGCTTGTGTTCATGAAGTCGACCATGTCTCGGTTTAAAGGTGTCATTGTTAAACTTATTTCAACTGTTGCATATATCTTTTAGTGGGCTATTTTTTTTTATTTCAAATTCATCGATTGTTTAAGTTTCCATCTTCATGTCCTTTCAAATATTTACTTCTCAACATGCTCATTTTAGTTTAACTTCCATGATTAGTGTATTATCTTTGGGTTAGATGTTTTGGTCTCATTTTGCTAAATAATCTAAGATATATGTGATAACATTTTGGCCATTCTAGTTATGTATCAATGTAGCCAACGGGACTTATATTTTGTCCAAAATCTTACTCATTTATTATTATTAAAAAATAAAATAAAAAATAAAAAATGAACATGACATATGGGTTATTTCAACTCCTTTCTGTTGCTTTGTTTTTTTTTCTTACTTTAAATTGTTTTGATCAAAAGAATATGCTGCTAAAGTTTTAATTGTTTGCTTGTTAAGATATATTTTGTTCATTTGCAAGTTCTTAGAATGTTGTCATATGGGCCTAACAATGGCCTTTGGTTTTTATTTTATTTTTTATCTTAAAATATTTAAGTCACTTTTATTTGAATTCAATTACATTCATTCGTTTCCTTATTTCAAATGCTAATCTCTACTTCTTTTCTTTCTCTTTGTGTGTATGTGAATCTCTGTTCATGGTGGACTTATCTACCTTGCATTACCGAGTTGAGCCATAAAGGCTCAATCTTTGCTTTCCCTATTTCTCGAGTCAAAGCCCCTATACATTCGGAAGCTGTTACGGGTTCCAGAACTCCAACGTTTTGCTGGAAATTAGTTCAAAAGCCTAAGGAATGGGCTGTATACGTATTGTATACAACAATATACACTCATTATACAGCAAGTTACAGGTCAAAAACGCAGGAACACAGGTCTGGAGCAAAACACAGGTGTTCGGAAGCAAGAAATACACGAAAAGGGCTGACATACGTGCCGATATACACTGATATACATCAGCTGTATACCAAAAACGGGATTGAGTAAATCCCCAGAAATTACAGCGAATTTGGCCCCAAAAGGAGGCCCAAATTCAATTTCTAACTTATTTAATTGTGTGATTATTTATTTATTTGTTTTTTTATTTTTTTATTTTTATTGCGACTTAATTTAATTAAATTCCCCAAAAGATAAACCATATTCTTTACGTCGGTTTTCTTTAAAAATAATTCATTTTATCAACTCTTATGCTTATTCAAATGTTTTAGTCAAAACTTTCACTCATCTTTAATTAGATTAAAATAATGTCTTGGTTTGTCTACCGAGTTGGGTTCGAATTATTATTTCTAAAAAATGACGCAAATAAATTTTAATTAACCTAGTTTTGTTAAAATCCTAATTGACCAAGTTGTTTCAATTAAGATCCAATTTTCCAAAAAATTTAAAAATTATTCTTTATTTAACTATGTTTATCAAAGTTAATCAAATATCGTAAAATATTATATATCTTATGTTAAATTATTTTCTTAAATATTTTTATAGATACGTTCTTTAAGGGTTTTTCTTCATTTAAATCATTTTTTTTTTATTTCAAAATTGTTCTAAGTTAAAGTATATATATATATTTTATTTATTTTTAATAAACTTTAAAAATGTGTTAGTCAAATCCTTTTTCAATTGATTAATAATAATGATAATATATATATATATATATATATATATATATATATATATACTTACTTAAGTCATTTTCTCAAAAGGATTAGTCAATTAATTCAAAAAATGATTTTTCATGCTTTACTTTATTAAATTGGTTTAATTTATTTTTAAATGAACTAAATAAATTCTAATTAGTTTAGTTTTATTAATTTTCTAATCACTTGTACCTTAATTCAAATATTTTCATTTTAGGTCTCTTCCTCTAAAAGATAGAATAAAATGGTTCACTTCTTAGTTATTTTTCAAACTTAATTGATTAGTGTAAATTATTATATATTTTTTATGTTATTATTTTTTCTAAAAATAGTCAAATATATTTTTAAGTCAAGTCGCAGGTTAACCGCATGTTAGCGGACACTTCGAATGCCTAAACCCTTCTCAAAGTGTAAATTGAACCCCGAACCCTCTTTGGTATTTTCAAATGATTTTTTCTGTTTAAATCTTTGAAAATTATAAGTTTTCTTAATTTCTTTAAAAAAATTAAGTGGCGACTCTTTCTAAGTATTTTTCTCAAATTGTTTTATACTTAGAATATTTCAAAAAAAGTAATTTTTCTATAGATAGGAAAATTACGGCACAACAAGCAAGACAAAGAGCAAGCGATCGAGGAACTCAACACAGATCAGTTTGTTTTTAACTAATAATTTTTCTATGGATGCAGGTCTATAAGTTTGCCTCAAGATCATCATGTTCCTCCATTCAATGAATATGGAGAAGTCAAAAGGGCGAGGAGCTCCACAAAACTAACAATTTTTCTGTGGATGCAGGAATGTCATTGAAGTTTTTCAGAAGAAAACGAAACAGTTCAAAATACGAGTAACGACACCTCATTCAAATCTCCAGCAAAGCATGAACAAGTGAAAACATCACTCTCAAGATACGCAGTAATGTGAAACCCCTCAGAGGGATATTTCTATAATATTATCAAATGAGATAATATCACCCACGAGAGGGACATCAACATAATCCTACCAATGGATCATCAACGAAGAATCATCGTCCTATTAATGGAGCATCAATATAATCCTACCAATGGATCATCAACGAAGAATCATCGTCATATCAATGGAGCATCAACATAATCCTACCAATGGATCATCAACGAAGCATCATCATCCTATCAATAGAGCATCAACATCATCAAGAGTGACATCAACATAATCCTACCAATGGATCATCAACGAAGAATCATCGTCCTATTAATGGAGCATCAATATAATCCTACCAATGTATCATCAACGAAGCATCATCATCCTATCAATGGAGCATCAATATCATATCAAGTCATCATTTACTGCGTCAAAACCGATGGAGGCTGACGTCACAACATTAATAAAAATGAACATTTGTTGAATACGGTAAAACGTATCACTTCTCTAATTGAATTATAGTTTCTGCTAACAAGGTTATTTCATTCCTTGTCGAGAACATCCAAGAGGATGAATTCTCAAATCAAACCACAGATGCAGACGATATCAGAAAAGATGCAGCACAATGTGGAACTTTTCCTTAGCGCAAGCTGAGGAGCGATAATTATCGAGCCATCCAACTCGTTACAGATGGACTATTATCGAATCATCCCCCTCTTTACAGTTGGATAATCATCGAGTCATCCACCTCGATACAGTTGGATAATCAGAAAAGATGCAGCACAACATGAAACTTTTTCTTAGCAGCGAATTGGGACATAGTCCAAAGAGAAGTGCCAAACTCTTAAGACGCGAGCTGAGGAACGATTTCTACCACAATCAAACCACACCCCTATCAGAAGGCATGTGGGTTTTTCTTTAGGTCTATCAATTTCGGTTTCGCATCCGAGAAAATTAAATTTTCACCAGAGGCAACCTTCCAATCTGAGTGACAATAAACCAAGAGCTTTGGAAATTATGTCTGTGTAAGTTCTTAATTATGGGTGTAAAGGGCCCTACATTCATGGCTAAGAGGATGCAAGCCTTTTTTTCATACTCGACTTACTTTGTCGCTTTTCAAGTACCGAAGGTTACCTAGCATAATAGATTTCCTTTTCAACCGATAGAGTCGAGCTACAAGCAGCCTGATTCCCTAAATTGAGGGATATGTAGGCGGGATCAATGTTGAAAACTCGATTGTATTCCAATATTCACTCTCAAATCTTATTCCCGAGCATTCCGGTCTCTTCATAATTCGATATCGAGATGACTTTGAATTCTTTCAAAATCGTGCATAAAATCAAGGGTATTGAACTACAAGTGGCCTGAATTCTCATATAGCCTGAGATATGTAGGAAACTCATTTTCGAGGTTCGGCCATAATTCTTAAAGTTCGTACCAAAATCCCTCTGTCTGAAGGATGAACACGTAGTCGGTCAAAAATGGATTGGTCAATTTCATTTTCCTCGAATTTCTTGCACCAATTCTAGTCAAACGAGGGACAGTTGTTGACACCCAATTTTGACCGTCCCGATAATAATTAATTTTCGAGCTTCCTAATTTTTCAAACGATTTGGAATAATCAGCTTTATATAATTCAAATTAGTTTCAAGGTTATTTTAAATAATTTCAATTGATCTCTATAGTATCTTGAATATTAACTATATTTCATATAATTATGTATATATTTACTATGTCTTACAAATATTTTGAAAATTGTAGCAAAAGAGTTCTACATTGATTAAAATAAGTATTTTATTAATTTAGTTTTAGTTTGAATTATAGTCTTTAATTAATTAGTTTATGTGTAAATCAAGCAGTTTATGACTAAGTTGATTATTTTATCGCGTTGAGATTAAAAAGCTCATAAATTAATTATGTTAATTTGTCCTATTTGAATTTAAACAAACCTTCTAAAATTAATTCATTTGGCTACCTTTTTAATCCATTTGGTTAAATTGTTAATTAGTTCCTATTACAACTTTAGCCTAATCAATCTTTATTCAAACCCATCACTAGACCAAAGTTTGGGCCACTTTTCAGCAGCCCAATACAATTTCCAGCAACACATTACATCGATCCAGCCCAATTTTCTCTTGATTCTCAACCATACAATACAAACAACAATACCCCATGAAGCAATATCTTAATTTCCATCCCCAAATCAGCCCAATTCCAACATATTAACCCAGCGGCCCACCAATTATTACCCCAAAAGAACCCAACAATACAATACAACAGTAGCGTACAACATACCAGCCGACCCACATCGTTTCTTCTTCTTTTTTCACGCGTACCAGATGAACCCTGCAACGTTCAATTCAGAAACGACGAGAAAACCCAGCAGCTCTGCGACCCGGTCCAGCTCCAACAAACGATAATTCTCACGGCGATAGACGGAAGCAGTAACGGCTCCAACACAGTGAGCAGCACTGCAATTTTTTGTCGCCTTCCTCCCACGTCCCTTTCAATTTGTACAACAGAGCAGCATAAAGCAAGCACGCGGCTGTCCCCATTTCCTCTTTCGGAATGGGGCAAAATTTTCAGGAAAGTATGTCTCCCTTCAATGGTGAAAGGATTTTGAATTCGAATTCGGAATGGCAAAAATTTCATCCGGATTTCCCCCCAATCTACCCTAATAATCCCCTATATATATTCTCTACTTACTCTTGTTCAGGGGGGACTTTTTTTTTCTTTTGGGAGAAGAACGTTAGAAAAAGAAAGAGATTTTTAGGGGGGGAATTTGGGTTTAGAGAAAAATATTGGAAAAAGCTAGAAAGAAAGTTGGAAACAGTTAGCTTTAGAGAGGAGATACACCACAAATTTCCAGCTATTCTACTATATAAGAGTATTTTAGATAATTTTTCGAAACGGTAGAGGTCGGGAGCTCAGATTCTGGCTTAGTTTTGCTTTGGGTTTGTTTCTTCTGCTCATCAGAGTTCTTGGGACCATATTTCGGTGGTAAAGGATCGTTGTCTCTATCCCATCGCCGAATTTGCTGCTCGAAAAAAAGGTAACCCCTCTCTTAATATCAATCCGTGTCTATATTGTTTTCAATGCATTAATGTGTTTGATTTCCAGCTTTTGAGTTGTTTAGACACCAAGTTTTGGGGTTTTCTGTCCTTTTGCGTTGATTGTTCTATTTTATTTTTAGTCATAACTTGACCGGAATGCGGATATAAAGATGTTGGGAGATTGTTTGCTAATTGCCGCTACTCTTTATTGTCCTAGCTTTCGTAGTGTGGTCATGATCAGTTTCAAAATGACAAGTTAGTCTCAGTTAATGTGTGTTTGCTATGAATCTATGTAAATGATCCGTAGTCGATGTTGTATCGTACTTTTTTTGCTTTAAGCTAAGTGTATGAATCAGTTAAATATAGTTTTCCGAGTTTATTTCCGTGTTTCCATCACTCTTCTTTTCAATATGTATACTACAGCAAAGTCTGAACCTTTTAGTCATAAGAAAATAATTGCTTCACTTCGGTCTCTGAAATGGCTTCATACCCGTATAATCTAGTCCCATTGTTGTGTATGTTTTGATGTTTTGTCCGGTTCATTTAGGCTGCCTGTTACATTTTTTATTAGTCTAATTTACGACTTATAGGCAAGTCATGTCTATTTTTGTTGGATGTCTAGTTTGGTCTCGTGGTGAGGATAATAGGTCAAAAGCGAGTGGTCTCTGCTTTGTGCCATTGCGAATCTAAATTGTCATGCCCAGCTTTCTATGACATGCCTCAATGTGTTTAGATGCTTGCTAGAATTCATCTACACCAAAGCTAAAGTTTTCTTCTTATTTTGAATGCATGCTCATGTATAAAAATGTGTTAAAAGTCTACTGTATTATTTTGATATTGCTTACTGCCATCTCTTATCAAATTCCAAGGGATAGAAATGTTTAGTCCTTTTTTAGTGATGGATTGAGAAACGTGTCCGCATGTTTCCCTCAAAAGGACTATTTGTCAATTTGCACTTTCTTAGGCCATAAGCATATTATTAGTTTATCTCTTTTGGGATTCATTCACCCGTCTTGTGCTCCTTGTCTTTTATTTTGGTTAAACTTGTCCGTCGATTTCGTTCTTTAAATGAATTTACCGTAAAAATTAAGTTTTGAATTTAGTTCATTTTAATCTATGGTTGTATGTTTACTACTATCTATGGGATATAAATATATGTATGTGAAACATTTGTTTCCCTATGCTTACTCACTTATTAATTATGTCAATATGCAGACCCATATGAATACAACACCTCAATCTTCTTACCCCCTAACATTATAATAATAATGTTAATTCATGCCTAACAATTACACTTCCAACCCATTTCCAATTTTAACACTTCATTACTTAGTGGGTCAACAATGTTTGTCCAAATTTGCCATCAACTTTCACGTGGAAGCAATTATTATACATATGTCCTTCAAATTTCATTTTATAATATAATAATATATATTCCTATCAACTATCAATATATACAATACAAGATTAGAGCTTGTCGAATTCTAATCCTAATTAATGTTATTTTTATTTTCATTTTTGTTCTCACTGTGATGATTAGGCAGTACTGATTATTACTCTTCTTTAGTTTCTTATATTAAGTCATGTGGGTTGTTACTCATAAGTTTACTTGTTTTTGTTGCATGTGAAATCTGCCCATGTCCTCACGGACTCCATCTCCTTCTTACATTTCCTATGGGGCCTTGGAGGCCCAATTCCCTTTTTGTTGAGTCGATCAACCTTCAAAATTGAAGAATATATCCTTGACATGGGAATACAGGTGTTTGGAGCTAATACATGATTGCATACACTAGTATACGCCTAGTGTATACGAAGATGGGAAAACGGGCCTAAAGGTCCCAAAATTCAAATTTGTATTTTGTTATTTTGGGCCTAAGCCCTTGTCGTCTTATTATTATTTCCGTTAGAAATTTAGGACAGGTGAAAATTGGGCCTAAGGCTCAAATAATATTTTATTTCATGTTAGTTTAGGACAGGTGAAAGTGACTCAAATGGGCTAAAAGGCCAAAACGGAAATGGGCCCAAGTACTGATCCAGGCGGACTGAAAAACCATACTTGGGCCCAAGTCTCTTTCCCTATTCATTTTTATTATGTTTATTTACTTGTTAATATTTGTCGTTAATATTAAGGGCTCGAAACTTCAAATCCCCAAAAGATACCCATTTTGAATTAATCGCTTAACTAAACTATTCCCCTTTTAATTGATTTAACAAATAAATAAATAAGTTTATGAAATACTTCACTTAGGTAATATTTCATTATTTTTCTATTAAAATGGTCTCAACTATAAAGTAGTTCACTTTTGCAATTCAAGATAAGTTAAAATATTTTTAGCCAAATAATTAATTGTCGGATAACCGTATATTAGCGGGCCTTTCGGGTGCTTTCAAACCCTTCCCGAAATGCTAATAAGAACCCCCGAACCCCCTTTAAGTATTTTCAATTGATTTCCTGTTTTAATCTATTGAAAATCAATTTTCTTGATTTTTCTTTAAAATTAAGTGGCGACTCTAAAATCAATCTAAAATATAATTTTCTAAATAAAACAATGGGTTTGGTCTTGGGTTATTGGATTTGTTATAATCCGGATAGTTAGGCCTTTGATTGTTGATCCTTGCGTATATTGATTGTTTGTAGACCTAGAACAAGTGGAGAGAGTCCGGAAAGGGAAGATTCAAGTGCCTTAGGGGATTCAAGCTTCGTTTCGAGGTAGGTGATGGTTTGATTTCATGTTTTGTGTGATGTATGTTCGTAATTGCTTCATTGTAATGCATGTATGTATGTGAATGAAGCCTATTGATGACACCTAATTAATTGAGTATGAATGAATGATTGTATGCCATGAATCAACACTTGATTGTATGATTATGAGAATGTACATTGTGATTGTGATTGTGGCTTGTTGAATGGATCGGGTCACGTTCCGACACACTAACTAGGATCGGACTACAAAAGGAACCCCAATTACCAACAAAAAAATTCGTTGGTAAATTGATCAAATTGGTTGGCAAATTGAGTTACCAACCAAATGCCAACTTATATTAATTCATTGCTAAAAGTTTCGTCGGTAAATATTACCAATCGATTTTAATTTGTTGGTAACTTACCAACCAAAAATCAATTGGTAAACACCCAAAGATGTTGTTACAAAATTTTGAAACATGGCCCTGAAATTTTCGTTAGTAAATTCACCAACTAATTTTTGGTTAGTATATCGTTAGTACCTTTACTAACGAATTGAAAAGGAGTTAGTAATCTTTTTCTTCATTATTCGATTTTGTTGGTAATACGTTGGTAATTATAGCAAACATATGTCTGATAGTAAACTTTTCCAGATACATTGTTAATTGGTTGGCAATTTTAGTAACAGAAAATTTATGTTGGTAATTTACCAATAAATTTTAAATACTTTTTTTTTGTTTCCCATCCTGTGTCCGGTACCCACATTGGAGCCCGACTAAATCCAGATTCACGCCGGGAAGTCCCACATTGGGGGGTAAAGCGCTCCCTAACAAAGACGACTCTGTATCCAAGGGGAATCGAACCCAAGACCTCTTGGTTAAGGATGAAGGAGTACTTACCACTCCACCACAACCCTTGTTGGTAATAATTTTAAATACTTTAGTATGATTATTTGTTTTTCTAATAAATTTACTAATTGATTGTTAGTTTGTTGGTAATATGCCATTCAAGTTCAATGTTAGGCTAGTAATTGATTGACAATATGTTCAAAATATTATTAACTGAATGATTATTCAATAGTAAAATATTTATTAATTTATTGCATTTAAAAATCTAAGAGCACGAATATAAATCCAAAAATATTCATATCAATTTTATAAATCATATTTGAATGAAACAATGCAAAATCTATGATAACAAGTTAAATTAATTTCAATATGACACATATCATTATATCAAAAAATTTAAATTAAGCACGTTTACCAAAAATATTGACCAAATCTAAATTTTGGCCAAAACTTAAAAGTTAAAACGCCTAACAGCACAAACTGAAAATGGAAGACTCTAAACCTAAACCAACCATCCTATAAGATATGAAACTGACCTTTCGAAGCTAATCGCGCTGACGGAATTATCATCAGAGCACATTTACAAAAAATGTTAAGCAAAGTCAAATTTTGGCCAAAAGTTAAAAGTTAAAACGCCTAACAAAATCCAAACCAACCATCCTATTAGACGAAAAATGACCTTACAGAGCTAACCGCGCTAAAAAAATTCAAATTTGAGCATGTTTCTCAAAAGAATTGACCTAATTCAAATTTTAGCCAGAAGTTAAAAGTTAAAATGCTTAACGACACAAATTGAAAATAAAAGCCTCAAAACCTGAACCAACAATTCTATGAGATCAAAACTGAACTTATATGGCTAACTGCGGTGACAAAATTTCAATTTGAGCACGATTACCAAAAATATTGACTAAAGTGAAATTTTTGCCAAAACTTAAAAGTTAAAATACCTAACGGCACAAACTAAAAACGGAAGCCTCAAAACCCGAACCCTTCATCTTATAACATCAAAAATGACCTTCCACATCTAATTGCACTGATGAAATTCTCATCTGAGCACGTTTATCAAATATATTGACCGAAGTTAAATTTTGGCCAAAATTTATAAGTTAAAACACCTAACGGCACACACTAAAAATGAAAGACTCAAAACCTGAACCAACCATCCTATTAGATAAAAACAATTACCTTTGGATTTAATTACGCTGACGGAATTCTCATCTGAGCACGTTCACAAAAATATTGACCAAAGTCAAATTTTAGCCAAAACATAAGATTTAAAACACCTAACGGCACAAACAAAAATAGAAGCCTCAAAACTTGAACCAACCTTCCTGTTAGATCAAAAATAACCTTTCGAATCTAATGACACTGACACAGTTCTAATATGAGCACGTTTGTCAAAAATATTGACCAAAGTCAAGTTTTGGCTAAAAGTTAAAACGCCTAACGACACAAACTGAATATGATAGCCTTAACACTAGACACTGATTTACCAAAAAATTTAACTTCAATTGGTAAATTTATCAACTATTCAAATATAAGTCTGTAATTAATAATTTACCAATAAATTTTATCACAGTTGGTAATAGTTACTATTCAACTAAACATTCATATGTAATATTACCAACTAATAATTAATATGTTGGTAAATTTTACCAATGGATTAATGATCAGTTGGTATATTACCAACTATTTTAATGATGTTAGTAATTTACTAACTACAATCTTTATTCGTCGGCAAAATTTCCAACTAATTGGCTAATGGTTGGCAATTTTACCAACAAATTACATTTCGTTACTAATTTACCAACGCATTTATATTTGGTTGGTAAATTTAGAAACACAATCTTGTCGTTGGTAAATGTTTGGTTAGTAATTGATTGGTAATATGTTAATAAATTATATAAATAATTTTTTTGACATATTTACTGTCACGCCCCGAGCCTACACCCTGGGCGGGACCGGTACTCGGAGACCATTGCTGGCCCCAAGCGAACCCTTGGCCTGGCTTTCTTAACTCAGTGGAAACCTACTCAACAGAATAACTCAATGATATGCAGAGACATAAACAACCTAAATGATACATGTCTGGCCAAAAAGGCAACTCGAGTCTCAAAATAAAATACTTACATTTATACATAGATAAGAGACTCAAAACTAACTGACTGACTGTCTATGAAGCCTCTAAAATACTTAGATGGATGTTGGGACAGACCCCGCAACACCCTAATAAACCAAAACTAAGAGAACAAAATAACTGAGCCCTCTGGAAGCAAGGAGGCTCACCACTGACTCTAGAGTGCTCAACTGGATCAACGGCGTGCAGAATGATGATCCTGGGTACCTGCGTCTGCATCATGAAACGATGCAGGCCAACTGGCATCAGTACATGGAATGTACGAGTATGCAAGCTGGAAAACTAAGCAACAACGGCTAGAAGGAAATCTGGAAGAAACTGAATAACTTACCTGGCTCAACTCAACTCAACCTGACTGACTTCTTTCAATATAAGGCAATTTAAAACAAGTGCGATATAAAGAAAGATTGTTTAAAACATGCTATAAACTCTGTGTGTATACAAAGATACAATAAGCCTGAAATGTATATAGAAATACAATGAACTGATGTATATAAAAATACAATAATCTCTGAGTATGAAAATACAATAACTGATGTGGGAGTTTCTCTAACCGACAACCATCACATAAGAGCTATAGTGATGATACAGCGATCGACCTCACGCTGCCAGAGCATCTTATACCCGGCCAAAGGTATAAGACCTGAACTGCCTAATGGATCCACTAGTCTAATCTAAAAAGGATTCATCTAAAAAGTATGATCCTTTTCTACCCATGGTGACTAACATGGTTCTATGGGGGCTGTGGGTTCTTTGAACGCTCCCCCAATTCGGTGCTCGATACTACTCCCAAAAATGTACTGGCTCTTATGTTTTTAAAACATATTTATTCCTGCTGATATGAGATAATTACTCAAAAACTAGCCCGAAGGCACTTGAAAACTCTTTTATCTTAAAAGAACAATTCAAAACCATATTTTTTAATATGATCATTGATGACTCGGGATATTCATACTGCTTAAACATTGATGGTATATCTAGAGACCATACTGTTTAAACATTGATGACATACTCGATTTGTCATATCTAATCATATTTTAGAAACTCGTTTGAAAAACTCATCTTTTATTTTTAAAAGAGATAGTGCTCAAACTTCTCAAAACTCTTTTGGAAATCTCAGTTTTCTCTCAACTTAAATGTGAAACCACTTATAAACTTCCTTGGGAAATACTCAGTTCCCTAATTACTCTTGAGAAATGAACTCCACTCGTGACTCTTGACTTAACTCGAAACTCGATACTCTTTACTCGACTTGAGACTATATGCTCTTTACTCTTTACTAAACTTGAAACTTGAAACTCTTTACTTAGCTTGAAACTCTATACTTAACTTGGAACTTGAGCCTTAGAATGAAGTTAAAACGTTTAATGAAGACTCTTGAAAAGCTTTAAAGACTTGCTTGGACTTACTTAACTTCTAAGCTTGACTTCACTTGAATCGGAAACTAACTTCACTTGACTTTGATCCTAACTCACCTTGAATTGGATTATGGGTTCAAGGACTTGATTGGTGTTTGGAAGGACCTCATGATGTTTAGGAATGATTTAGGAATGATTTGGGAATGATTTGGGACAGCCAAACTTAAGAAAATCTTTGAACATAAATTCTGAAAACAGTGGAGTCCGCGTCCTGTCCGCGACGCGGAGAAGATTTTTGTTCACAGAGGGAACAAGTCCGCGACGCGGACATGCTCCTCGCAAGCTGCCCGACTTTCTCCTTCACGTTACCAACTCTAAACTCTCTAACTTCAAGGGTTCCAGCCCCAATCACTTAGAAACATAATATCCCTCAACATTCAATAGAATACCACTCAAAAACACAATCCAATCATGTTCCACAACCCACAATAATTCCAACAACAACAACAAACAACTTTAACAACATAACCAAACCTTTCTTAATGAATAAAAGGGACTAGGTGTGTGGGGGAAAGGATCACCCAACACTAAAAGCTCACATACCTTGGTAGGGATCACCCCCGACGAAAATCCACGATGATCTCCTTGCTTGATCTCCTCTTCTTCTCTTCTTCTCTTCTTCTCTTCTTCTCTTCTTCTTCTTCTCTCAAAACCCTCACTCTCACTTCTTTTAAAATGGTAAAACTGATCAAAATGATCAGCCTAACACATTTATATAACCAAAATAAAAGGCTAGGGAAAAGACCAAAATGCCCTTAATGATTCCCGGACGGATTTCCTTGTCAACTGCCCAACTTTCAAAGGTCATAACTCGCTCATACGGACTCGAAATTGAGCAAACTCGGTGGCGTTGGAAAGATCGTTCCGAGGGCTATGCAACCATAACTGGAAATACTTCTAAATCATCAAGAGCTAGAAATTACGACTGATCAAAGTTGGCCAAAAACTCACCTTTTCCATACTTGGCCGAAAATTTTCCAGATTTTCAAATCCTTTCCAAAAATGAAAATTTCCAATTCTAAGCCTCTTCAATTATTTCACATTGCCGGATGTTACGATATCTCCCCCTTGGGAACATTCGTCCTCGAATGAGGTTACTTTTACAAAACTAAGGGTGTAACATCAACTCAACACCCAACAAACAACCATGCAACACCAACAACAACTACATGCTCACTATAATTCAAAGAGCACTAGGAAGGAGATTAGTACCTTGTGTAACATCCGACAATTTGAAATAGCTTTGAAGAGGCTTAGGATTGGAAATTTTCATTTTTGGAAAGGATTTGAAAATCTGGTAAATTTTGGCTAAGTATGGAAAAGGTGAGTTTTTGGCCAACTTTGATCAGTCGTAATTTCTAGCTCATGATGAGTTAGAAGTATTTCCAGTTATGGTTGCATAGCCCTCGGAACGATCTTTCCAACGCCACCGAGTTTGCTCAATTCCGAGTCCGTATGAGCGAGTTATGGCCATTGAAAGTTGGGCAGTTGATAAGGAAATCCGTCCGGGAATCATTAAGGGGATTTTAGTCTTTTCCCTAGCCAATTCTTTTGGGACTATATTGATGTATAGGGCTGATCTTTGGATCATTTTTTTATTTTGTTCCATTCTAAGAGAGTGAAGGTTAGGGCTTGAGAGTGAAGAAGAGAGAAGAAGAGGAGATCAAGCAAGGAGATCATCGTGGGTTTTCGTCGGGGGTGATCCCTACCAAGGTATGTGAGTTTTTTTGTGTGGGTTGATCCTTTCCACCACACACACCTAGTTTATTATATGATTGAGAAAAGATTGGAATTGTTGTTGAAGTTGTTAAAGTTGGTGAAGTTGTTAGTTGTTGTTGGTGGTGTTGTTGAATTATTGATCGTTGTGAGATATGTTTGGGTCATATATTTTCATTGAAATCTTATGGTATGTTGAAAGAATTATGATTCTTAGAGTTATGACCCTAAAATGTTGATCCACCATCGAATTTCAGAAGTTCTGGGCTGTCGATCCCCATCTACGGGACTGACCTACGGACCGTAGATCGATCGACGGTCCGTACTGGTCAACCGTCGATCAAGACATAAGTTGGTTTTGGGGCGTCGATCTACGGGTCCGATCTACGGTCCGTAGTTCGATCCACGGACCGTAAGTCAGGACCGTAGGTCAACACTTAGTATTTTTTCAAAAAAAATCGATTTTTGGGGAAAATCTCTGACACGATCTACGGACCTGCAGTACGGACCGTAGGTCCATCCACGGTCCGTCGATGGCTTCCGTAGATGCCATCTGGTCACCTGAAATTTGAAGTCTCAGCCAAGTTTCCCCATTCCTTTTCTCACTTTCCCAAGCTAGTTCCAAAGTATTATACCTATGATTATAGTTGTTTCCGACACTCCAAAGTACGTCTAAGCGTTCAAGAATCCCCCCCCCCCATAACATGTGATCGAACAACTTGAATTCATAATTCCGATTCAAGGAAAGGTGAGTTAGGATCAAAGTCAAGTGAAGTTAGTTTCCGATTCAAGTGAAGTCAAGCTTAGAAGTTAAAGTAAGTCCAAGCAAGTCTTTAAAGCTTTTCAAGAGTCTTCATTAAACGTTTTAACTTCATTCTAAGGCTCAAGTTCCAAGTTAAGTATAGAGTTTCAAACTAAGTAAAGAGTTTCAAGTTTCAAGTTTAGTAAAGAGTAAAGAGCTTATAGTCTCAAGTCGAGTAAAGAGTATCGAGTTTCGAGTTAAGTTAAGAGTCACGAGTTGAGTTCATTCTCAAAAGTAATTAGGGAACTGAGTATTTCCCAAGGAAGTTTATAAGTGTTTTCACATTCAAGTTAAGAGAAAACTGAGATTTCCAAAAGAGTTTTGAGAAGTTTGAGCACTATCTCTTTTAAAAATAAAAGATGAGTTTTTCAAACGAGTTTCTAAAATATGATTAGATATGACAAATCGAGTATGTCATCAATGTTTAAACAGTATGGTCTCTAGTTATACCATCAATGTTTAAGCAGTATGAATATCCCGAGTCATCAATGATCATATTAAAAAAATATGGTTTTGAATTGTTCTTTTAAGATAAAAGAGTTTTCAAGTGCCTTCGGGCTAGTTTTTGAGTAATTATCTCATATCAGCAGGAATAAATATGTTTTAAAAACATAAGAGCCAGTACATTTTTGGGAGTAGTATCGAGCACCGAGTTGGGGGAGCGTTCTAAAGAACCCACAGCTCCCATAGAACCATGTTAGCCACCATGGGTAGAAAAGGATCATGCTTTTCAGATGAATCCTTTTCAGATTAGACTAGTGGATCCATTAGGCAGTTCAGGTCTTATACCTTTGGCCGGGTATAGGATGCTCTGGCAACGTGAGGTCGATCGTTGTATCACCACTTAAGCATGTAGTGGTGGTTATCGGTTAGAGAACTCCCACAGCAGTAAAAAGAGATTGGTTCCTCGATAAGTTCTGCTTAGTATGGATGGGGGTATGGGACTTCATTCATGCATTGCACAAGTAGACTTTGAGAGGAAGCATGGTATTTTCATGATATTATAAATATGATTTTACGTCATGTTTTAATAGTTTCAAGGGCTTTATATATTGCATGTGTCTCATAGCTTTATATTAAGTTCAATTATTCTTGAGTTGTACAGAGCCAAGGTAAGTTCTCTTTTGTATCCCTTTCCAAGCTTAAGTTGTTTTTATCGGTCCAGCTCGCATACTCGTACATTCCATGTACTGATGCCAGTTGGCCTGCATCGTTTCATGATGCAGACGCAGGTACCCAGGATCATCATTCTGCACGCCGTTGATCCAGTTGAGCACTCTAGAGTCAGTGGTGAGCCTCCTTGCTTCCAGAGGGCTCAGTTATTTTGTTCTCTTAGTTTTGTTTATTAGGGTGTTGCGGGGTCTGTCCCAACATCCATCTAAGTATTTTAGAGGCTTCATAGACAGTCAGTCAGTTAGTTTTGAGTCTCTTATCTATGTATATATGCAAGTATTCTATTTTGAGATTCGAGTTGCCTTTTGGCCAGACATGTATCATTTAGGTTGTTTATGTCTCTGCATAGCATTAAGTTATTCTGTTGAGTAGGTTTCCGCTGAGTTAAGAAAGCCAGGCCAAGGGTTCGCTTGGGGCCAGCAATGGTCTCCGAGTGCCGGTCCCGCCCAGGGTGTAGGCTCGGGGCGTGACAAACTTGGTATCAGAGCACAGAGTTCAAGAGTCCTAGGGAGTCTATGAAGCCGTGTCTGTAGAGTCCTAGTTATCGGTGTGAAGCGCGCCACATCTATAATTGGGAGGCTGCAACATTTAGGAAGATTTCTCATTTCTTTCGTACTCATCTCGTGCGTTAGAGTTTATCTCTAAAAAGTTTCTTTCTAATTTGTGCTTGCGCGTGTTTCAGTGAGGATCATGCCTCCACGAAGAGCAGTTAGAGTTCGTCCAGCTATGAAGAGTGTTGAGGAACAAGAGTTATCAAGTGCCCAAGAAGTGCAAACCCAAGAAGAGATCAAGTATGTTAGTCGTCGCGAAGCTATTCGGATATTAAGTCAAGTTGCGACCTATCATGTTGGGCAGAGAGATAATCGACGCGAAGTGGTTGATATTTCAAGAATTCGTGAACTCTTAAGGATGAACCCACCAAGCTTCTCAGGTTCAAGTATTAGTGAGAATCTGGAGAATTTCATTGAGGATCTTAAAAGGATATTTGATGTGATGCATGTTGCTGAGTCGGAGAGGGTGGAACTAGCTGCGTACCAATTGAAGGATGTCGCTAGAATCTGGTTTGACCAATGGAAACAGAATAGGGCTGAGGATGCGCCAGCAGTAAGTTGGGTTGTGTTTGAAAATGCTCTCATGGGGCGTTTCTTTCCTCGTGAGCTGCGAGAGGCAAAGATAAAAGAGTTTCTCACCCTTAATCCGGAGTCTATGAGTGTTCATGAGTACAGTCAGAAGTTCACACAACTTTCCCGCTATGCTCCGGAGATGGTTGCTGACATGAGGAGTAGGATGAGTTCATATGTTGCTGGGTTATCTCGTCAGTCAAGCAAGGAAGGCAAGGCAGCTATGCTGATAGGGGATATTGACCTAGCAAGATTCATGATTCATTTACAACAAGTTGGGGAGGATAAGTTGAAGGATAGAGAAGAGTCTAAGGATAAGAGGGCTAAGATAGTAGGGGACGAGTTCAGGCAGCAAAAGAATGATGCTAATCAGTCATCCCTCCCACAAAAACAGAAGAGACCTGTTCCGCCATCTGCTAGTGTGCCTGCACTTGAGAACAAAGATGGGCACAAAAGAAATTCCTATAACTTCAGGGCTAGACCTGCCTATCTTCAAGGAAGTATAGTACCAAGGGGTAGTAAGGCTCCTTCATGTGCTAGGTGTGGTAGGAACCACTCAGGTATTTGTCGAGAGGGCTCCCTTAATTGTTTCAGGTGTGGTCAGAATGGGCATTTCATGCGAGAGTGTCCAAAGAATAGGCAGGGTAATGGAGGCAATAAAGCTCAATCTTCTTCAGTTGTCCCACCAGACAGGATGACACCTAGAGGAGCTACTTCTAGTACTGGTGGAGGGGCAAACCTTCTCTACGCAATCAACAGTCGCCAAGAGCAAGAGGATTCGCCAGATGTTGTCACTGGTATGATTCGAGTCTTTGATTTTGCTATTTATGCTTTACTAGACTTCAGAGCAAGTTATCTTTTGAATTTCTTAGGTTGCTATGAACTTTGATGTTATACCTGAGCAACCTAGTGAGCCAGTCATAGAGTGGAGTAGTAGTTTAGCAATGCCGAAAGGTTGTTTCTTTTCGTACCTTAAGGTGAGAAAGTTAGTTTCGAAGGGATGTATCTATCACTTAGTCTGAGTTTATGACTCTAGTGTTGAGATACCTCCTTTCCAGTCAGTTCATATAGTATGAGAGTTTTCAGAAGTTTTCCTGATGATCTACTCGGAATTCCTCCTGAGAGAGAAATAGATTTTGGCATAGATCTCATTCCAGATACTCGTCCCATCTTTATTCTGCCATATAGAATGGCACCAGCAGCGTTGAAGGAGTTGAACAAGCAGTTAAAGGATCTGTTAGAAAAGGGTTTTATTTGACCAGGTTGACTCGGGGAACAACGAATTTTCAATGGTCTAGAGCTTGTGAGGAAGACTTTCAAGAATGAAAAGAGAAGTTGAGTACCGCCTAGTTATGATGTTTGGTTCTTGAGTACATACTGAGTATCTGAATCTAAAATGGATTTGAGATCAATAGTCGAGTTTAGGCGAATCGGGGTGTAATGTGATGAGCTAGAGTTGGTTGTCGTAGTTTTGCTTCGAAGATATGGCGTCATTGTTGTATGATGTTCACGTGGGTGTGTTCACTTAAAATGGGCTTAGTCTTAGACAAAGAGAGTGGTTAAGGTACTCAAGGATGAGGACATGAGTTTTCTTTATCACCCTGGTAAGGTTAATGTCGTTATGAATTCTTTAAGCAAAGTTGTCTATGGGTAGCACCGCTCATATTGGAGAAGAAAAGGGAGAGTTAGCAAAAATATATGCACAGACTTGCACGCTTGGGAGTCAGACTTATAGATTTCGTAGAATGAGGAATAGAAGTGACGAGCGGGGCCGAGTTATCATTAGTGTCAGAAGTAGAAGGTGAGAAAGACTCAGACCATGTTCATAAGCAGTGATGGCTTTTGAACAAGGGGGAGATATCAAGGCGGATTGTGGAAGTGATTCCAAGGATAAGTGAGATGGTTACCTATCTTACATGGAGTCGCTTACAATGATAGTTACCATTCTGGCACCCATATGGCTCGTTATGAAGTTTTTATGGGAGAAGATGTAGATCTCTTGTTGAGATGGTTTGGAGTTAGTAAAACGGGGTTGATAGGACCAGAGTTAGTTCATCAAGCTATAGAAGGGGTGGAAATAATTCAAGAGAGGTTGAGAACGGTACAGAGTCGTCAAGAAATCCTACATTGATGTTAGGAGAAAGACGTTAGAGTTTGAAGTAAAAGATTGGGTATGATTGAAAGTTCAACCATGAAAGGAGTCATGAGGAGGAACCAATTTGTTGAGAAAGCTACTTGGGAAGCCGAAGAGGACATGAAGAAGAGACATCCACATCTCTTTGAATTCGAAGGAAGTGTAGATCAAGGTACTAATCTCCTTCCTAGTGCTCTTTGAATTATAGTGAGCATGTAGTTGTTGTTGGTGTTGCATGGTTGTTTGTTGGGTGTTGAGTTGATGTTACACCCTTAGTTTTGTAAAAGTAACCTCATTCAAGGACGAATGTTCCCAAGGGGGAGATATTGTAACATCCGACAATTTGAAATAGCTTTGAATAGGCTTAGGATTGGAAATTTTCATTTTTGGAAAGGATTTGAAAATCTGGTAAATTTTGGCTAAGTATGGAAAAGGTGAGTTTTTGGCCAACTTTGATCAGTCGTAATTTCTAGCTCATGATGAGTTAGAAGTATTTCCAGTTATGGTTGCATAGCCCTCGGAACGATCTTTCCAACGCCACCGAGTTTGCTCAATTCCGAGTCCGTATGAGCGAGTTATGGCCATTGAAAGTTGGGCAGTTGATAAGGAAATCCGTCCGGGAATCATTAAGGGGATTTTAGTCTTTTCCCTAGCCAATTCTTTTGGGACTATATTGATGTATAGGGCTGATCTTTGGATCATTTTTTTATTTTGTTCCATTCTAAGAGAGTGAAGGTTAGGGCTTGAGAGTGAAGAAGAGAGAAGAAGAGGAGATCAAGCAAGGAGATCATCGTGGGTTTTCGTCGGGGGTGATCCCTACCAAGGTATGTGAGTTTTTTTGTGTGGGTTGATCCTTTCCACCACACACACCTAGTTTATTATATGATTGAGAAAAGATTGGAATTGTTGTTGAAGTTGTTAAAGTTGGTGAAGTTGTTAGTTGTTGTTGGTGGTGTTGTTGAATTATTGATCGTTGTGAGATATGTTTGGGTCATATATTTTCATTGAAATCTTATGGTATGTTGAAAGAATTATGATTCTTAGAGTTATGACCCTAAAATGTTGATCCACCATCGAATTTCAGAAGTTCTGGGCTGTCGATCCCCATCTACGGGACTGACCTACGGACCGTAGATCGATCGACGGTCCGTACTGGTCAACCGTCGATCAAGACATAAGTTGGTTTTGGGGCGTCGATCTACGGGTCCGATCTACGGTCCGTAGTTCGATCCACGGACCGTAAGTCAGGACCGTAGGTCAACACTTAGTATTTTTTCAAAAAAAATCGATTTTTGGGGAAAATCTCTGACACGATCTACGGACCTGCAGTACGGACCGTAGGTCCATCCACGGTCCGTCGATGGCTTCCGTAGATGCCATCTGGTCACCTGAAATTTGAAGTCTCAGCCAAGTTTCCCCATTCCTTTTCTCACTTTCCCAAGCTAGTTCCAAAGTATTATACCTATGATTATAGTTGTTTCCGACACTCCAAAGTACGTCTAAGCGTTCAAGAATCCCCCCCCCCCCCCATAACATGTGATCGAACAACTTGAATTCATAATTCCGATTCAAGGAAAGGTGAGTTAGGATCAAAGTCAAGTGAAGTTAGTTTCCGATTCAAGTGAAGTCAAGCTTAGAAGTTAAAGTAAGTCCAAGCAAGTCTTTAAAGCTTTTCAAGAGTCTTCATTAAACGTTTTAACTTCATTCTAAGGCTCAAGTTCCAAGTTAAGTATAGAGTTTCAAACTAAGTAAAGAGTTTCAAGTTTCAAGTTTAGTAAAGAGTAAAGAGCTTATAGTCTCAAGTCGAGTAAAGAGTATCGAGTTTCGAGTTAAGTTAAGAGTCACGAGTTGAGTTCATTCTCAAAAGTAATTAGGGAACTGAGTATTTCCCAAGGAAGTTTATAAGTGTTTTCACATTCAAGTTAAGAGAAAACTGAGATTTCCAAAAGAGTTTTGAGAAGTTTGAGCACTATCTCTTTTAAAAATAAAAGATGAGTTTTTCAAACGAGTTTCTAAAATATGATTAGATATGACAAATCGAGTATGTCATCAATGTTTAAACAGTATGGTCTCTAGTTATACCATCAATGTTTAAGCAGTATGAATATCCCGAGTCATCAATGATCATATTAAAAAAATATGGTTTTGAATTGTTCTTTTAAGATAAAAGAGTTTTCAAGTGCCTTCGGGCTAGTTTTTGAGTAATTATCTCATATCAGCAGGAATAAATATGTTTTAAAAACATAAGAGCCAGTACATTTTTGGGAGTAGTATCGAGCACCGAGTTGGGGGAGCGTTCTAAAGAACCCACAGCTCCCATAGAACCATGTTAGCCACCATGGGTAGAAAAGGATCATGCTTTTCAGATGAATCCTTTTCAGATTAGACTAGTGGATCCATTAGGCAGTTCAGGTCTTATACCTTTGGCCGGGTATAGGATGCTCTGGCAACGTGAGGTCGATCGTTGTATCACCACTTAAGCATGTAGTGGTGGTTATCGGTTAGAGAACTCCCACAGCAGTAAAAAGAGATTGGTTCCTCGATAAGTTCTGCTTAGTATGGATGGGGGTATGGGACTTCATTCATGCATTGCACAAGTAGACTTTGAGAGGAAGCATGGTATTTTCATGATATTATAAATATGATTTTACGTCATGTTTTAATAGTTTCAAGGGCTTTATATATTGCATGTGTCTCATAGCTTTATATTAAGTTCAATTATTCTTGAGTTGTACAGAGCCAAGGTAAGTTCTCTTTTGTATCCCTTTCCAAGCTTAAGTTGTTTTTATCGGTCCAGCTCGCATACTCGTACATTCCATGTACTGATGCCAGTTGGCCTGCATCGTTTCATGATGCAGACGCAGGTACCCAGGATCATCATTCTGCACGCCGTTGATCCAGTTGAGCACTCTAGAGTCAGTGGTGAGCCTCCTTGCTTCCAGAGGGCTCAGTTATTTTGTTCTCTTAGTTTTGTTTATTAGGGTGTTGCGGGGTCTGTCCCAACATCCATCTAAGTATTTTAGAGGCTTCATAGACAGTCAGTCAGTTAGTTTTGAGTCTCTTATCTATGTATATATGCAAGTATTCTATTTTGAGATTCGAGTTGCCTTTTGGCCAGACATGTATCATTTAGGTTGTTTATGTCTCTGCATAGCATTAAGTTATTCTGTTGAGTAGGTTTCCGCTGAGTTAAGAAAGCTAGGCCAAGGGTTCGCTTGGGGCCAGCAATGGTCTCCGAGTGCCGGTCCCGCCCAGGGTGTAGGCTCGGGGCGTGACACCTTGATCTACACTTCCTTCGAATTCAAAGAGATGTGGATGTCTCTTCTTCATGTCCTCTTCGGCTTCCCAAGTAGCTTTCTCAACAAATTGGTTCCTCCTCATGACTCCTTTCATGGTTGAACTTTCAAACATACCCAATCTTTTACTTCAAACTCTAACGTCTTTCTCCTAACATCAATGTAGGATTCTTGACGACTCTGTACCGTTTTCAACCTCTCTTGAATTACTTCCGCCCTTTCTATAGCTTGATGAACTAACTCTGGTCCTATCAACCCTGCCTTACTAACTTCAAACCATCTCAACAAGAGATCTACATCTTCTCCCATAAAAACTTCATAACGAGCCATATGGGTGCCAGAATGGTAACTATCGTTGTAAGCGACTCCATGTAAGATAGGTAATCATCTCACTTATCCTTGGAATCACTTCCACAATCCGCCTTGATATCTCCCCCCTTGTTCAAAAGCCATCACTGCTTATGAACATGGTCTGAGTCTTTCTCACCTTCTACTTCTGACACTAATGATAACTCGGCCCCGCTCGTCACTTCTATTCCTCATTCTACGAAATCTATAAATCTGACTCCCAAGCGTGCAAGTCTGTGCATATATATATATTTGCTAACTCTCCCTTTTCTTCTCCAATATGAGCGGTGCTACCCATAGACAACTTTGCTTAAAGAATTCATAACGACATTAACCTTACCAGGGTGATAAAGAAAACTCATGTCCTCATCCTTGAGTACCTTAACCACTCTCTTTGTCTAAGACTAAGCCCATTTTAAGTGAACACACCCACGTGAACATCATACAACAATGACGCCATATCTTCGAAGCAAAACTACGACAACCAACTCTAGCTCATCACATTACACCCCGATTCGCCTAAACTCGACTATTGATCTCAAATCCATTTTAGATTCAGATACTCAGTATGTACTCAAGAACCAAACATCATAACTAGGCGGTACTCAACTTCTCTTTTCATTCTTGAAAGTCTTCCTCACAAGCTTTAGACCATTGAAAATTCGTTGTTCCCCGAGTCAACCTGGTCAAATAAAACCCTTTTCTAACAGATTCTTTAACTGCTTGTTCAACTCCTTCAACTCTGCTGGTGCCATTCTATATGGCGGAATAAAGATGGGACGAGTATCTGGAACGAGATCTATGCCAAAATCTATTTCTCTCTCAGGAGGAATTCCGAGTAGATCATCAGGAAAACTTCTGAAAACTCTCATACTATATGAACTGACTGGAAAGGAGGTATCTCAACACTAGAGTCATAAACTCAGACTAAGTGATAGATACATCCCTTCGAAACTAACTTTCTCGCCTTAAGGTACGAAAAGAAACAACCCTTCGGCACTGCTAAACTACTACTCCACTCTATGACTGGCTCACTAGGTTGCTTAGGTATAACATCTAAGTTCATAGCAACCTAAGAAATTTCCAAAGATAAACTTGCTCTGAAGTCTAGTAAAGCATAAATAGCAAAGTCAAAGACTCGAATCATACCAGTGACCACATCTGGCGAATCCTCTTGCTCTTGGCGACTGTTGATTGCGTAGAGAAGGTTTGCCCCTCCACTAGTACTAGAAGTAGCTCCTCTAGGTGTCATCCTGTCTGGTGGGACAACTGAAGAAGATTGGGCCTTACTGCTCAGATTTCCACTACCTTGCCTGCTCTTAGGGCACTCCTTTATGACGTGTCCCTCTTGTCCACACTTAAAGCAACCTGTCTGGCCCTGACGACACTTCCCTGGGTGGGTTCTACCACACCTAGAACATGAAGGAGCCTTACTACCCCTTGGTACTATACTTCCTTGAAGATAGGCAGGTCTAGCCCTGAAGTTATAGGAATTTCTTTTGTGCCCATCTTTGTTCTCAAGTGCAGGCACACTAGCAGATGGCGGAACAGGTCTCTTCTGTTTTTGTGGGAGGGATGACTGATTAGCATCATTCTTTTGCTGCCTGAACTCGTCCCCTACTATCTTAGCCCTCTTATCCTTAGACTCTTCTCTATCCTTCAACTTATCCTCCCCAACTTGTTGTAAATGAATCATGAATCTTGCTAGGTCAATATCCCCTATCAGCATAGCTGCCTTGCCTTCCTTGCTTGACTGACGAGATAACCCAGCAACATATGAACTCATCCTACTCCTCATGTCAGCAACCATCTCCGGAGCATAACGGGAAAGTTGTGTGAACTTCTGACTGTACTCATGAACACTCATAGACTCCGGATTAAGGGTGAGAAACTCTTTTATCTTTGCCTCTCGCAACTCACGAGGAAAGAAACGCCCCATGAGAGCACTCTCAAACACAACCCAACTTACTGCTGGCGCATCCTCAGCCCTATTCTGTTTCCATTGGTCAAACTAGATTCTAGCGACACCCTTCAATTGGTACGCAGCTAGTTCCACCCTCTCCGACTCAGCAACATGCATCACATCAAATATCCTTTTAAGCTCCTCAATGAAATTCTCCAGATTCTCACTAATACTTGAACCTGAGAAGCTTGGTGGGTTCATCCTTAAGAGTTCACGGATTCTTGAAGTATCAACCACTTCGTGTCCATTATCTCTCTGCCCAACATGATAGGTCGCAACTTGACATAATATCCGGATAGCTTCGCGACGACCAACATACTTGATCTATTCTTGGGTTTGAACATCTAGGGCATTCGGTAACTCTTGTTCCTCAACACTCTTCATAGCTGGACGAACTCTAACTGCTCTTCGTGGAGGCATGATCCTCACTGAAACACGCGCAAGCACGAATTAGAAAGAAACTTTTTAGAGATAAACTCTAACGCACGAGATGAGTACGAAAGAAATGAGAAATCTTCCTAAATGTTGCAGCCTCCCAATTATAGATGTGGCGCGCTTCACACCGATAACTAGGACTCTACAGACACGGCTTCATAGACTCCCTAGGACTCTTGAACTCTGTGCTCTGATACCAAGTTTGTCACGCCCCGAGCCTACACCGTGGGCGGGACCGGCACTCGGAGACCATAGCTGGCCCCAAGCGAACCCTTGGCCTGGCTTTCTTAACTCAGTGGAAACCTACTCAACAGAATAACTCAATGCTATGCAGAGACATAAACAACCTAAATGATACAAGTCTGGCCAAAAAGGCAACTCGAGTCTCAAAATAGAATACTTACATTTATACATAGATAAGAGACTCAAAACTAACTGACTGACTGTCTATGAAGCCTCTAAAATACTTAGATGGATGTTGGGACAGACCCCGCAACACCCTAATAAACCAAAACTAAGAGAACAAAATAACTGAGCCCTCTGGAAGCAAGGAGGCTCACCACTGACTCTAGAGTGCTCAACTGGATCAACGGCGTGCAGAATGATGATCCTGGGTACCTGCGTCTGCATCATGAAACGATGCAGGCCAACTGGCATCAGTACATGGAATGTACGAGTATGCAAGCTGGAAAACTAAGCAACAACGGCTAGAAGGAAATCTGGAAGAAACTGAATAACTTACCTGGCTCAACTCAACTCAACCTGACTGACTTCTTTCAATATAAGGCAATTTAAAACAAGTGCGATATAAAGAAAGATTGTTTAAAACATGCTATAAACTCTGTGTGTATACAAAGATACAATAAGCCTGAAATGTATATAGAAATACAATGAACTGATGTATATAAAAATACAATAATCTCTGAGTATGAAAATACAATAACTGATGTGGGAGTTTCTCTAACCGACAACCATCACATAAGAGCTATAGTGATGATACAGCGATCGACCTCACGCTGCCAGAGCATCTTATACCCGGCCAAAGGTATAAGACCTGAACTGCCTAATGGATCCACTAGTCTAATCTAAAAAGGATTCATCTAAAAAGTATGATCCTTTTCTACCCATGGTGGCTAACATGGTTCTATGGGGGCTGTGGGTTCTTTGAACGCTCCCCCAATTCGGTGCTCGATACTACTCCCAAAAATGTACTGGCTCTTATGTTTTTAAAACATATTTATTCCTGCTGATATGAGATAATTACTCAAAAACTAGCCCGAAGGCACTTGAAAACTCTTTTATCTTAAAAGAACAATTCAAAACCATATTTTTTAATATGATCATTGATGACTCGGGATATTCATACTGCTTAAACATTGATGGTATATCTAGAGACCATACTGTTTAAACATTGATGACATACTCGATTTGTCATATCTAATCATATTTTAGAAACTCGTTTGAAAAACTCATCTTTTATTTTTAAAAGAGATAGTGCTCAAACTTCTCAAAACTCTTTTGGAAATCTCAGTTTTCTCTCAACTTAAATGTGAAACCACTTATAAACTTCCTTGGGAAATACTCAGTTCCCTAATTACTCTTGAGAAATGAACTCCACTCGTGACTCTTGACTTAACTCGAAACTCGATACTCTTTACTCGACTTGAGACTATATGCTCTTTACTCTTTACTAAACTTGAAACTTGAAACTCTTTACTTAGCTTGAAACTCTATACTTAACTTGGAACTTGAGCCTTAGAATGAAGTTAAAACGTTTAATGAAGACTCTTGAAAAGCTTTAAAGACTTGCTTGGACTTACTTAACTTCTAAGCTTGACTTCACTTGAATCGGAAACTAACTTCACTTGACTTTGATCCTAACTCACCTTGAATTGGATTATGGGTTCAAGGACTTGATTGGTGTTTGGAAGGACCTCATGATGTTTAGGAATGATTTAGGAATGATTTGGGAATGATTTGGGACAGCCAAACTTAAGAAAATCTTTGAACATAAATTCTGAAAACAGTGGAGTCCGCGTCCTGTCCGCGACGCGGAGAAGATTTTTGTTCACAGAGGGAACAAGTCCGCGACGCGGACATGCTCCTCGCAAGCTGCCCGACTTTCTCCTTCACGTTACCAACTCTAAACTCTCTAACTTCAAGGGTTCCAGCCCCAATCACTTAGAAACATAATATCCCTCAACATTCAATAGAATACCACTCAAAAACACAATCCAATCATGTTCCACAACCCACAATAATTCCAACAACAACAACAAACAACTTTAACAACATAACCAAACCTTTCTTAATGAATAAAAGGGACTAGGTGTGTGGGGGAAAGGATCACCCAACACTAAAAGCTCACATACCTTGGTAGGGATCACCCCCGACGAAAATCCACGATGATCTCCTTGCTTGATCTCCTCTTCTTCTCTTCTTCTCTTCTTCTCTTCTTCTCTTCTTCTTCTTCTCTCAAAACCCTCACTCTCACTTCTTTTAAAATGGTAAAACTGATCAAAATGATCAGCCTAACACATTTATATAACCAAAATAAAAGGCTAGGGAAAAGACCAAAATGCCCTTAATGATTCCCGGACGGATTTCCTTGTCAACTGCCCAACTTTCAAAGGTCATAACTCGCTCATACGGACTCGAAATTGAGCAAACTCGGTGGCGTTGGAAAGATCGTTCCGAGGGCTATGCAACCATAACTGGAAATACTTCTAAATCATCATGAGCTAGAAATTACGACTGATCAAAATTGGCCAAAAACTCACCTTTTCCATACTTAGCCGAAAATTTTCCAGATTTTCAAATCCTTTCCAAAAATGAAAATTTCCAATTCTAAGCCTCTTCAATTATTTCACATTGCCGGATGTTACATTTACAAACCGATATATACTTCGTTGGTAATATTGCCAACAAAAGATGTGTGTTAGTAATATTTCATTTGGTAATCCATTGCTAGAATGTTGCTAAATTTGGCGCCATTTTTTCCCGCCGTATTTACTAACTCAAATACTTAGTAAGATTTTGGTTGGCAATCTCTGTTAGAATTTCGTTGTTAAGTTTTAAAATATAATTCAGTTAGAAATATGTTGGTAATTTATTAGTAGAATATTAACCAACTTAAGTTGTTAGTAAAATATGTTGGTAATTTGGGGTTTTTTGTTGTCGATGTCACGTACCGACTACATATTGGATCGGGTGTCACATTCCGACACACTAACTTGGATCAGATGCCACGTTTCGGCGCACGTATGGGATCGGGTGTCACATCCGGCACACTAAGTGGGATCGGGTGTCACGTTTCGGCACACTAACAGTTTGGGTATGGTTTTTATGAGAGGACCATTGAATTGGGTTCCATGAGAGGACCATTGACTTGTCATATATACTTGTTATTGAGAATGTGGAATTGTAATATATATATTCTGTATACGCGTGTTTTACTTTGTTGTGACTGCTTATATATGTTTTGCTTACTGGAATAGCCGCGTGATCCTACCAGTACACTGTGATTGTGTACTGATACTGCACTTGCTCGTTCTTTGTTGAGTACAGGGCATCTTCAGGCGGCCAGTGATAGACCTCAGCTAGGAGATCAGTGATCGATCGGATTCAAGGATGAGCCAGTTCTTTCAGGTTGTCATGGGTCCTCTATGTTTTAGTCCACTCTTTTCAGACTCAGACTTTCTAGTTAGATTTACTCGTATGTTTAGTTTGGGTTGTACCCATTTTCCTTAGACTTGTTGAACTTTAGATGTTTTGGTACAATGACTTTCAGGTTCTATGGGTTGTTCTTTCGCATTAGTTTGGTTAGTTATTTATTCAAACCTTTGGAGTTTATGAGAACTCTATATAATTTCTGCCTTTAAACCTGCTTTCGTATCTTTAAATGCATAGCTTTTGGTTAAGTTGCTTAGTTGGGTTGTAGTAATGGTTCTCCCATTGGAGGGTTAGTGTGGTGCCAATAACGACGGTCTGGGTCGTGACATTTTCCTTTTTAGTCAAACTTTGAAATCCCTATTTTATTTAGATTTATGAAAAAAATCCTACTCTTTACTCATCACTCCTAATTCATTGGACTGCTATTTGGCTCATTCTATTACACGGTTTGATCTTTAAATGTACTGATTTTTAATTTTTTCTCTTTTAATGGGCTAGTTTTAATTTTGTCCATAGATATTGAACTTATTCTATTAACAAAGCCAACGTACAATTCACTTATTCTTAAAAAAGAGAGAGAGAGAGAGAGATAACAACGCTACTATTAATAGTATCGATTAATAAGTTTCAGAACTTATAACATCTTACCTATAAAAAGATTAATAACTCATGGAACTTGAAACTTTTTATGAAGGTGTTGGTGAACCAAGGTTAAGGTGATTATTTTGTAAACAAACAAAGACAATCCATATTGATAAAGGGTTTTAAGTATTTTGACTTTCTTGACCAATGTTTTAAGGATTTTAATTATGGGCAAACTACATAAATTCCACTACTTTAGATCCTAATTACTAGGATTCACGATAGTTTGTAATATTACTTTCTACACCATATTTTGGCCCGAGATACATGTATTATTAAAAGCTAGATATGTTTATCTAGCAGTTTTAAAAACCGATATACACAAGTTATTAATTGAGAAAATTGTATGAAATAGCAGACTATTAATTCAAATTAAATGTTATAGCCATAGTTTCTTTTATTTGTAATTCGCAACAAATATTCCATGTTTTTTGCCATCCCATTTGTATACTGAAATATAGAAATGCAGGACCCATTTGTATAACGAAATATACATATGCATGACCCATTTGTGTACCGAAATATACAAAAGCAGGACCCCTTTGTATACCGAAATATGCAAATAGACCGAAATATACAAATAGACCCAAATACATAATTTTATGTATATGTATACCGATATATACATATTAATAGTCATAGCAAACATAAAGTTTGTTGTGGAGCGCAATTATATAAACTATAGCTATAGCATACAAATATGATTTTTATATTTGCTAGACCGAAAATTTACTCTTATTAATTTGAATTAAAGGGTGTGTAACTTATTTCCTTAATTAAATGATTAATTGATGAGAAATTAACAACTCAAACTGATTTACAAGATCCTTGCATATCAACTCTAACAAGTTTTCCTAAAATAACGAAATCATAAACCAAAATTTTAAGTATTTTAATTATTTGACTTTCTTGACCAATATTTTAAGGATTTTTATTATTTGACTTTCTTATTCAATTTTAATTGTCACACCTATTTGTTTAATTTTCTTTTCCTAATTTGTATTAGGCCATGGTTATTGTGTGTGAGAGAGGATTGTAAGTGAAAAGATCTCATATTTCAGCCACAATATGATGTTCTTTTAGATTTTGCAAAATATGATTAAAAATGGCTCTTTGTTAATATGAAATTACACTCAATGACCTTAAAAATGAAAGTTTTAAACTTTTGATCCTCCTAGTCTTATGTGTAAATCTTCATGATCAAAAATCAAAATATCACAATCTAAATTGTCATGAGTGGAACCCACATCAATCCCCTGGGTGAATCAAAACTTATAACATCTAACTCATGTAATTTCACCAACATGGGTTATGGTGCACTAGTGGGAGTGCTTCACCCTTAACATGAGGTCTTGTGTTCGAGCTCTGGGTATGGAGAAAATCATGTTGGGAGCGCCACCGTCAAATGGGCCCTGCAGTGCTGGATCCGAATTTAGTCGGAGCTCCAACAGACACCAGGCGAGAAACCAAAAAATAAAAACTCATGTAATTTCTAAGTATCTAAATAGAATATAGAAGTAAAACAGCGTACATAATTAAAGTCTCAATGATAAATAAATAGATAATAGTAGAAGTCTAAAACAATACACATCCCTAGAATCCAAAAGTCATCCTACTAAAAGTCTAGCTAAGACACTCTAAGAGTAACAATAGTGTATGTATATATATATATATATATGCGAAGTCGGGATTAAGAGTTTGAAGGTTCTAAAAGAGAGAGTGGTTCGGATTAAGGAGTGTTCGAACTCACAACTCTAGCGTTTTGCAGTCACTTCTTTATCACTGAACCGGGGTTCGATCTGAATAACCCACGAACTCCCACCTAGCTCCGTCTCTGTATAGTCATAAGTCTAGACATATTGGCATTGTTTCCTACTATAAAAGGGCAGAGAGTCATGCAATGATAACCAAACACACTTATTAATATAACTTGTGATATATCATAGAAGAGAAATGAGCCTTAAAGGAAAGTTAGTTTCTGAGATAAACATCAAGTGTGATGGAGATGTGTTTCATGAGATATTTAGGCATAGACCACATCATATCTCAAGCATGTGTGATAAATTACAGAGTGTGAATATTAATGAAGGTGAATGGGGTACTGTTGGCTCTGTCATTTCTTGGAACTTCATTCATGGTACGTAAGCCATCACCTCTTCTTCCATATATACCACTTCAATTGATTGTTACCACGGAGGATTCAAAATTTAATGTTTATGAGTTTCTATAATAATTTTCAATCATTGGGTTTACAACTTTCTATTTATAAATATTTGTGGATTTCTTAATACAAATACGTACAAGGTATGAACAAAATCATTGAGTACTTGTAAACTCGTATCTTAAAGGCTACATCCGTCACAGGTTAAATTGTCAACATCTGTTTCTGGTACTCTCTTCGATCTAAAATAACTATGATTTAAGGTTTTTGACATATTCATTAAGAAAATTATTTATTAGCAGTGATCATAAATAGAGGCGAACACCAAGATTTAAACTTTTATCGGTTCAATAATTAAGCTTCTTAGCCTTGAACTTACATATTTTTAAAATCATGGGTCCATATACCCATTATTTATTTTAAACTTAGTGAACTTTTTATATAGAAATTTATGATTTGTATTGAAAGTACTTGATTCATATGAATCCAATGTTTTCCATGTCATCCGTATCTGATCACAAGGTTAATTTAAATAAATTACTCTTTGGGTGTATTTGATACAAAGGGAAAAAATTTCAAGTGGGTTTCTTACTTATTTTCTTGTGTTCGGTATATAAATAAAAAATATCATTCTAAAAGCATTTGTATATAATTTAGATAAATACTATGGGAGGTGAGGATAAGGGCAAGGAGGGTGGGTTGAAGATGAGATATGTTGAAAGGTGTGGGAGGACACAATCAATCTGGAATGTCGCTAGTAAAACTTGTTTTCCCTACTTTCATTAAAAAAGTCATTTTTCTTATTTTTAAGGAGCTTTTATTTCTAGACGAAAATATTTGACCAACCAAATATAGAAAAGTTGAAAAATATTTGGACACAACACTTAAGAAACGGATTTGGCTCCCCTCCATTACCCCTTCCCTCCATTTCGTCAAGTGCACCTCTAGATAAGAGACGTATGTCTAATTTAAAGTTTAAAGGTCAATCGTATATTACATTAACAAATATCATAATCATAGTTAAGTTAATTAATTTTAGAAAAGTACTCTCTAAATTTGGTTCCATACAAAATTTTATATTTATTAATATCATTAATTTCATCTTATATTTTTATATTTAAATATTAAAATTGTAGAACATGAAACGTTTATATTAATTGGGATAAATAATAATCTTCAAAAATATTTGCATTTAAAACAATGTTTTCTTTATTTTCACACAAAAACGAAGATAAAAGAATATTTTTTAAAAACGTATATTTTTTTCCTTCAAACGTACCACATTTTCTCCTTGGAATAACTTTTGCCTTTTTATTTTTTAGTTTTGTTTCGTGTTCTATTATTTTATGGTTTTTTTTTCAATATTGATAATTCTTCACTTTTGTTTTTTGTTTCACAACATAGTATAATATTTCAAGAATAAAGTTTACTAGTACAGAAAATTGTTTAGTTGATTTTCACCTTAAATATCATAGTACAATTTAATAAATCGAAGCAATAATCTCAAGAACTTCTCAATCTCAGCCCAATTCAAGAACGAAAGCAAATTCAAGAACACCATACTTTCAACTTTCTAGAACGAATTAAACGCTTAAATTAACATGATTGGCGTGTGGGTGAACAAACCCAACACTATGGAAGTTTACATACATGAAAGAATCCTCTTCTTGAAGAACTTGAAGGAAAATCTTGGAAGAAGAACCCTAGCCTTAGCGTTTCTTGAATTTCTTGAGAGTTAGAATTTTTGGAGTGGATGAGAGGGTTTGATTTATGAAAACTGATTTTTCTACACGTTTAAGGTAATTTAGATGACCTCCTAAGGGTTTTTAGGACTAAAATACCCCTAAAGAAATAAATAAAACAAGCTGGGAGTCGGAATAATTTTTCAGCAGGCAGTGAGGTCCGTATTGGCTCCGTAACGCGGAGCCATCGCGGAGCTGCTACCAGGTTTGTGCGTCGTTAGTAAATCAGTCATAACTTTTCACTCAGAGCTCAAAATTTAGCAAACTCAGTGTCGTTGGAAAGAGGACTCGAAGGGATTTAATTTTCCATCTTGTAGCTTACCTAACTCATCCTGTACTAGAAGTTATGGTCGTTTGAAGTTGACCCAAAACTTAGAAAAACTAGGAATGACTTGAATGCTTTTCTCTTTGGTTCTTCTTGGAACTCAAGGTGCTACATCTAGTGACCTTAATGTCACTCCCCGAAACTACACCCTAGGCGGGACTGGCACTCGAAGACCATTGTTGGCCCCAAGTGAACTCTTGGCCTGGATAACTTAACTCAGCGGAAGACTTAACCATAAGAAAATATAACTTATGCATAACTTAAGAAATAATAGTTTAGCCAAAATGGCAACTCAGTCTTTAAACAACATCTGAATGATAATGTAAAGACAACTGAACTACTAACTGTCTATGAAGCCTCTAAAACAAAGAGGGATGTCGGGATAGGACCCCCGATCATCCTAACATCTGAAAGACTAGAAAGCAAATAAAAGAGTCCTCCGGAATGTAAGGAGGCTCACCAACAGACTCTGAATGCTCAAGCTGGATCAATGAGGCGCTGGATGCTAATCCTGGTTACCTGTGTTTGCATCATAAAACGATGCAGGCCAACTGGCATCAGTACATTGAATGTACGAGCATGCGAGTTGGAGTGCTAAACAATACATAGGCATGAAAAGATTCTGAAAGAAACACTTACCTTGGCTCTTCTCAACTCATAAATAACTTAACTCAAAATAAAGCAATGAACACATACAATATATGAAAAACTTTATAAAACAGTAAAAGCAACTTAGTTCGTTAAAGAAAATGTAGTAACAAACTCAACTTTACTCATATAATAAAATAATATAGTTTCTGTGGGAGATTCTCTAACCGACAACCACCACTATGAGCCTAAGTGGTGATACAGCGTCTTGCCCACGCTGCCAGAACTGTCCTATACTTTGCCGTCATATAGAATGCTTAACTTAGTGGATCCACTAGTCTATGCTAAAAGCATCTTAAGGATTCATCTATAAAGTATGATCCTTTACTACCCATGATGGCTACATGGTTTATAGAGACTTGAATTAATGTGAACTCGCATCCCCATATCGGTGCTCAATACTACTCCCAAAAATATACTTAGCTCATATGTTTTAAAAACAAACTTCTTTCTTTGGTTTGAGAAAATTACTCAAAACTTAGCTTAAAAGCTCTCTTGGAATCGATGTTCCCTTTTCTTGTTCAAATGAGAAAACATTTATAACTCTTTGGGAATACTTAGTTCCCTAATAGCTTTTTATGAGAAATGAACTCAACTCTTTACTCTTTGTTTAACTTGAAACTTTAGTCTTAAAACAAAGTTAAAACGTTTGTAAAAGACTTTTGAAAACTTGAAATGAACTTCTCTTACTAGACTTTTGGCTTTGATCTTAACTCTTACTTGAATTAACTCTTAACTGATCCTTGAATTGAATTATGGATTCAAGAATTATGATTTGTGTTTGGAAAGACCTCATGATGTTTAGGAATGATTTAGGATAGCTAAACTTGAGAAGAGTTACGAAATCACCATCTTGGAACGAGTCCGCGACGCGGAGGTGTTTTAAATAATTACTCACGAAATTAAATTTTGAGACAGAGGAGTCCGCGTCCTCTTCGCAACGCGGAGCAGATTTTTGTTCATAGGGGGAACAAGTCCGCGACGCGGACTTGTTTCATGAACCTTACTCGACTTTTTCCTTCTTCGTTTTTCAGCCTCAATCCACCTAAATTCGATTATCTTCCTCAAATTCGTTTTAAATCCCGATGCCCAGCATGTATACTCAAGAAACTAATTCAAAGCAGCCCTAAACTCAATGTAAGGATTTCATAACCTTCTCAATTCGCCCTAATTCGCTAACAACATTCAAATTCAAGAATATATGTCAAGAACATCAATTTTCCAACTCTTCTAGGACGAATTTCACTGAATTAAACATGCTTGGCGCGTGGGTGAATGAACCCAACACTATGAGAGACTCACATACCTGGTAGGATCAATTCCTTGGCGAATCCACAACCAAAATCGATCGTTCTTGATGAATCTTGCTTTTCCTCTTCTCTTTTATCTTGCGTTCTTTCTCCAAAAGCCCTAACTCTATTTCTCAAAAGCGTAAACTGAACTAACTCAGTTTTGACCCCACTTAATTTACTAAAACGGATTTAATTAATCGGGTAAGGAAAAGACCAAACTACCCTTCAAAAATCCGGATTGGACATTTCCTAATCCAACAGTCCAACTTCCAAAAGACATAACTTACTCATACGATATCGAAATCGCGCAAACTCAACGGCGTTGGAAAGATCGTTCCAAGAGCTTTCCAACCATATTTGGAACTACACCTAACTCGAGCTAAGAGTTATGGTCGTTAGAAGTTGACCAAAATCTCACTTTAACTTACTTAAAATTTTCCAGATTTCCTTACACTTTCCAAAAATGACTATTTCCAGATTTTACACTTCTTTTCTAGTTATTTCAAATTACGAGATGTTACACTTAACACTCAAGAAAAAAAAAAATTCCTTGGTAAAAACTTACTCACTACGAAGGATGGTTCGAGTCTTAGTTCAAAAATTTTCTGGGGTGTTACATTCCCAAATAGATACTATAATAAATTTAATTATGCTTCATAGTTATAGTTTGCATATTTACGAGTTGTAGTTATAGTTTAAGCTGTCTCGTTTGTATAATTCGAGGGTTTGTACAATTCGCATGGGAGTTTGTATAATTTGTCGGTACGTTTGTATAATGGAGTGATTTTGTATACACTCGAAATAACGAATTTATACAAATACAAACATCTGAACTTTAAACAATTAGACAAATAATATTATACAAAATTACATTATACAAAAATTATACAAATACTATTATAAATTTTTTGAATTATACAAACGTGCAAATTACACAAACTTGAAACCCCAGCCCACGCAATTATCACTGAATGATGGTTGCGAGTGGTAATTAACTAAAACTATAGCTATGATGACTAATTAATTTGAATATGTTTGCTTAACCGTGTAATTTTTCCTATTATAAATAGTAATATTTGTCTGAAAAATTTATGATTATTATAGCGATGTATATTTTATATATGTATATTGTTATTATTGGACGTTTTGATATCTTTAAGCTGATAAACAAAAGTGTGTAAAAAAGTGATTGTTACGATATTATTGTAGTGATTTACTAGCTTGACTTCAAATAATTATAATCTCACTCTTTTCCTTACATTATATCTTTATACCAAAAACAATAATTTGACATTACATTTTTGCTTTCACATCCGTTACTCCTATTTAAATTGGTTTTTCTTGAGCCGATTGTCTTTCAGAAACAGCCTCTCTATCCCTGAGGTAGGATTGTAAGGGTAAAGTCTACGTGCACTCTATCCTCTCCAAACCCACTTTTGTGGACCGAGTATATGTTATTATTTGTATGGTAGTTAATTTGATTTTTGGATGGAAAAAATAGTTGTTCAACTTTTGATGGCTAATTTAGTCTTTCAATTTTTTTTACTTTTGTATATAGGCAAAAAAAATTGCAAAATTTGTAGTCTAGCTAGAATCGAGACATAGTTGCATTACCTAACAGTTATAAAAGGGCAGAGAGCCATGCAATGATGAACCACACACACTCGTTAATTAATATAACTTTGTGATATATATCATATCATATCATAAAATTAAGAGAGTTGAGCCTAGAAGGAAAGTTGGTTTCAGAGATAAACATAAATGGAGATGTGTTCCATGAGATATTTGGGCATAGACCACACCATATCTCAAGCATGTGTGACAAAATACAAAATGTAGACATTCATGAAGGTGAATGGGAAATTGTTGCTTCTGTCCTTTCTTGGTACTTCATTCATGGTAAGCCACCACCAAACCACTTCACAATGATTCGAGATTTAATATTTATGAATTTCAAATTAACGTAAATTCACAATTATCTATTCATAAATAATTCCTTACTAATTAGAATTAACAATGAATTTTATTGTTTATTTGCTACAAAATTTGTCGATAGCTAATTACCATTTCAATTCATTGTATATATATAATAGATGGGAAAGAAAAGGTTGCAAAGGATATAATCGAAGCTATAGATGAAGAAAAGAAGTTGGTTAAATTCAAAGTGATCCAAGGAGATATATTGGATGATTACAAATCATTTTACATCACTGTTCATGTTGAGACAAAGGGTGAAAATAACTTAGTTACTTGGATCATCGAGTATGAAAAGAAGAATGCAAATGTACCAGATCCACACACATATATGGAATTTGTTCTCAATATGTCCAAAGATATTGAGACTCACCATCTCAACTGATAAATAAATATTGCTACATATGTATACTTATGTTGCTTGGACAGCTCTTTGAAAATACTTATGGATGTGTGTTGTCGACGCACCAACATTTTTAAAGAGTACAAGCACTGTATATGTACCATATGTTTGGAATTAAATTGTTGTCTTAAGTCTTATAATAATGTGTGATGTGCTTTGTAATGTCTACTATATGTAGTAAAAAAAAGAGTGTAATTTTTAATTTCTTTGTGGATTGAATAACAGTTTGTAAAATTCTGCTTAATGATGACTCAGTCTGAGTCTATTGATATTGAAAAATAAATGCTATTTGGATTTTGGATTGTAACATAAGGTGTGTATAGTGAACTGATGACAGAACAATTACATTAACAATTCTTGTTATTGATCATAAAATATCATGACATAAATAATCTTTCCAAAATGAAATTCTTCTAGCACAACAAAGAAAATCACATGACCATATGACACAATAATAAAGTGTAAATGCTGCTTCAATGAATCAAAGAGCATTTGATATATATGCATCTCGCGCCCTCAAGGCATTTTAGGCACTTGCGGAATTTCAGACTTTGGAAAAGTTCGTAGTTTAGGCTAATTAGGAATGACAGGCATCTCGAGTTTTGGCAATGTTGGAACTTCAGGCTTTGGTAGAGTTGGTAGCTTGCATTTTGGAATTTCAGGAAAGTCAGGCTTTGGTAAAGTTGGGATTTCTGGGAGATGTGGCAATTCAGGCTTAGGAAGCTCGGGAATAGTTACTTCAAAAAGATGGCGCGCTTATGCTTGAATTACATAGCTACTTGTTTTATTGACAAAGTGATAAGTAATAACAAGAAAAATGATTGGTTGTGGTTGTAAGTGATAGAATATGCACAACGGAAGCATTTTTCAGAATCACAAACTTACATAAAAGCATAATAATGTAATCTAAATAAATTGTGAAACTCTAACCTTTTGTAGCCTTCACACAACTCGTTCAGGGACTGGGACTCCAGAATTGCAGTGTTCTACTAATTCCTGACTAACTTTCTTAATCAAGTCTTGTGTGGGCAAGAAATTTTCAAAAAAAAGATATCCTTTCCTTGAGAAACACCACCCCTATTTATACTTTTCAGTATAAGGGAAAGGTTTGAAAGATGAAATGTTTCTAGTCATAATTAATGGTCATTAATAGTCATTAAATACCTTTAGGTGTATTTGGACACTGTTAAGTGTATCCAATAACCATGATCAATAGTCATCAACAACCATTAAATACCATTAAGTGTATTTTGACATGGTTAAGAGTATCTAACAACCATAATAGTTATCAACAACCACTAAATATCATTAAGTGTATTTAGAAAGTCATTAAACACCAAGGGTAATCAACAACCATTAAACACCATTAATAGCCACTAATAACCATTAAACACTATTATTTGTTTCTTTCATCTTCTAAGGAAATAAAACACTGCAGTATTTTCTTTTTTTCTTCTTTTAAGGAAAAGAAAAAGTTTTTCTCTTTTAAACTAATAAAAGTCAAAAACAATTTATTCCTAAGCTGAAAAAAAATACTAACAATCCTTTTCTTTTCCAAACTCGATCAATTAATCAGGCATAGTAGGGACCACAAATTTATTAGCAGAGGCTTCCAATTATAATATTTAATTCGTAAAAAGCATGAATTAACCATATCATAATAAATCACAGATTGTACCACTAAAAATCTGCAACTGCACTCCTCTATTTAATTTCAATTTTTTTTAGTTACAACTTATTTAACTCCCCATGTTAGAATTACCGACACCAATCAATTAAATTAAACTTCTGAAAAATTTAATCCATTGATTAATTTAATCCTTTATCTTTATGCTTAAATTAATTCACGTGACGGATATACATATATAATCCACCTGCAGGGTTTTCACGTGACTATTTATAAGCAACCATAAAGGGGTGTCTTCTTTCTCATATCCGAGATATGGTTCTATCAGCTAATTATTAATTCATGAATGTAATTTGTTATTATCCAATCCATTAGGAATTTTTTGACTCATCATAGAGTCTCACATTTTAATAGATGAAAATAATAAAGCAAACTACACAGATCATAATAACTACATCAAGATTAAGAGTATAAGCTCATGTAATGGACTAGAGATATTATTTATTGAAATTCAGAACCTAAATGCATATCTCAATTTGGTCCGTTCAATACATGCAAAATGTACTAACACAAGAAGTTGGAAATTTACCATTCCCATAATTAAGATTGAATTACTTTTAATCTTGTGTTACAATCATCAAGATGTTTGTCCAATTTCATCTTTGATTGTGAACATTTAATTTATGACTTATAAGAACTGACAATTTTAATCTTCTGCGTATGAGTTAAGCAACTCCATACCCAAAAATCGTCTACTATATAAGCAATGGATACACATATAAACACAATGATCTATTCAAACAAAAACTTTATTGTAACAATTTACATAAAACGTTAAGTCTTTATAAAGGATTAAAATCAATACTATAACTCAACCATATGGTTAATAGTATATCCCAACAGTAAGCCATTGTTGAAGATTTATTGTACTTTAGGTTTCACTTTGAACAAGTTTATTTTTTATATAGGTATGTGGATGTTTTGGTTGTGATTGGTAGGAAAAATTGTTTGTTAGGTCATTTCTCAATAATAATATACTAATTTATTTTATCACAAACTTTCCATGTATAACATCATTTTGAGACAAAGGATGAAAACAACTTAGTTATTTGGATCTTGGAATATGAAAAGAAGAATGCAAATGTGCCAGACCCACACACATATATGGAACTTGTTCTCAATATGTCCAAAGATATTGAGACTCACCATCTCAACTGATAAATAAATATTTCTACGTATGTATACTTGTGTTGTTTCGACTCTTTGAAAATATTGACGAATGTCTGTTGTCTTATATATATATATATGTGTGTGTGTGGGTGCAACAACATTTTTAAAGAGTACGAACAATGTATATATACCACATGTTTGGAATTAAATTGCTGTCTTAATTCTTGTAATAATGTGTGGTCTGTTTTGTAATGGAAGCTCGGGAATAGTTACTTCAAGAAGATGGCGCGCTTCTGCTTGAATTACATAGCAACTTGTTATTGACAAAGTAATAACTAATAACATGAAAAAAGATTGATTGTGGTTGTAAGACATTGTTGAAGATTGATTGTACTTTTAAGTTTCACTTTTAACAAGTTTATATAGATATGTGAATGTTGAAAATAGGAATTGAGAATTAAGTTTTGGTTGTGATAATTGGTAGGAAAAATTGTTTGTTAGGTCATCTACTCAACAATAATATCCTAATTTTAATTTAACACACACTTTCCATGTACATATTTTATGTTAACGTTGGTACATGGTCTTTTAGTTGGCAATCTAAACAGATATAATCACCTTTCTTCAAATTTGTAGCAATTTAAAGTAGTAGGTCACCTTTCTTCCTGTACACATACTCTCTTTGTTTCATTATACTTGGTTTGTATATTAAAATTAGATCATATTTTAGCAAATTATGAGAGTTTTATTATTAATTTTCATACTACCCTTAGTATCAAATAACTATATAAAGTAGTAGCAGCAGCTAAATTTAGAGTTTCAAAACATCGTTAATAAAGTTCGTTTAGTAAAATACATCTCTAACTAAAGTATTTTTAAGAATGTGTCAGATCAACATGAGTCAAGTAATCTGAAACAGAGTTAGTAGTTGGTCCAAAATAATTGTCATTTTAGATTATTAAGATATAACTAATTATTTATCACTCAATAAATGACGAGTGATTAATGTGGCGAAAAACAGAATATTATTATACTGAGATCAAAGAGTAAATAAAAATAATTAAATTAAATTACTCTTTTAGTTAATATTTTCTTAAAGAACGTGTAAAGAAAATGTGACAAATAGAATGGAACGGAGGGGTACAATAACATACACAGTATAGTCCCACAAGTAAACTCTAAAAAAATGAAATGCAACTCTTTGGTATTTTTTTTGTTAGGTAAAACTTTCTTTATTTAATAAGGATAAAATTGAAAAAACATCATTAATGTCTTATTTATTACGTGAAACTCCACTTATTTTGAAACGAAGGAATTATTTCTTAAATCGCATTGCACGAATGCGTTTTATTCTCTCAATGCAAAATCTATTCTCATATGCTAAAACTACATTTTAACTGATGAGTCTAACTCTTTGGTCTTTGTTTTTTTCTTTTCTTTTACCACTAATTAATGCTCTTCTTATTTATTTTGAAATGAATTGTACATCTTCATTTCTATTAAGATCAAATCAAAATCAAATAGTTCCATACTTTCCAAATTTTTGTGAGTAGTACTTGACATTTATGAAGAATCGTGATAAAAATAGAATGAATTAGTTCTGCAAGCCACTTAACGAAAACAATGAAACAAATTAGCATAATATATAAACGTGTTTTTTAATTTGACCATATTCATTATTTATTCAACTTTATACAATTTTAAATGTCTACATGTGCACAATCAAAAAGTTGAAAGGCATATATGTTAACTAAGGCTAGGTTAAAGCAGGGGTGGCGCTTGTTTAGAAAAATTAAGGCACATGCCTTAGCCCCCAATTTTGGGAGGCCTCAAATTTTTACCAAGAACAAATTATGTGTTTTTATTTTTATAAAAATAATAATTATTTATAATAAAAAGTATATATATATATATATATATATATATTATTTTTTTCTCCTTAACTCCACTCAAATAGAAGAAATCAAGAAAACGTTGTTTTGTCTTATTACATTTCTGACATTCACATTATTTATTTATTTTAAAACTCCTTTTTCACTCTTTTTCTTCAAATCTTTGATAAGTTAAAGTAATACTCTATCATAAATCTGAATCATTAGTTGAACAGTGTTGAACAAAGTGAATCGCAAATTTTTTTTTACTTAAATTTTCAATCAAAGTTAGGCATATCAAGTTATCAACATCTTGAATCAAATTCTATGGTTCTAACTCTTATTTTGCTTAAAGTTTGTCAACTTATTCCTTAGAGAATTATGTTAACAATTCATCTAATGATTGCTTTAGTAAAAGGATATTTTTCAGCATTAAATTGATAAAATCTTATCTAAAATTAATTTTAAAAAATTTCAAAAAGTACTCAAATAAATCATCTATTAAAAAGTTGAAGTAATAATGTGCATCTAAACAATTAGAAAAATAATTTTTAAATAAATATGTATGAAATTTTTTAGGCCTCAAAGAAAATTTCGCTTTAGGCCCCCAGTTACGTTGAGCCCCCCTGGATTAAAGCGCATATTCATGTATTATCCCTATTAAATTTTTACTAGGTACAAATATTCTGAATTCTTATTGTGACTAGGAATGTGGATTGTGAACTAGCCATTTTTTGTGCCAAAAGACTAAAACACATGCAAGGAATAAGACATAATATCTTCTCTCCTCAAAAGAACTATGTGAATAGGAGTGGTCAGTGGACATGTCCACCCCTTGACGTCAGGCCAATTTTGACGCACCTCGACTGATTTTACGGGATATCTATTATCTCCCACCAGCAACACATATTAGATAATTATGTTTATTAAGGCTGGAATTGGTAAATAGTCATAAGAGATCATTTTCATGATCTAATTAATTCAATTTACCCCTTAATTATCCCTTGCCAGCAAAAGATGTATCCAACATAATCTTGGCTAGCATATATACCATCAAATAATACAATTTCTTTTCATCAATGTATATGGGACATCCGAGATAAATAAAAAGAAATATTTTGTCCATAAAGTTAGTCACTACATCAAAAATAATTTTTACAAACAATTAATTAATGATGACAACTTACTTGTCGTTTAATATATTTTTTTAAAAGGCAATTGACATAAGCGTCTACTTTATTAAAGCTAAATATTTTACTAAAATAGATTTTCATTATTATTTTTCCTTTGACTTCTTCAACTTGCCCCCACCAACATTATTTTGTGGGAAAAAAAAAAAGGAGTAACTAGTAAGAGTCTTGTGAAAAACGTGCTTGTCTTCCAAAAAGCGAATATTACTTTGTTATTGTCTTCCTAGTAATCACCATTGCACCACTAATATCAACGATATCGGTGGGAGTTTCAAAATCAGCTCATAAAATCATAATTCGTTCAATTTATTTATATTTGTATAGGTTAATGACCCACTTAATTTAATGATTGAACACATTTTGATCCATTTAGTTCAGCCCATTTCCAAAACTGGAGTGATATGCAATTTGGAGAAATTTTGTTTATATTTTTATTTTTCAAAAAATTAATTTGATATACTTTTTTATAGTCATAACATAAGAGAAAAAAAATTATTAGGTAATAAAAATATATTATAATAAAACTAACTTTAGATTTAAAATTTAATAAGAATTGGGCGAGTTGAGTTATGACTCTGTTCTCAACTCATTACACCAATCAGCTTTAATTCAAATAACATTAAAGCATGTCAATGACCCCCTTCCCTTTGTTAACCAATTCACTTTGATATTCTCGAGTTCAGTATAATTCGCTCATTTGACACCCCTGATATGAGATATGAGATATAAGATGAATATTTTTGTAGTTTCACAAAAGCATTTCCCTAATTTAATTAATCCTCATGTTACATTATACCCCATGAAAACATCTCCCCATCTATTTAATGTGAAATGTTTTTTTTTTCTTTTTTCAAAAAGAAGAAAAGTGACTTATTGTTGTTGGGCATGAATCATTAATTCATGAATTCATGACATACTTTTTTTTTTCAAAGAGAAGAAAAGTGAAAATATTATTGAGTATAGTTGAATTTTATTATATTTATAATGATAATGTTTGTCTGAAAAATTTATAATTATTAAAGTAATGTGTTGTTACATTATATTCCATGAAAACATCTCCGCATCTATCTGTGAAATGTTTTTATTATTATTTTCAAAATAGATCATATCTTATCACTTTAACTTCATATTAAATATAGTGCACATAAAAATAAAATATAAATTAAAAGATCTTAAACAATTCATAAAATTGATCATCTGGCAAAATGTTCATATCAAATAGAAAATACAATGAATATTTTAGTATATAGAGGTGAACAAAAAGAAATATATTGCTCTTTATATAGTATTTCTTCCGTTCACTTTTACTTGTCACTTAATTCTAAAATAGATTTTTATTTTTATTTCTCAATTTTGACATATCAAGAAAAGACAATTATTATTTTTTTCATATTTTACCATTAGTATTAAATACTATTCTCCAAATCATTTTTCAAGAGTTAATACTAAACATCAATTAATAGGGGTAGTGTAGTAAAATACTTATATCAATTATTTTCTTAATTGGTGTTTCAAGTCAAACAGTGACAAGTAAAAATGAACGAAGAAGTATTTAATTTGGAGTAGTGGAATTAAAATATCAATATAGCGAAATTTGTTATAATTTTACTCTTCTTCTTACATTGTTTCATTTTAATTTTTATACCAAAAAAAAATTTTCAAAACCAAAATCAATAATTTGAAATTACATTTTTGCTTTAACTTCCGTTACTCCTATTTAAACTATTTTGAACTAGCTTTTCTTGGGTTAACTTGGCTTTCAGAAACAATTTTTCTACCTTTGAAATAGATATAAGATATGCGTACACACTATCCTCTTTAGACTCACTTTTTGTGGAACTACACTCGATATATTATTATTATTATTATTATTTATTATTATTATTATTATTATTTTATTATTATTATTATTATTATTATTATTATTATTATTATTATTATTAGTATTATTATTATCATTATTTATTATTATTAGTATTATTAGTATTATTATTATTATTATTATTAGTATTAGTATTAGTATTATTATTAGTATTAGTATTAGTATTATTATTATTATTATTATTATTATTATTATTATTATTATTATTATTATTATTATTATTATTATTATTATTAGTATTAGTATTAGTATTATTATTAGTATTAGTAGTGTTATTATTATTATTATTATTATTATTATTATTATTATTATTATTATTATTATTATTAGTATTAGTATTATTATTATTATTATTATTATTATTACTATTATTATTATTAGTATTATTATTACTATTAGTATTATTATTATTATTAGTATTAGTATTATAGTTAATTTGATTTTTGGATGGACAATATTTGTTCAACTTTTGATTACTATTTTGGTCTTTCCATTTTTTTACTTTTGTATGATTATATATGTATATGGGCAAAAAAAAAAAGTTACAAATTTTATAGTCTACCTAGAGTCTAGACATATTGTCATTGCCTAACAGCTATAAAAGGGCATAGAGTCATACAATTATGAACCACACACACTTGTTAATATAATTTTGTGATATATCATATCATAGAATTAAGAGAGATGAGTCTTGAAGGAAAGTTGGTTTCAGAGATCAACATAAAGTGTGATGGAGATGTGTTTCATGAAATATTTAGGCAAAGACCATATCATATCTCAAGCATGTGTGATAAAGTACAGAATGTGAATATTCATGAAGGTGAATGAGGTACTGTTGGCTCTATCATTTCTTGGAACTTCATCCATGGTAAGACACCACCTCTTCTATACCACTTCAACTAATTGTTATTGTGGCAGATTTGAGATTTAATATTTATGAGTTTGTAGGCATAATATATAAACATGACCCTTAATTTGACTTCAGCGGATAACTATGCCCTCCAACTTTGAGTGTGCACAAGTGGACGTGTCCTACATGACATAATACATGTAGGACGCCACGTAGGGCACAAAATTGTCATGTAGGGTGCCATGTAGGACGAATGTGTCCATTTGTTCAATTTTATACAAGTTTAAGTGTCTACTTGTGCACATTCAAAGTTAAAGGTCATAGTTGTCAGTTGACGCCAAGTTAAGGGTCATATTTATCTATTATGACTGAGTTTATTATGTGATGATTAATTTAAAATAATAAGTAGATTTACACTTATCTATTTATAAATATTTGTGGAATTTCATTGAGTGTGGACTATATATACCTAAAGATCCACCTCTGAACATGTGAATCTATAATTGTGGTTTATTAGCTATAAAATTTTATCGATGACTAATTTATATATCAATTGTATATAACAGATGGGAAAGAAAAGGTTGCAAAGGATATAGTTGAAGTCATATATAGATGAAGAAAAGAAACTTGTTAAATTGAAAGTGATTGGAGGAGATATATTGGAGGAATACAAATCACTCTCTTTCACTGCTCATGTTGAGAGCAAAGGTGATCAAAACAACTTAGTTACTTGGATCATAGAATATGAAAAGAAGAATGCAAATGTGCCAAATCCACACACATATATGGAATTTGTTCTCAATATGTCCAAAGATATTGAGACTCACCATCTCAAGTGATAAATAAATATTGCTAAATATGTATTTCTTGGACTCATTGAAAATACTGATGGATGTGTGTTGTCTCACATAGACGCGACAACATTTTTAAAGAGTATGAGCATATATCAGATGCTTGGAATTAAACTGTTGTCTTAAGTCTTGTAATAATGTGTGGTGTGCTTTGTAATATCTACTATATATAAGTAGTAAAAAAAAAAGTATGTAATTTTTAATTTCTTTGTGGACTGAACAACAGTTTGTAAAATTCTCTGCTTAATGATGACTCAGCCTGAGTCTATGGATAATGATAAATAAAAACAAAAGATGTTATTTGGATTGTAACACAATGTGTGTATAATGCATGCCACTTGAAACACAAATACAATAGTAAACTGATGACAGAACAATTACATTAACAATTCTTGTAATTGATGATAGAATATCATAACATAAATAATCTTTCCAAAACGAAATTTTGTAGCAAAACAAAGAAAAACACATGACCATATGAAACAATAATGAAGTGTAACATTTCAAGAATGCTGCTTCAATGAATCAAATAGCACTTCATATATATATGCCTCGCGCGCCCTTAGGCTTTTTAGGCACTTGAGGAATTTTTGATTTTGGCAAAGTTGGTAGTTCAAGCTTAGGAATGACAAGCATCTCGAGTTTTGGAAACATTGGAAGTTCAGGCTTTGGTAGAGTTGGTAGCTCAGATTTTGGAATTTCTAAGGGAATTCAGGCTTTGGTAAAGTTGGGAATTCTGGGATGATGTGGCAATTCAGGCTTAGGAAGCTCAGATATAGTTACTTCAAGAAGATGGTGCGCTTCTGCTGGAATTACATAGCTACTTGTTTTATTGACAAAGTGATAAGTAATAACAAGAAAAATGATTGGTTGTGGTTGTAAGCCATTGTTGAAGATTTATTGTACTTTAGGTTTCACCTTGAACAAGTTTATTTTTATATAGGTATGTGGATGTTTTGGTTGTGATTGGTAGGAAAAATTGTTTGTTAGGTCATTTCTCAACAATAATATCCTAATTTATTTTGTCACAAACTTTCCATGTATAACATCATTTTGAGACAAAGGATGAAAACAACTTAGTTATTTGGATCTTGGAATATGAAAAGAAGAATGCAAATGTGCCAGACCCACACACATATATGGAACTTGTTCTCAATATGTCCAAAGATATTGAGACTCACCATCTCAACTGATAAATAAATATTTCTACGTATGTATACTTGTGTTGTTTCGCCTCTTTGAAAATATTGACGGATGTTTGTTGTCTTATATATATATGTGGGTGCAAAAACATTTTTAAAGAGTACGAACAATGTATATAAACCACATGTTTGGAATTAAATTGCTGTCTTAATTCTTGTAATAATGTGTGGTCTGTTTTGCAATGTCTACTATGTGTAGTAAAAAAAGAGTGTAAGTTTTAATTTCTTTGTGGATTGAACAACAATTTGTAAAATTCTGCTTAATGAAAGATATGACATTTCCAAAATGAATTTTTTCTAGCACAACAAAGAAAATCACATGACCATATGACACAATAATAGTGTTACATTTCAAGAATGTTGCTTCAATTCAATGAATCAAAGAGCATTTCATATATATTTCCTCAAGGCTTTTTAGGCACTTGAGGAATTTCTGGCTTTGGCAAAGTTGGCAGTTCAGGCTTAGGAATGACAGGCATCTCGAGTTTTGGCAACGTTGGAAGTTCAGGCTTTGGTAGAGTTGGTAGCTCAGGTTTTGGAATTTGAGGGAATTCAGGCTTTGGTATAGTTGGGATCTCCGGGAGTTGTGGCATTTCAGGCTTAGGAAGCTCGGGAATAGTTACTTCAAGAAGATGGCGCGCTTCTGCTTGAATTACATAGCAACTTGTTATTGACAAAGTAATAACTAATAACATGAAAAAAGATTGATTGTGGTTGTAAGACATTGTTGAAGATTGATTGTACTTTTAAGTTTCACTTTTAACAAGTTTATATAGATATGTGAATGTTGAAAATAGGAATTGAGAATTAAGTTTTGGTTGTGATAATTGGTAGGAAAAATTGTTTGTTAGGTCATCTACTCAACAATAATATCCTAATTTTAATTTAACACACACTTTCCATGTACATATTTTATGTTAACGTTGGTACATGGTCTTTTAGTTGGCAATCTAAACAGATATAATCACCTTTCTTCAAATTTGTAGCAATTTAAAGTAGTAGGTCACCTTTCTTCCTGTACACATACTCTCTTTGTTTCATTATACTTGGTTTGTATATTAAAATTAGATCATATTTTAGCAAATTATGAGAGTTTTATTATTAATTTTCATACTACCCTTAGTATCAAATAACTATATAAAGTAGTAGCAGCAGCTAAATTTAGAGTTTTAAAACATCATTAATAAAGTTCGTTTAATAAAATACATCTCTAACTAAAGTTTTTTTAAGAATGTGTCAGATCAACATGAGTCAAGTAATCTGAAACAGAGTGAGTAATTGGTCCAAAATAATTGTCACTTTAGATTATTAAGATATAACTAATTATTTATCACTCAATAAATGACGAGAGATTAATGTGGTGAAAAACAGAATATTATTAAACTGAGATCAAAGAGTAAATAAAGATAATTTAATCAAATTACTCTTTTAGTTTATATTTTCTAAAGGAACGTGTAAAGAAAACGTGACAAATAAAATGGAACGGAGGGGTACAATAACATACACAGTATAGTCCCACAAGTAAACTCTAAAAAAATGAAATGCAACTCTTTGGTATTTTTTTGTTAGGTAAAACTTTCTTTATTTAATAAGGATAAAATTGAAAAAACATCATTAATGTCTTATTTATTACGTGAAACTCCACTTATTTTGAAACGAAGGAATTATTTCTTAAATCGCATTGCACGAATGCGTTTTATTCTCTCAATGCAAAATCTATTCTCATATGCTAAAACTACATTTTAACTGATGAGTCTAACTCTTTGGTCTTTGTTTTTTTCTTTTCTTTTACCACTAATTAATGCTCTTCTTATTTATTTTGAAATGAATTGTACATCTTCATTTCTATTAAGATCAAATCAAAATCAAATAGTTCCATTCTTTCCAAATTTTTGTGAGTAGTATTTGACATTTATGAAGAATCGTGATAAAAATAGAATGAATTAGTTCTGCAAGCCACTTAACGAAAACAATGAAACAAATTAGCATAATATATAAACGTGTTTTTTAATTTGACCATATTCATTATTTATTCAACTTTATACAATTTTAAATGTCTACATGTGCACAATCAAAAAGTTGAAAGGCATATATGTTAACTAAGGCTAGGTTAAAGCAGGGGCGGCTCTTGTTTAGAAAAATTAAGGCACATGCCTTAGGCCCCCAATTTTGGGAGGCCTCAAATTTTTACCAAGAACAAATTATGTGTTTTTATTTTTATAAAAATAATAATTATTTATAATAAAAAGTATATATATATATTTTTTATTTTATTCTCCTTAACTCCACTCAAATAGAAGAAATCAAGAAAACGTTGTTTTGTCTTATTACATTTCTGACATTCACATTATTTATTTATTTTAAAACTCCTTTTTCACTCTTTTTCTTCAAATCTTTGATAAGTTAAAGTAATACTCTATCATAAATCTGAATCATTAGTTAAACAGTGTTGAACAAAGTGAATCGCAAATTTTTTTTTACTTAAATTTTTCAATCAAAGTTAGGCATATCAAGTTATCAACATCTTGAATCAGATTCTATGGTTCTAACTCTTATTTTTCTTAAAGTTTGTCAACTTATTCCTTAGAGAATTATGTTAACAATTCATATAATGATTGCTTTAGTAAAAGGATATTTTTCAGCATTAAATTGATAAAATCTTACCTAAAATTAATTTAAAAAAATTTCAAAAAGTACTCAAATAAATCATCTATTAAAAAGTTGAAGTAATAATGTGCATCTAAACAATTAGAAAAATAATTTTTAAATAAATATGTATGAAATTTTTTAGGCCTCAAAGAAAATTTCGCTTTAGTCCCCCAGTTACGTTGAGCCCCCCCTGGATTAAAGCGCATATTCATGTATTATCCCTATTAAATTTTTACTAGGTACAAATATTCTGAATTCTTATTGTGACTAGGAATGTGGATTGTGAACTAGCCATTTTTTGTGCCAAAAGACTAAAACACATGCAAGGAATAAGACATAATATCTTCTCTCCTCAAAAGAACTATGTGAATAGGAGTGGTCAGTGGACATGTCCACCCCTTGACGTCAGGCCAATTTTGACGCACCTCGACTGATTTTACGGGATATCTATTATCTCCCCCCAGCAACACATATTAGATAATTATGTTCATTAAGGCTAGAATTGGTAAATAGTCATAAGAGATCATTTTCATGATCTAATTAATTCAATTTACCCCTTAATTATCCCTTGCCAGCAAAAGATGTATCCAACATAATCTTGGCTAGCATATATACCATCAAATAATACAATTTCTTTTCATCAATGTATATGGGACATCCGAGATAAATAAAAAGAAATATTTTGTCCATAAAATCAGTCACGACATCAAAAATGATTTTTAGAGACAATTAATTAATGATGACAACTTAGTTGTCGTTTAATATATTTTTTTAAAAGGCAATTGACATAAGCGTCTACTTTATTAAAGCTAAATATTTTACTAAAGTAGATTTTCATTACTATTATTTTTCCTTTGACTTCCTCAACTTGCCCCCACCAACCTTATTTTGTGGGGAAAAAAAAGGAGTAATTAGTAAGAGTCTTGTGAAAAACGTGTTTGTCTTCCAAAAAGCAAATATTACTTTGTTATTGTCTTCCTAGTAATCACCATTGCACAACTAATATCAATGATATCGGTGGGAGTTTCAAAATCAACTCATAAAATCATAATTCGTTCAATTTATTTATATTTGTATAGGTTAATGACCCACTTAATTTAATGATTGAACACATTTTGATCTATTTAGTTCAGCCCATTTTTAAAACTGGAGTGATGTGCAATTTGGAGAAATTTTGTTTATATTTTTATTTTTCAAAAAATTAATTTGATATACTTTTTTATAGTCATAACATAAGAGAAAAAAAATTACTAGGTAATAAAAATATATTATAATAAAACTAACTTTAGATTTAAAATTTAATAAGAATTGGGCGAGTTAAGTTATGACTCTGTTCTCAACTCATTACACCAATCAGCTTTAATTCAAATAACATTAAAGCATGTCAATGACCCCCTTCCCTTTGTAACCAATTCACTTTGATATTCTCGAGTTCAGTATAATTCGCTCATTTGACACCCCTGATATGAGATATGAGATATAAGATGAATATTTTTGTAGTTTCACAAAAGCATTTCCCTAATTTAAGTAATCCTCATGTTACATTATACCCCATGAAAACATCTCCCCATCTATTTGATGTGAAATGTTTTTTTTTTCTTTTTTCAAAAAGAAGAAAAGTGACTTATTGTTATTGGGCATGAATCATCAATTCATGAATTCATGACATACTTTTTTTTTTCAAAGAGAAGAAAAGTGAAAATATTATTGAGTATAGTTGAATTTTATTATATTTATAATGATAATGTTTGTCTGAAAAATTTATAATTATTATAGTAATGTGTTGTTACATTATATTCCATGAAAACATCTCCGCATCTATCTGTGAAATGTTTTTATTATTATTTTCAAAATAGATCATATCTTATCACTTTAACTTCATATTAAATATAGTGCACATAAAAATAAAATATAAATTAAAAGATCTTAAACAATTCATAAAATTGATCATCTGGCAAAATGTTCATACCAAATAGAAAATACAATGAATATTTTAGTATATAGAGGTGAACAAAAAGAAATATATTGCTCTTTATATAGTATTTCTTCCGTTCACTTTTACTTGTCACTTAATTCTAAAATAGATTTTTATTTTTACTTCTCAATTTTGACATATCAAGAAAAGATAATTATTATTTTTTTCATATTTTACCATTAGTATTAAATACTATTCTCCAAATCATTTTTCAAGAGTTAATACTAAACATCAATTAATAGGGGTAGTGTAGTAAAATACTTATATCAATTATTTTCTTAATTGGTGTTTCAAGTCAAATAGTGACAAGTAAAAATGAACGAAGAAGTATTTAATTTGGAGCAGTGGAATTAAAATATCAATATAGCGAAATTTGTTATAATTTTACTCTTCTTCTTACATTGCTTCATTTTAATTTTTATACCAAATTTTTTTTTTTCAAAACCAAAATCAATAATTTGAAATTACATTTTTGCTTTAACTTCCGTTACTCCTATTTAAACTATTTTGAACTAGCTTTTCTTGGGTTAACTTGGCTTTCAGAAACAACTTTTCTACCTTTGAAATAGATATAAGATATGCGTACACACTATCCTCTTTAGACTCACTTTTTGTGGAACTACACTCGATATATTATTATTATTATTATTATTATTATTATTATTATTATTTATTATTATTATTATTATTATTTATTATTATTATTATTATTATTATTATTTTTATTATTATTATTATTTTTATTATTATTATTATTATTATTAGTATTATTATTATTATTATTATTAGTATTATTATTATTATTATTATTATTATTAGTATTAGTATTATTATTATTATTATTATTATTATTATTATTATTAGTATTAGTATTAGTATTATTATTATTATTAGTATTATTATTATTATTATTATTATTATTATTATTATTATTATTATTATTATTAGTATTAGTATTAGTATTAGTATTAGTATTAGTATTAGTATTAGTATTAGTAGTGTTATTATTATTATTATTATTATTAGTATTATTATTATTATTATTATTAGTATTAGTATTATTATTATTATTATTAGTATTATTATTATTATTAGTATTATTATTAGTATTATTATTATTATTAGTATTAGTATTATAGTTAATTTGATTTTTGGATGGACAATATTTGTTCAACTTTTGATTACTATTTTGGTCTTTCCATTTTTTTACTTTTGTATGATTATATATGTATATGGGCAAAAAAAAAAAAGTTACAAATTTTATAGTCTACCTAGAGTCTAGACATATTGTCATTGCCTAACAGCTATAAAAGGGCATAGAGTCATACAATTATGAACCACACACACTTGTTAATATAATTTTGTGATATATCTTATCATAGAATTAAGAGAGATGAGTCTTGAAGGAAAGTTGGTTTCAGAGATCAACATAAAGTGTGATGGAGATGTGTTTCATGAAATATTTAGGCAAAGACCATATCATATCTCAAGCATGTGTGATAAAATACAGAATGTGAATATTCATGAAGGTGAATGGGGTACTGTTGGCTCTATCATTTCTTGGAACTTCATCCATGGTAAGACACCACCTCTTCTATACTACTTCAACTAATTGTTATTGTGGCATATTTGAGATTTAATATTTATGAGTTTGTAGGCATAATATATAAACATGACCCTTAATTTGACTTCAGCGGATAACTATGCCCTCCAACTTTGAGTGTGCACAAGTGGACACGTGTCCTACATGACATAATACATGTAGGACGCCACGTAGGACACAAAATTGTCATGTAGGGTGCCATGTAGGACGAATGTGTCCATTTGTTCAATTTTATACAAGTTTAAGTGTCTACTTGTGCACATTCAAAGTTAAAGGTCATAGTTGTCAGTTGACGCCAAGTTAAGGGTCATATTTATCTATTATGACTGAGTTTATTATGTGATGATTAATTTAAAATAATAAGTAGATTTACAATTATCGATTTATAAATATTTGTGGAATTTCATTGAGTGTGGACTATATATACCTAAAGATCCACCTCTGAACATGTGAATCTATAATTGTGGTTTATTAGCTATAAAATTTTATCGATGACTAATTTATATATCAATTGTATATAACAGATGGGAAAGAAAAGGTTGCAAAGGATATAGTTGAAGTCATAGATGAAGAAAAGAAACTTGTTAAATTGAAAGTGATTGGAGGAGATATATTGGAGGAATACAAATCACTCTCTTTCACTGCTCATGTTGAGAGCAAAGGTGATCAAAACAACTTAGTTACTTGGATCATAGAATATGAAAAGAAGAATGCAAATATGCCAGATCCACACACATATATGGAATTTGTTCTCAATATGTCCAAAGATATTGAGACTCATCATGATTTAACAAGGAAGTTAGTTTCTGAGATAGAAATTAAGTCTGATGGAGATGTTTTTCATGAAATATTTAGGTATAGACCACATCATATTTCTAGCATGTGTCCTGATAAGATACAAAATGTTGATATTCATGAAGGTGAATGGGGCACTGTTGGCTCTGTTATCTTTTGGAACTTCGCCCTTGGTAAGCCTATTTCTTCTTACTAACTCGATTATTCTATATTCTCGTTGCATATGGCCCATTAAAGGGGAAGGGATCCATTAGTTTTAGTCTTTACAAATTCGTTTTAGATTTTATATTTTTTTTACATTAACGCATAAGAATATATAACATATATACTAGGGATTTTTTCAGGGTCAATTGATATCTAATTAAATTAGGTCTCATTTATTTGGATTTAATGGAGGTCTGAATCTGAATAGTTTAGACGTTAAGTCAAGTCCATTTATTTATATATATTAAGATTTTAACACTTGTGTCAGTATGTGATCAGAATAACTAGGTCTTAAATATTAAGATATTAAATAAAATCTTAATATCATTAAAAGGTTTTTTTTTGTATGGATAATTTTCACCATCACTGTATCAGAATCATCAACCATCTTTGTCAGCACAAGTACTATCATTATTGTCAACCACCATTATCGTCATCAACCACCAACTACCTCTATCATCTCAATCACCACTGACAACCACACTATTGTGAACCATTATTGTTAGTCGCTACCCGTGACCATGCACCTCCATCATTATAATATATCCATTGACACCACCACTCATTTCATCACTATCACCACTACTATCAGTCACTATCACTAGTGATGTCAATTCCTACTACCAACTAACTCCTCCTTCACAACTAGCACTATCGTTAACTACCACCAACACATCATCGATCACCACACATTCTTTAGTCACCATCATCAATACCGCCAACTACTAACATCAACTAACTTCACCATCACAACTACTACAGACTGTAACCATCTATTTATTACAACAAAACCACCTCCATCATCACAACTATCATCATCACTATTACTAGCCATTGACACCAACCATTACCACCATCACAACTAACCATCTCTACCATCACAAGCAAACGAATATGAAATGTTGTTTATTTTATTTTATTAAATTTATATTTTGTAACAACTTTTTACTGAAACCCATCCTTATGCATGCTTTATTAGTAACCTTTTACTGAATCAAATAGACAACATATATAGAGGGTGTAAAGTTTAACACATGCAAATATAATTTGATTGACTCGCCCAAATTTAACACATGAAAATATTTGATCTTTTCTTTGTTTGCAGATGGGAAAGAAAAGGTTTCAAAGAATATAGTTGAAACCATAGATGAAGAAAAGAAGTTGGTTAAATTCAAAGTGATTGAGGGAGATATATTGGAGGAATACAAATCATGCTCTTTTACTGTTCATGTTGAGAGCAAAGGTGATAACAACTTAGTTACTTGGATCATAGAATATGAAAAGAAGAATGCAAATGTGCCAGATCCACACACATATATGGAATTATGCCTCAACATCTCCAAAGATATTGAGACTCACCATCTCAACTGATAAATAAATATTGCTAAATATGTATTTCTTGGACTCATTGAAAATACTGATGGATGTGTGTTGTCTCACATAGACGCGACAACATTTTTAAAGAGTATGAGCATATATCAGATGTTTGGAATTAAACTGTTGTCTTAAGTCTTGTAATAATGTGTGGTGTGCGTTGTAATATCTACTATATATAAGTAGTAAAAAAAAAAGTATGTAATTTTTAATTTCTTTGTGGACTGAACAACTGTTTGTAAAATTCTCTGCTTAATGATGACTCAGCCTGAGTCTATGGATAATGATAAATAAAAATAAAAGATGATATTTGGATTGTAACACAATGTGTGTATAATGCATGTAACATCCGACAATTTGAAGTGGCTTTGAAGAAGCTTGAAATTGGAAATAGTCATTTTTGGAAAAAAAAAATTTAGAATCTGGAAATTTGGTCAAGTATGGAAAAAAATGAGTTTTTGGCCAACTTTGAGTAGTCGTAACTCCTATCTCAGGATGAGTTAGGAGTAGTTCCAGTTATGGTTGCGAAGCCCTTGGAACGATCTTTCCAACGCCACTGAGTTTGCTCAATTCCGAGTTCGTATGAGGGAGTTATGCCCTTTAGAAGTTGGGCAGTTGGAAGGGAAATCCGTCCGGAAATTTAAGGGCATTTTGGTCTTTTCCCAAATTCTTTCTCTTGAGGTTACATGGTGTGTTAGGCTGATTTTGGATCATTTCTTTTATCCCTTTTTAAAGAGAAAGAGTTAGGGTTCTTGAGAGAGAAGAAGAGGAGAAGAAGAGAAGAAGAAGAGAAGAAGAGGAGAAAGGAGATCAACAAGTTTCCGTCGTGGACTATCGTCGGGGGTGATCCCTAATAGGTATGTGAGTCTTTCGTGTGGGTTGATCTTTTCCCTCACACACACCAAGCTTATTCTATGATTTGAGAAAGGATTGGAATTCGTTGTTGAAGTTGTTGAAGTTGTTAGTTGTTGTAGATGTTGTTGGAATTGTTGTTGAAGTTATTGTCCGTTGTGAGACATGATTGGGTTGTGTATTTAAGTTGAACCTATTGTATGTTGAGGGAATTATGATTCTAAGAGTTATGGCCCTTTTGTAGTTGATTCACCATCCGTTCGCAGCAAATTCTGGGCTATCGATCCCCATCTACGGGCGTGACCTACGGACCGTAGATCGATTGACGGTCCGTACTGGTCAACCGTCAATCGGGACAGAAGTTGGGTTTTTGGGACATCGATCTACGGTCACGACCTACGGCCCGTAACCTGACCTACGGACCGTAAGTCCGGACCGTAGGTCAACACTTAGTCTTTTTTTTTAACCGAATTCTGGGGAAGTTTCTGATGCGATCTACGGACCTATAGGACGGACCGTAAGTCCATCCACGGTCCGTCGATGGCTTCCGTAGATGCCATCTGTGTCACCAGAAATCTGCAGTCTCAGCCAAGTTTCCCCCATTCTTTTCTCCCTTTCTCATGCACGTTCCAAAGTATTATACCTATGTTTTACAGTTGTTTCCGATTCAAGGAAAGATAGTTCCAAGTCAAGTGAAGTTAGAAGTCAAGTAAAGGAGTATAGAGTTTCAAGTCGAGTAAGAGTCATAAGTTTAAAGTTGAGTTCGTTTCTCAAAGTTATTAGGGAACTATGTATTCCCAAAGAAGTTTTAAAGAAGTGTCTTTACATTTAAATAAGGTTGGAAACTGAGATTTCCAAAGGGGCCTTCGGGCTAGTTTTTGAGTAATTATCTCATATCAGCAGGAATAAATATGTTTTAAAAACATAAGAGCCAGTACATTTTTGGGAGTAGTATCGAGCACCGAATTGGGGGAGCGTTCAAAGAACCCACAGCCCCCATAGAACCATGTTAGCCACCATGGGTAGAAAAGGATCATGCTTTTTAGATGAATCCTTTTCAGATTAGACTAGTGGATCCATTAGTCAGTTCAGGTCTTATACCTTTGGCCGGGTATAAGATGCTCTGGCAGCGTGAGGTCGATCGCTGTATCATCACTATAGCTCTTATGTGATGGTTGTCGGTTAGAGAAGCTCCCACAGCAGTTATTGTATTTTCATACTCAGAGATTATTGTATTTTTATATACATCAGTTCATTGTATTTCTATATACACTTCAGCTTATTGTATCTTTGTATACACACAGAGTCTATAGCATGTTTTAAACAGTCTTTCTTTATATCGCACTTGTTTTAAATTGCCTTATATTGAAAGAAGTCAGTCAGGTTGAGTTGAGTTGAGCTAGGTAAGCTATTCAGTTCTTCCAGATTTCCTTCTAGCCTTTGTTGCTTAGTTTTCCAGCTCGCATACTCGTACATTCCACGTACTGATGCCAGTTGGCCTGCATCGTTTGATGATGCAGATTCAGGTACCCCAGATCAGCATCCGGCACGTCGTTGATCCAGCTGAGTAATCCAGAGTCAGTGGTGAGCCTCCTTGCATTCCGGAGGACTCAATTATTTTGTGTTCCTAGTTTTTGGTTTTATGAGGATGTTGCGGGGTCTGTCCCAACATCCATCTCAGTATTTTAGGGGCTTCATAGACAGACAGACAGTCAGTCAGCTAGTTTGAGTCTCTTATCTATATATATATATATGTAAATATTCTATTTTGAGATTTGGGTTGCCTTTATGGCCATATTTTATAAGTTAAGTTGTTTTGTAATATTGCATTGCATTGAGTTATTCTGTTGAGTTAGGTTTCCGCTGAGTTAAGAAAGCCAGGCCAAGGGTTCGCTTGGGGCCAGCGATGGTCTCCGAGTGCCGGTCCCGCCCAGGGTGTAGGCTCGGGGCGTGACAATGCATGCCACTTGAAACACAAATACAATAGTAAACTGATGACAGAACAATTACATTAACAATTCTTGTAATTGATGATAGAATATCATAACATAAATAATCTTTCCAAAACGAAATTTTGTAGCAAAACAAAGAAAAACACATGACCATATGAAACAATAATGAAGTGTAACATTTCAAGAATGCTGCTTCAATGAATCAAATAGCACTTCATATATATGCCTCGCGCGCCCTTAGGCTTTTTAGGCACTTGAGGAATTTTTGGTTTTGGCAAAGTTGGTAGTTCAGGCTTAGGAATGACAACCATCTCGAGTTTTGGCAACGTTGGAAGTTCAGGTTTTGGTAGAGTTGGTAGCTCGGATTTTGGAATTTCTAAGGGAACTCAGGCTTTGGTAAAGTTGGGATTTCTGGGATGATGTGGCAATTCAGGCTAGGAAGCTCGGGAATAGTTACTTCAAGAAGATGGCGCGCTTCTGCTGGAATTACATAGCTACTTGTTTTATTGACAAAGTGATAAGTAATAACAAGAAAAATGATTGGTTGTGGTTGTAAGCCATTGTTAAAGATTTATTGTACTTTAGGTTTCACTTTGAACAATAGTTTTTTTTTATATAGATATGTGGATGTTTTGGTTGTGATTGGTAGGAAAAATTGTTTGTTAGGTCATTTCTCAACAATAATATCCTAATTTATTTTAACACAAACTTTCCATGTATAACATCATTTTGAGACAAAGGGTGAAAACAAAGTTATTTGGATCTTGGAATATGAAAAGAAGAATGTTAATGTGCCAGTAGTTATTTGGATCTTGGAATATGAAAAGAAGAATGCAAATGTGCCAGACCCACACACATATATGGAACTTGTTCTCAATATGTCCAAAGATATTGAGACTCGCCATCTCAATTGATAAATAAATATTTCTACGTGTGTATATTTGTGTTGTTTGGACTCTTTGAAAATATTGACGGGTGTCCGTTGTCTTATATATATATATGTGTGGGTGCAACAACATTTTTAAAGAGTACGAACAATGTATATACACCAGATGTTTGGAATTAAATTGCTGTCTTAATTCTTGTAATAATGTGTGGTCTGTTTTGCAATGTCTACTATGTGTAGTAAAAAAGGAGTGTAATTTTTAATTTCTTTGTGGATTGAACAACAGTTTGTAAAATTCTGCTTAATGAAAGATATGACATTTCCAAAATGATTTTTTTCTAGCACAACAAAGAAAATCACATGACCATATGACACAATAATAGTGTTACAGTTCAAGAATGCTGCTTCAATTCAATGAATCAAAGAGCATTTCATATATATTTCCTCAAGGCTTTTTAGGCACTTGAGGAACTTCTGGCTTTGGCAAAGTTGGCAGTTCAGGCTTAGGAATGACAGGCATCTCGAGTTTTGGCAACGTTGGAAGTTCGGGCTTTGGTAGAGTTGGTAGCTCAGGTTTTGGAATTTCAGGAAATTCAGGCTTTGGTATAGTTGGGATCTCCGGGAGTTGTGGCATTTCAGGCTTAGGAATCTCGGGAATAGTTACTTCAAGAAGATGGCGCGCTTCTGCTTGAATTACATAGCAACTTGTTATTGACAAAGTGATAACTAATAACATGAAAAAAGATTGATTGTGGTTGTAAGACATTGTTAAAGATTGATTGTACTTTTAAGTTTCACTTTTAACAAGTTTATATAGATATGTGAATGTTGAAAAAAGGAATTGAGAATTAAGTTTTGGTTGTGATAATTGGTAGGAAAAATTGTTTGTTAGGTCATTTCTCAACAATAATATCCTAATTTATTTTAACACAAACCTTCCATGTATAACATCTATACATATTTTATAGGTTACTAAAATGATTTTGTTTCAATTTTTTGGGCTTCAGTAGCGACTGATCGCCACTGAAAGCTCAAATATTTCTTGTTGTTGCAACATTGGTGAGTGCAAATATGGAGACAGAAGGAATTTTAGTGGATTCATTATCTCTTGTCCATATGATCAACGAGGACAAATGTTATAATTATAAACTATTAAGAATCATTGAAAAGGTTCAACATCTGAAGAAACTTGCTTAATGTCAAGGTAGAACATTGTTTCAGGGAGGTCAATACGGTTGCAGACCATCTTGCTAAATTAGCCGCGAGCACAGTCAGAATGAGGCATATTATGACACCTATCAACAACTTCCGATGGGGGCTAGAGGTCCATTCCAACTTGACAAGAGCCAAATGCCTTCTATAAGGCTCAAATATGACAAGGCAAATATTTTTGTTAGTTAGCCAAATAGATTGTTTTTTTTCGAGGGTTGGACGGTCTAAGATAGCTTCTTCTGCCCTCTTTTTTGAAGGATAAATTTGTATCCTTATGTTATGTTTGGAGGTAAGCCCAAGCCCCACTCTTGTATGCATATTCCGATATATAACACCCCAGATATGGGAAACAAATTTAAAAAAAAAAAAAAAAAAAGTTTCAGCATCAATAAATCAGTTTTTATAGTCAAAGGCATTAGATGATAGCTCACACAATAGGCAATTCCTCTTCTATTGCTCTAATTGCTTCAGCATAGAAATTAATAGTATTAGCATTGGCATCTCCAATTCTAATGCAACATGTCTATAATTAATCTCAACATAAAATTTGCAAAAGAGATATAGTGTTTGGTTGGGGAGGGGGGGGGGGGGGTATGTATAGGCCAAAAAAAAATACAGAATTTATAGCCTAGAGTCTAGACATATTGACATTGCCTAACTATAAGAGGGTAGAGATACTCATATAATGATGAACCACACACTTATTATTAATTATTACTTTGTGATATATCATAGAAGAAAAATGACTCTTGAAGCTAAAAAATTGGTTTTTGAGATAAATATCAAGTGTAATGGAGATGTGTTTCATGAAATGATATATTAGGTACAAACCACATCATATCTCTAGCATATGCTCTGATAAGATACAAAATGTGGATATTCATGAAGGTGAACTGGGCACTATTGGCTCTGTTAAGTCCTGGAAATTCACTCATGGTAAACTAGTACTATTATATTTGGTTTCAATATTTATGGCTCATTAGAGGGGAAATGATCTTTTAGTTTTATAGTCTTTACAAATTTGTTTTTAGCTTTATATTTCCTACATGAACGCATAAGAATAACATATATTCAAGGGATCTAGACATGATCTCGTCAACAATAATAAAGAGAGTGGATCACGTACTTTAAACCTTGAGAAGAGGTAAAGTAACCTTGTCTTGACCAAGCGGGGGAGCTAGGTGAAGCCTAGGAGTTCATCCGAATCTTCTTCTTTTTTACTGTTTATATATGATTAAAATACATTATTTATCGTTTTGTAATTTTAATCCATTTATTACTAATCCTCATATTCTCCCACATTCTATCCCACCGGACACCGCATTAAAAATGCATAGATTCCCGTTCCCACATATTTTAGGGGTGAATCTAGGATTTTCGAAATCAATATTTTTTGTGTATATTTAATATTTATATTGAGAAATCTATATAAGAAATGTGAACGGAAGATCTAGTAATTACAAAGTAGTCTCTAGATCCAATGGTGAAAATCGAACCCCCACTTAAGTATTGTTGACCTCCTTGATGAGAGTTTGAATCCCCCTCATGCATGCACTTATAATATTTTTTATATATATAATTTTAGATCTTTAAAACATAAATTTCAAATATTGAATCCGCATTTTGACTTGGAACAGAGTTTAATAAAGTAAAAAATACTTTTGAATTTTGTGGTCTTAAACTAAAGATATATAAGATGTACCAAAATGTTTTTTAATCTTATGATCTTTAACATATCTTGTAGAAAGTTCAAATTAAATCATTTTTAAAAAAGGAAAGACATTTTTTTAATATGAACTAAAAATCCAAAAAGATAAAGTAAAACAAACAAATTGAAACGATTATTATTTGTAAGGAAAGAAAAAGGAACAATCAATATTGTATAACTTTATGTTGATTTCTTATGAAGATTAAAGAAGACAACAATGGTGAATTTTGTTAGTCATGTGAGATCCACAGTAAAGTTTAATTATTTAATTTCTTTTTCATAAATATGTTAAGTTTAGGGTAAAGGATTAAAATGAACACATTTTAAATACATTAAGGATCATTTCAATCAAATGAAATATATTAAAGACCAAAATGAACATTTTTATTATACATTATGGATCATTTCAATCAAGTGAAATATATTAAAAACCAAAACAAATATCTTTATTATGCATTAAGGATCAATATTTCAATTAAGGACCATTTTGATCATTTTCTTTTATTAAAGTAGATTTTCACTAATATTTTTCCTTTGACTTCTTCAACTTGTCCCTGCCACGTTATTTTTTGACAAAAGCATGTAATCACCATTGCATAACTAATATTGGAATGTTAGTTTTATAGTCTTTACAACTTTGTTTTTAGCTTTATATTTCCTACATGAACGCATAAGAATAACATATATTCAAGGGATCTAGACATGATCTCATCAACAATAATAAAGAGAGTGGATCACGTACTTTAAACCTTGAGAAGAGGTAAAGTAACCTTGTCTTGACCAAACGGGGAGCTAGGTGAAGCCGACGAGTTCATCCAAATATTTTTTTTTCACTGTTTATATATGGTTAAAATTACATTGTTTATCATTTTGTAATTTTAATCCATTTATTACCAATCCTCATATTCTCCCACATTCTATCCCACCGGACACCACATTAAAAATGCATAGATTCCCATTCCCACATACTTTAGGGGCGGATCTAAGATTTTCGAAATCAATATACAATATTTATATTGAGAAATCTATATAAGAAATGTGAACGGAAGATCTAGTAATTACAAAGTAGTCTCTAGATCCAGTGGTGAAAATCGAAACCCCCCCTCCCCCCAACTTAAGTTTTGTTGACCTCCTTGATGAGAGTTTAAATCCCCCTCATGCATGCACTTATAATATTTTTAAAATATATAATTTTAGATCTTTAAAACATAAATTTCAAATGTTGAATCCACGTTTTGACTTGAAACGGAGTTTAATAAAGTAAAAAATATTTTTGAATTTTGTGGTCTTAAATTAAAGATATATAAGATGTACCAAAATGTTTTTAATCTTATGATACTTAACATATCTTGTAGAAAGTTAAAATTAAAGCATTTTTTAAAAAGGAAAGAGACTTTTTTTATACGAACTAAAAATCTAAAAGGTAAAGTAAAACAAACAAATTGAAACGATTATTATTTGTAAGGAAAGAAAAAGGAACAATCAATATTGTATAACTTTATGTTGATTTCTTATGAAGATTACAGAAGACAACAATGCTGAATTTTGTTAGTCATGTGAGATCCACAGTTAAGTTTAATTATTTCTTTTTCATAAATATGTTAAGTTTAGGGTAAAGGATTTTATATACATTAAGGATCATTTCAATCAAGTGAAATATATTAAGGACCAAAATGAACATTTTTATTTTACATTATGGATCATTTCAATCAAGTGAAATATATTAAAGACCAAAATGAATATCTTTATTATGCATTAAGGATCAATATTTCATCAGGTGAAATACATTAAGGACCATTTTGATCATTTTCTTTTATTAAAGTAGATTTTCACTAATATTTTTCCTTTGACCTCTTCAACTTGTCCCAGCCACATTATGTTTTGACAAAAGCATGTAATCACCATTGCATAACTAATATTGGTAATGTTTGTTTGAAAAATTTATGATCATTATAATGATGTTATGTTAGTTGTTACATTATTGCCTCATGAAAATATCTCCACGTCTATTTAATGTGAAATATTTATTATAATAGTAATGTTTATTATCAAAAAAATTTATGACTATTGTTACATTATACCCCATGAAAAAGATATCCATGTTACATTATACCCCATGATAATGTCTATTTGACGTGACTATTAGGCATGAATTCATGAATATATATATATATATATATATATATATATATATATATATATATATATATTAGGAGATACTATTTAAAAAGAATTAATTAGTGATATTGTAATTGTAATCTTATCAAATATAGTCGAATCTTATTATATATATAATAGTAATGTTTGTCTAAAAAAATTATGATTATTATAGTGATGTATTATTATATATGTATAATGTTATTATTTGACGTTTTGATCTGTAATGATTTAGAAGGTCATTTTCGAAAGTTTTGAATGGTAGAACTCTTGCTTTTACAAAAGATCATTTCCATAAATTCTAAATGAGAATTTAGCATTACCTAACAGCTATAAAAGGGCAGAGAGTCATGCTATGATGAACCACACTTGTTAATATAAACTTTGTGATATATATCATATCATAAAATTAAGAGAGATGAGCCTCGAAGGAAAGTTGGTTTCAGAGATAAACATATAGAGTGATGGAGATGTGTTCCATGAGATCTTTAGGCATAGACCACACCATATCTCAAACATGTGTGACAAAATACAAAATGTAGACATTCATGAAGGTGAATGGGGTACTGTTGGCTCTGTCATTTCTTGGTACTTCACTCATGGTAAGCCACCACCTCTTCTATACCACTTCAACTAATTGTTATTGAGGCGGATTCGAGATTTAATATTTATGAGTTTCAAATTAACGTAAATAATAACTGGATTCACAATCATCTATGTATAAGTAATTCGTTGCTAATTAGAATTAACAACGAATTTTATTGTTTATTTGCTACAAAATATGTCGATAGCTAATTACTATTTCAATTCATTGTTTTATGTATAATAGATGGGAAAGAAAAGGTTTCAAAGAATATAATTGAAGCCATAGATGAAGAAAAGAAGTTGGTTAAATTCAAAGTGACTGGAGGAGATATATTGGAGGAATACAAAGCATGCTCTTTTACTGTTCATGTTGAGAGCAAAGGTGAAAACAACTTAGTTACTTGGATCGCAGAATATGAAAAGAAGAATGCAAATATGCCAGATCCACACACATATATGGAACTTCTTCTCAATATGTCCAAAGATATTGAGACTCACCATCTCAACTGATAAATAAATATTGCTACATATGTATACTTATGTTGCTTGGACAGCTCTTTGAAAATACTGATGGATGTGTGTTATCGACGCGACAATATTTTTAAAGAGTACAAGCAATGTATATGTACCATATGTTTGGAATTAAATTGTTGTCATAAGTCTTATAATAATGTGTGGTGTGCTTTGTAATGTCTATGTTGAAGTGTTGAGAATATCATCAAATAATAAAAGTGTGACCATCTCATCTAAAAGCTTGAGTTGTTAGAGAGAACACGCTTTTATTATTTAATGATATTCTCAACAGTCTACTATGTAGTAAAAGATTGAGTGTAATTTTTAATTTCTTTGTGGATTGAACAACAGTTTGTAAAATTCTGCTTAATGATGACTGATCAGCCTGAGTTTATTTATATTGATAAATAAATACTATTTGGATTTTGGATTGTAACACAATGTGTGTATAATGCATGCCACTTGAAACACAAATACAATAGTGTACTGATGACAGAACAATTAAATTAACAATTTTTGTAATTGATGATAGAATATCATGACAACTATAATATATCCAAAATGAAATTTTCTAGCACAACAACGAAAAACTCATGACCATATGACACAATAATAAAGTGTAACATTTCAAGAATGCTTTCAATGAATCAAAGAGCATTTCATATATATTTCCTCAAGGCTTTTTAGGCACTTGAGGAATTTCTGGCTTTGGCAAAGTTGGTAGTTCAGGCTTAGGAATGACAGGCATATCGAGTTTTGGCAACATTGGAAGTTCAGCCTTTGGTAGAGTTGGTAGCTCGGATTTTGGAATTTCAGGGAAGTCAAGCTTTGGTAAAGTTGGGATTTCTGGGAGTTGTGGCAATTCAGGCTTAGGAAGCTTGGGAATAGTTACTTCAAGAAGATGGCGCGCTTCTGCTTGAATTACATAGCAACTTGTTATTGACAAAGTGACAAGTAATAACAAGAAAAAAGATTGATTGTGGTTGTAAGACATTGTTGAAGATTGATTGAACTTTTAAGTTTCACTTTTAACAAGTTTATATAGATATGTGAATGTTGAAAATAGGAATGGAGAATTAAGTTTTGGTTGTGATAATTGGTAGGAAAACTTGTTTGTTAGGTCATCTTCTCAACCAATAACATCCTAATTTTAATTTAACACAAACTTTCCATGTACATATTTTATGTTAATCTTGGTACATGGTCACCATTTTCCAATAATGGGCATACTTCTTGTACACCTACTCTCTCTTCGTTTCATTTTACTTGATTTGTATATTAAAAATAAATCTTATTTTAGCAAATCAAGAGAGTTTTATTACTTTTTTTTATACTACCTTTAGTAATAAATAACTATATAAAGTAATAGCAGTCAAATTTAGAGTTTCAAAGCACCATTAATAAGGTTTGTTTAATAAAATACATCTCTATTTAAAAATTTCTTAAGAATATGTCAGATCAATATGAGTCAAGTAATATGAAACGGAGTGAGTAGTTGGTCCAAAATAGTTGTCATTTTAGATTTTTAAGATATAACTAATTATTTATTATTCAATAAATGTGGAGAGATTAATATCATGAAAAACAGAATAATAATATTAAATTAAGATCAAAGAATAAATAAAAATAATTTAATCAAATTACTCTTTTAGTTAATATTTTCTTGAGAAACGTGTAAAGAAATACATGACAAATAAAATGGACCAAAGGGGTACAATACACTGCATCAAAAATGATCATTAGCAGCAATTAATTAACGGCAATAGCTTAATTGCCGCTAAATATCTATTTTTAGCAGCAATTAGCACTCTTTGTATATGTCCCTAAAGCCTTTAGCTACACTAGATCTAATGGCACTTAACTAATGTCGATAAAGACTTTAGCATTCTTGTTTAATGTGTCTATTTATTGCCACTAAAAGTTATTTTTATTGTAGTGATAACATACACAGTATAGTCTTACAAGTAAGATCGAAAAAAATGGAATGTAACTCTTTGGTATTTTTTGGTCACCTAAAACTTTCTTATATAAAAAGGGTAAAATTTGAAAAACATCACGTGGAACTCCACATATTTTGAAACGGAGGAATTTGTTCCTAAATCGCATTCCAGGAATGCGTTTTATTCAGCCGTTGCAAATTTTGTTCTCATAGGCTAAAACTACATTTTAACTGATGTTTTTTTTTCTTTTACTACTAATTAATCCTCTTTTTATTTATTTGGAAATTAAATGTACATCTTCATTTCTATTAAGGATCAAATAGTTCGATTTTTCCACATATTAAATTGGCATAATATATAAATGTGTCTTTTAATTTGACCTCATTTATATTTGTGTCCTTCGATTTTGATTGTGCACAAGTAGACACACACGTCCTACTGGCGTCCTACATAGCAATTCAGCATCCTATGTGGCGTCCTACGTGTATTATGTCACGTAGGACATGTGTGTCTACTTGTTCAATTTTATACAATTTTAAATGTCTACCTGATGCACAATCAAAGTTGAAAGGCATAGAGGTTAACTGAAGCTAAGTTAAAGCCCATATTTATGTATTATCCCTATTAAACTTTTACTAGGTACAAATATTCTGAATTCTTATTGTGACTAGAAATGTGGATTGTGAACTAGCCATTTTTTGTGCCAAAAGACTAAAACACATGACAAGGAATGGGACATAATGCCTTGTCTCCTCAAAAAAACCTATGTTAATAGGAGTGGTCAAGGGACATGTCCACCCATTGACGTCGGGCCAATTTTAGCGCACCTCGACTAATTTTACGGAATATCTATTATCTACCACCAACAACACATACTAGGTAACTATGTTCATCAAGGCTAGAACATATGGGAAGATCACCTAGTGTTTTTCGAACCTGATACATCATGATTGTTAACTCATTTCGTTGACCACCAGGCCACAAACCTTGGCCGCTATAGAAATGAATATACTTTCTTTCCAAAAAAGTTGGGCAACCAAACATGGGAAAGAACTTTTGCCAGTAAGCTAGAAAGGAAGAAGCATAAGCTCTTCAAATTCACAACATTTTAAGAAAAAGAAGTAAACTGTTAGTAACAATCAGTCATTGCATAATCAACCAATATCTATTTTAACCTGAATATAACAAGTAAACTTGACAGTGACTCAGGGGACTCTCTACCAAGATTTGCTTTATTCGAACGACTAATTTCAACAGACTACAAATCTAAAGAACTGATAAAACGTTTAATTTCTCATTACGAAAACACCAACAAGATCAAACATAGAGACATGAAAAAAGAATAGAGTCAAAAATAAAATAAAAAATTATAGATTACTGTTGGGATATATACTATTAACCATGTGTTAAGAAATAATATTTATTCTTAGAATAAATATTTGCTCAATTTTAATAGATCATATATTCGTTTATGGGGTCTATTTACTTATATAGTAGATGATTTAGTGTGTAGAGTTTTAGCTTATACACAGAGGATTAAATCATCGGTTCTTATAAGTATAAAGTTTTTTGTTCACAATTTAGGATGGAAATTGGACATGCCATCGGTACGATTGTAGCACAAGATTATAGGTAATTTATCTTGATTATGGGAACGGTATAGTTCCAACTTCTTGTGCTAGTGCATTTTGTATGTATTGAACAGGACCAAGTAGAGATAGTTGTTTTAGACTGACTGACAAAACATATTCTCTAAACTATTAAATGTACTTATATTCTTAATCCTGATATAACTATTATGATCTGTATATATTAATTATCGTTTTGATTTATTAAAAGGTGAGATTCTGAGATGGGTCAATATGCCTGGTAAGTTGGATGATAATAATATATATTGGTGAAATAATAAGTTAGTTGATGGAATCCATGTCTCGTTATAGAGATTGATTGATATGCCTTTTTGAGAAACTTATAAGTTTTCATCGTGTCAAACCTTGCAAGTGGATTTATGAATCCGACACATGAAATAAGTTAAGTAGTGCTCTAAAGGAAATTAATCATTAAGTTAAATTCGTCAGTAATTTAATTTATTGATTAGTATCTGAAATCTTAACATGGGGAATTACATAAGTGTTTAATGGGGAATTATGAAATATAAATAGAGGAGTGCAATTACGAATTTCTAGTGGAATGATTTGTAATTTATTATGGTAAGAATAATTCAAATTAATTATTTGGAATTATTTCCATAATAGGAAGCCTCAGTAATTAATTCTGTGGTCCCTCCAGTGCCCATATTTAACTAGAACTCAGAATCCTAATTCTAAAGGGAAAAGGGGAGAGGCGTTAGTTTTCTTATAAAAAGAAAACTAGCGTGTATTTTTCGGTTGAAGAAAAATAACGTGTGTTTGGTTCTCCTCTTTGGAATGTGAAGAAATCTCTATAATTAGGGATTCTTCTTGCCCTAGATTGATTAGTTTTCTATTCGATACTTGCCCACCCAAGTATTGA
>CM071681.1:4332206-4406691 GCA_036553675.1 Solanum okadae
CAACAGTCATGAACTTCATTTTTATATTTAAATCAAGAACTCAATTTAAAGCATGCATCATTATAAGGAGAATATAGAAATTCATTCTTTTCCACACAAGACTCCAAAAACCATGCATCATGCTTCTACAATTCTATGACTCAAGCTTGATTAAGAATAGAAGAAAGAGACAAGAATATCCAAACTCACCTCAACCCATCCTTCAACATACCATCCCCCACTTAGGAGAAACACATCTAAACCAACACAAAAGGATTCCTACACAAAACTAGAAATTATGACTTACCGGCACCTTCATCCGGATTTGCTTCCTTGTTACCTTGGAGAGCATAGAAATGATTCCTTGCTTGACCATCAACATTAGGACCACTATAAGGGGCTTGCCTATCATTCCTTCCTTTAGACACATTATTAGGACAATCTCTCACCTGGTGATCATTTTTCCCACAACCATAGCAACCATTAGTGCCGGATAGACACTTCCCAAAATGCTTCTTTCCACAAGTGGAACAAGTAGGCTTAGCAATTTGAGAACCACCACCTCCTTCATGGTTAACCTTTGGAGCACTTGATAAATCTTGATTTGGAGCCCTCTTCTTATACCTAGGTTGTCCTTGATCCTCATACATACTCCTTTTTAAATCTTTCCTCACCCTAGTCATCTTGGACTCCTCAATAGATTGAGCATACACAACAAGGCTAGAGATGTTCATGTCACCATGGAGCATTGCCGTACGACACTCTTCTTTCACCAAGTCGGATACACCGGTAATAAACCTACTCATCTCCTCTCTAGGGTTAGACACCAAAGATGGAGCATACCTAGACAACATAGAGAACTTCAAAGCATAGTCCTCCACACTCATATTACCTTGCCTAAGATTAATGAACTCCTCAATTTTGCACTCCCTCTTCTCTAGGGGAAAGTACTTACCCAAGAATGCTTCCTTAAACTCCTCCCATTCTATAGGACCCGCTTCCTCCGGCCTATTTGCCTTCCATTGAGTGTACCGAATTTGGGCCACCTCCTTCAATTGGTATGAAGCCAATTCCGCTTTCTCTCTAGAAGATACTCCCATAGCTTCCACAAATTTGTAAATCTCATCCAAGAACCCTTGGGGATCTTCTCCAATTGTAGAGCACAAAAAGATAGGAGGATTCATCCTCACGAAGTCTCTCAACCTTGAGGCCGCCGTACTCTCATCAGCATTCACCCTAAGCCCCGCAACTCGGTTAGCTTGAGCCATCATGTCTCGGGCTAGAGTTAGAAAAGCCGCCCTAATCTCTTCATTAGTCATGGTCGGGGGAGCCACCGGAACCTCATTCTCTTGATTGCCTATAGGGACTTGGTCATCTTGAAGACCTTGCACACCTTGGAGAGGAACTTCCTCATCAACTACCACTTTTTCCGCTCTCCTTCGGTTAGCCCTCGTATTCATTTCCTATAAACGCAAGGGACGGATTAGGAAAAGGACACTTATAGACCAAACTCTAAGGCAGAACGTCAAGATTAATGAAAGAAGTTAAACTTCTACCGTCATATAGCCTCTCGCTCATAGATGTGTCGCGACTCACACCGATGAACAAGACTCTACTAGACGTGGCATATGAGACTTTGAATTCTAAGGAACAATTTCCAAAACCTTGTGCTCTGATACCAAGTTTGTAACGACCCGGGAGAGCCCCCTAGCCGTTACATGCGTTTTCGACCTCTCGGAGGTCTTATACAAGCCTTAGCATTCATTCATCGCATTCGGTAATAAAAACCGTAAGGAATAAGAACACTTTTTAAAAAGAAATCCATAATACTCATAAAGTCTTTCAAATGTAAAGAAGTAGAATTTCTAAGTGTCTTGTACCATCTTAGACACGAATAGAACATTTTAGGGACACGGCCCTTTACATCAATAGAAAAAAATAAGTCTTATACAATGTCTAAGTTGAAATACTAGAAAGATAACAACTATGTCCTCGAATATGTGAGGACATACCAAGCTTTTTGAAAAGAGTCAATATCCCAAGCTTTCTCAAAAGATCTCCTCACTTCCCACCACCTACACTTATAACAATAGAGAAATATAGAGTTAGTACAATAAGTACTAAGTATGATGACCATGCAAGAAAACATGCACAACGGACATTTACAAGGAATGCATGCTTTTAAGACCTTCTTTGACAAACCTTTACAACCACAAGCATAAACCCGCATTTCAAGTCAGCATTCACAATTAAGACCATATTCACATCATTTACAGCTCAATTAATTCAAGTGCACAATGCTTAAACAAGATAGTATTTCCTTCATTGCTATTTAAGCCTCTATCTCAAGTCACCCTAAGCCACACTTATGTGAATAATGAAGTGACCACCCATACAACCTCTTCATATACACCTAAGTGTTCCTAAGAGTTACCATAGACAAGGGTTTTATCATTATCATATAACTCACTAAGTCAACATTCTTTATAAAACCATTTAAGAGACACACAAGCATATAGGGGACAATCACATAATAGCCCTAAGGCTTAGGGAACTCACTTTAGCATCTTTTAAGCCTACTCGTGCCATGTGTAGATAGCATCACATACTAATACCTACACGTTGTAGAACCTATCCAATACTAGAGTGCACATCCCACATGATGGAAATAGGCCTTAACCTACATAGACCACACTAGCAAGGTATGGAATCCGGAGTCTATCCTACTACGTGGAGGTTGTTCTACTTGCCAAGGGTAGAACTAAAAGCAACCCATGTTGGCACATGGTTTAAGAGATGTCCAAGGATGTTCATTGTGCCAAATCGCATGCTCAACTAGGCCACCATCCTAACCACATCCACTCGGTGCTTAGCCTTGGTTTCCATAGAGTATTCAATCACGTATGTACTAGAGAGGGTTCCTTTTCTAGTTCAACCCACTCATAGTACCTCTTCCCAAGAGAGGCCCCATTTCTTAGTCATAGCCAATCTAGGTTCATAAGGATAGCTCATTTGAATTTCTTAGATAAGGATATTCATGCCGTTTCGGCTCCATCCATCTCTAAGTCTATCATTTCACTCAAGAAGGGAACCTCGCCCAAAGGCCCATCCTTCATAGTTATACATTTTCTCAGGAAAGCTAGACTCATAAAAAGGCAATATGCTTAAGCCTACCAATTCAAGTCTTGGCCTAGAATTCCTCTTTTAGCATTTATAGGAAGAGCTCCATTACTATGTCATAGCCTAACCAAGCATTCATATATATAATCAAGCTTCCATGACACAAGACAAGATACTCAAGTCTAGCATATGATCTACAACATCATCTTATGAAAACTCATTATAGTCCATCATCACCACATATCACCATTTCAAAAGAGACATGCTTTCACATTAGCATAATAACACTATATACCTTATGACATTAATACCATTAGAATATCTTCACATTATAGCTTCACACAAACTTTACATATAGCTTCATATAGGACTTTACATATTGCCTCATATATGTATAAAAAAACGACAATATAATAACACTCATATATTGCCCTTCATTGCCTCAAATCCTAATAATTCCACACAAGAATAAGATATAACACTTCCACCAAAGGTCGGTTCAACCTACCAACAACAATCAATTCCATAAAGAGAGTTCAAGCTTTCTCACAATAATCCATAGCCATAGCCAAAATCATCAATACTTCACCCATAAGGCTTACCACCCTTAATTCATCCATTATCGACAATTAATCATAAATAAACATTAAACGCCACAAGAGATATCAATACAATTCACTTTACACATAATTCAATCAACTTTGAATTTATAAAAATAGACCCACTTCATAGCAAATTTATGGTTTTAGTGAAAACATGGATTCTGGAAGAAAGTTCGAATAAAATCCTCAATTCTATTTTAATTCACCAATATAATGCTTTTGAAAACAATTTATCAATGAACCCATGCTTAGAATAGAAATAAGGCTTTTTGTTGTTTGAAGACTTTTGAAACCCTTTTGAATAGACTCCTTGAAAGAAAGGATAATCAAGGATCAAGGGTCACCATACATTAGACTTGATGAATCCCACGAAAATTAGATGAAGAGAGCTTGAAATCTAAAACCCTAGGTTCCACTTCTCCTTCTTCCTTGAGTTGAGAGAGAAATAATGAGAGAGAAGAACTTCGGGATTTGATTTGGGAAAAGAGAGTAAATGACTTGTTAAAAGACTTAAAACCTTATATATTTATCATATAAACCATTTAAAATCAATACAACATAATAAACATTTAAAATGAAATTACTTAAAAACCCTTCTCTTGATGCAGCCCGTCAGGGACCACGCCCAACTAAACGGGTCGTGAGGGGCACCACGGCTCGTGGTGGTGCCCGTGGTCCTTGAGGCAGTGAGCCTCCCTCACTTGCCAAGCCCTCCAAGGCCAAGTCAAGTTCACCGAAGCTCCCACGATCCGTGGTCAACACCACGAGTCTTGGTGATACTCGTGAACTTGGAGGCAGTGGCATGGCTAAATGGGCTTGCAAGCTTTGCCACCAAGTGACCTTCACGGGCACTTTTACGAGCCGTGGTCATGACCACTGGCCGTGTAGTGGTCCGTGGTCATGGGGCAGTAGCTTGGCCAAGGTTGAGCAAGCCTTGTCCCCTTGGTTTGGCACATGCCTCTTCCTTAAACCATCATTTAAAAACACATTTTTTTTTACATAGAGTCTAGCACGTGCCTTGACGTGTTGACTCACGAAACTCTTTTACACACGACTCGGGACAACCATACTCCATCAAAACACATGTGAAGCTCTAGTTATTCCTATTTCATTTTGAGGGGCGTTATAATATCCCCCACTTGGGAACATTCGTCCTCGAATGACACTTTAAAACATTAAGGGCAATGACTCTAGACTAGCAGCCCACAACAATCATACAATATCAATATGAAAGCACTCATCAAGGAGGAAACATCAACTCCACATAACAAGCCATTACAACACCACTTCATTCAAATTTTATGAAAGTAGGAATCACACCTACAACTCAACATGCCTCAAACCTTTTTCGATTTCTCATTTATTTGGAGGAACTCCCTTCTCCATAGTACCTCACGCTCATATCAACATCAAAGAACACAATATGAAATTATCTCATTAAAGCAAAAATTATGCCACATCAAGAATACACTTAAGCATGCTCAACTAATCAACTCTAACAATTTTTTTTAAATTTTTTTTAGCAACTCACCATTTTATGCATATAAGGAGAACAACAGTCATGAACTTCATTTTTATATTTAAATCAAGAACTCAATTTAAAGCATGCATCATTATAAGGAGAATATAGAAATTCATTCTTTTCCACACAAGACTCCAAAAACCATGCATCATGCTTCTACAATTCTATGACTCAAGCTTGATTAAGAATAGAAGAAAGAGACAAGAATATCCAAACTCACCTCAACCCATCCTTCAACATACCATCCCCCACTTAGGAGAAACACATCTAAACCAACACAAAAGGATTCCTACACAAAACTAGAAATTATGACTTACCGGCACCTTCATCCGGATTTGCTTCCTTGTTACCTTGGAGAGCATAGAAATGATTCCTTGCTTGACCATCAACATTAGGACCACTATAAGGGGCTTGCCTATCATTCCTTCCTTTAGACACATTATTAGGACAATCTCTCACCTGGTGATCATTTTTCCCACAACCATAGCAACCATTAGTGCCGGATAGACACTTCCCAAAATGCTTCTTTCCACAAGTGGAACAAGTAGGCTTAGCAATTTGAGAACCACCACCTCCTTCATGGTTAACCTTTGGAGCACTTGATAAATCTTGATTTGGAGCCCTCTTCTTATACCTAGGTTGTCCTTGATCCTCATACATACTCCTTTTTAAATCTTTCCTCACCCTAGTCATCTTGGACTCCTCAATAGATTGAGCATACACAACAAGGCTAGAGATGTTCATGTCACCATGGAGCATTGCCGTACGACACTCTTCTTTCACCAAGTCGGATACACCGGTAATAAACCTACTCATCTCCTCTCTAGGGTTAGACACCAAAGATGGAGCATACCTAGACAACATAGAGAACTTCAAAGCATAGTCCTCCACACTCATATTACCTTGCCTAAGATTAATGAACTCCTCAATTTTGCACTCCCTCTTCTCTAGGGGAAAGTACTTACCCAAGAATGCTTCCTTAAACTCCTCCCATTCTATAGGACCCGCTTCCTCCGGCCTATTTGCCTTCCATTGAGTGTACCGAATTTGGGCCACCTCCTTCAATTGGTATGAAGCCAATTCCGCTTTCTCTCTAGAAGATACTCCCATAGCTTCCACAAATTTGTAAATCTCATCCAAGAACCCTTGGGGATCTTCTCCAATTGTAGAGCACAAAAAGATAGGAGGATTCATCCTCACGAAGTCTCTCAACCTTGAGGCCGCCGTACTCTCATCAGCATTCACCCTAAGCCCCGCAACTCGGTTAGCTTGAGCCATCATGTCTCGGGCTAGAGTTAGAAAAGCCGCCCTAATCTCTTCATTAGTCATGGTCGGGGGAGCCACCGGAACCTCATTCTCTTGATTGCCTATAGGGACTTGGTCATCTTGAAGACCTTGCACACCTTGGAGAGGAACTTCCTCATCAACTACCCCTTTTTCCGCTCTCCTTCGGTTAGCCCTCGTATTCATTTCCTATAAACGCAAGGGACGGATTAGGAAAAGGACACTTATAGACCAAACTCTAAGGCAGAACGTCAAGATTAATGAAAGAAGTTAAACTTCTACCGTCATATAGCCTCTCGCTCATAGATGTGTCGCGACTCACACCGATGAACAAGACTCTACTAGACGTGGCATATGAGACTTTGAATTCTAAGGAACAATTTCCAAAACCTTGTGCTCTGATACCAAGTTTGTAACGACCCGGGAGAGCCCCCTAGCCGTTACATGCGTTTTCGACCTCTCGGAGGTCTTATACAAGCCTTAGCATTCATTCATCGCATTCGGTAATAAAAACCGTAAGGAATAAGAACACTTTTTAAAAAGAAATCCATAATACTCATAAAGTCTTTCAAATGTAAAGAAGTAGAATTTCTAAGTGTCTTGTACCATCTTAGACACGAATAGAACATTTTAGGGACACGGCCCTTTACATCAATAGAAAAAAATAAGTCTTATACAATGTCTAAGTTGAAATACTAGAAAGATAACAACTATGTCCTCGAATATGTGAGGACATACCAAGCTTTTTGAAAAGAGTCAATATCCCAAGCTTTCTCAAAAGATCTCCTCACTTCCCACCACCTACACTTATAACAATAGAGAAATATAGAGTTAGTACAATAAGTACTAAGTATGATGACCATGCAAGAAAACATGCACAACGGACATTTACAAGGAATGCATGCTTTTAAGACCTTCTTTGACAAACCTTTACAACCACAAGCATAAACCCGCATTTCAAGTCAGCATTCACAATTAAGACCATATTCACATCATTTACAGCTCAATTAATTCAAGTGCACAATGCTTAAAAAAGATAGTATTTCCTTCATTGCTATTTAAGCCTCTATCTCAAGTCACCCTAAGCCACACTTATGTGAATAATGAAGTGACCACCCATACAACCTCTTCATATACACCTAAGTGTTCCTAAGAGTTACCATAGACAAGGGTTTTATCATTATCATATAACTCACTAAGTCAACATTCTTTATAAAACCATTTAAGAGACACACAAGCATATGTTCACATAATAGCCCTAAGGCTTAGGGAACTCACTTTAGCATCTTTTAAGCCTACTCGTGCCATGTGTAGATAGCATCACATACTAATACCTACACGTTGTAGAACCTATCCAATACTAGAGTGCACATCCCACATGATGGAAATAGGCCTTAACCTACATAGACCACACTAGCAAGGTATGGAATCCGGAGTCTATCCTACTACGTGGAGGTTGTTCTACTTGCCAAGGGTAGAACTAAAAGCAACCCATGTTGGCACATGGTTTAAGAGATGTCCAAGGATGTTCATTGTGCCAAATCGCATGCTCAACTAGGCCACCATCCTAACCACATCCACTCGGTGCTTAGCCTTGGTTTCCATAGAGTATTCAATCACGTATGTACTAGAGAGGGTTCCTTTTCTAGTTCAACCCACTCATAGTACCTCTTCCCAAGAGAGGCCCCATTTCTTAGTCATAGCCAATCTAGGTTCATAAGGATAGCTCATTTGAATTTCTTAGATAAGGATATTCATGCCGTTTCGGCTCCATCCATCTCTAAGTCTATCATTTCACTCAAGAAGGGAACCTCGCCCAAAGGCCCATCCTTCATAGTTATACATTTTCTCAGGAAAGCTAGACTCATAAAAAGGCAATATGCTTAAGCCTACCAATTCAAGTCTTGGCCTAGAATTCCTCTTTTAGCATTTATAGGAAGAGCTCCATTACTATGTCATAGCCTAACCAAGCATTCATATATATAATCAAGCTTCCATGACACAAGACAAGATACTCAAGTCTAGCATATGATCTACAACATCATCTTATGAAAACTCATTATAGTCCATCATCACCACATATCACCATTTCAAAAGAGACATGCTTTCACATTAGCATAATAACACTATATACCTTATGACATTAATACCATTAGAATATCTTCACATTATAGCTTCACACAAACTTTACATATAGCTTCATATAGGACTTTACATATTGCCTCATATATGTATAAAAAAACGACAATATAATAACACTCATATATTGCCCTTCATTGCCTCAAATCCTAATAATTCCACACAAGAATAAGATATAACACTTCCACCAAAGGTCGGTTCAACCTACCAACAACAATCAATTCCATAAAGAGAGTTCAAGCTTTCTCACAATAATCCATAGCCATAGCCAAAATCATCAATACTTCACCCATAAGGCTTACCACCCTTAATTCATCCATTATCGACAATTAATCATAAATAAACATTAAACGCCACAAGAGATATCAATACAATTCACTTTACACATAATTCCATCAACTTTGAACTTATAAAAATAGACCCACTTCATAGCAAATTTATGGTTTTAGTGAAAACATGGATTCTGGAAGAAAGTTCGAATAAAATCCTCAATTCTATTTTAATTCACCAATATAATGCTTTTGAAAACAATTTATCAATGAACCCATGCTTAGAATAGAAATAAGGCTTTTTGTTGTTTGAAGACTTTTGAAACCCTTTTGAATAGACTCCTTGAAAGAAAGGATAATCAAGGATCAAGGGTCACCATACATTAGACTTGATGAATCCCACGAAAATTAGATGAAGAGAGCTTGAAATCTAAAACCCTAGGTTCCACTTCTCCTTCTTCCTTGAGTTGAGAGAGAAATAATGAGAGAGAAGAACTTCGGGATTTGATTTGGGAAAAGAGAGTAAATGACTTGTTAAAAGACTTAAAACCTTATATATTTATCATATAAACCATTTAAAATCAATACAACATAATAAACATTTAAAATGAAATTACTTAAAAACCCTTCTCTTGATGCAGCCCGTCAGGGACCACGCCCAACTAAACGGGTCGTGAGGGGCACCACGGCTCGTGGTGGTGCCCGTGGTCCTTGAGGCAGTGAGCCTCCCTCACTTGCCAAGCCCTCCAAGGCCAAGTCAAGTTCACCGAAGCTCCCACGATCCGTGGTCAACACCACGAGTCTTGGTGATACTCGTGAACTTGGAGGCAGTGGCATGGCTAAATGGGCTTGCAAGCTTTGCCACCAAGTGACCTTCACGGGCACTTTTACGAGCCGTGGTCATGACCACTGGCCGTGTAGTGGTCCGTGGTCATGGGGCAGTAGCTTGGCCAAGGTTGAGCAAGCCTTGTCCCCTTGGTTTGGCACATGCCTCTTCCTTAAACCATCATTTAAAAACACATTTTTTTTTACATAGAGTCTAGCACGTGCCTTGACGTGTTGACTCACGAAACTCTTTTACACACGACTCGGGACAACCATACTCCATCAAAACACATGTGAAGCTCTAGTTATTCCTATTTCATTTTGAGGGGCGTTATAATATCCCCCACTTGGGAACATTCGTCCTCGAATGACACTTTAAAACATTAAGGGCAATGACTCTAGACTAGCAGCCCACAACAATCATACAATATCAATATGAAAGCACTCATCAAGGAGGAAACATCAACTCCACATAACAAGCCATTACAACACCACTTCATTCAAATTTTATGAAAGTAGGAATCACACCTACAACTCAACATGCCTCAAACCTTTTTCGATTTCTCATTTATTTGGAGGAACTCCCTTCTCCATAGTACCTCACGCTCATATCAACATCAAAGAACACAATATGAAATTATCTCATTAAAGCAAAAATTATGCCACATCAAGAATACACTTAAGCATGCTCAACTAATCAACTCTAACAATTTTTTTTAAATTTTTTTTAGCAACTCACCATTTTATGCATATAAGGAGAACAACAGTCATGAACTTCATTTTTATATTTAAATCAAGAACTCAATTTAAAGCATGCATCATTATAAGGAGAATATAGAAATTCATTCTTTTCCACACAAGACTCCAAAAACCATGCATCATGCTTCTACAATTCTATGACTCAAGCTTGATTAAGAATAGAAGAAAGAGACAAGAATATCCAAACTCACCTCAACCCATCCTTCAACATACCATCCCCCACTTAGGAGAAACACATCTAAACCAACACAAAAGGATTCCTACACAAAACTAGAAATTATGACTTACCGGCACCTTCATCCGGATTTGCTTCCTTGTTACCTTGGAGAGCATAGAAATGATTCCTTGCTTGACCATCAACATTAGGACCACTATAAGGGGCTTGCCTATCATTCCTTCCTTTAGACACATTATTAGGACAATCTCTCACCTGGTGATCATTTTTCCCACAACCATAGCAACCATTAGTGCCGGATAGACACTTCCCAAAATGCTTCTTTCCACAAGTGGAACAAGTAGGCTTAGCAATTTGAGAACCACCACCTCCTTCATGGTTAACCTTTGGAGCACTTGATAAATCTTGATTTGGAGCCCTCTTCTTATACCTAGGTTGTCCTTGATCCTCATACATACTCCTTTTTAAATCTTTCCTCACCCTAGTCATCTTGGACTCCTCAATAGATTGAGCATACACAACAAGGCTAGAGATGTTCATGTCACCATGGAGCATTGCCGTACGACACTCTTCTTTCACCAAGTCGGATACACCGGTAATAAACCTACTCATCTCCTCTCTAGGGTTAGACACCAAAGATGGAGCATACCTAGACAACATAGAGAACTTCAAAGCATAGTCCTCCACACTCATATTACCTTGCCTAAGATTAATGAACTCCTCAATTTTGCACTCCCTCTTCTCTAGGGGAAAGTACTTACCCAAGAATGCTTCCTTAAACTCCTCCCATTCTATAGGACCCGCTTCCTCCGGCCTATTTGCCTTCCATTGAGTGTACCGAATTTGGGCCACCTCCTTCAATTGGTATGAAGCCAATTCCGCTTTCTCTCTAGAAGATACTCCCATAGCTTCCACAAATTTGTAAATCTCATCCAAGAACCCTTGGGGATCTTCTCCAATTGTAGAGCACAAAAAGATAGGAGGATTCATCCTCACGAAGTCTCTCAACCTTGAGGCCGCCGTACTCTCATCAGCATTCACCCTAAGCCCCGCAACTCGGTTAGCTTGAGCCATCATGTCTCGGGCTAGAGTTAGAAAAGCCGCCCTAATCTCTTCATTAGTCATGGTCGGGGGAGCCACCGGAACCTCATTCTCTTGATTGCCTATAGGGACTTGGTCATCTTGAAGACCTTGCACACCTTGGAGAGGAACTTCCTCATCAACTACCCCTTTTTCCGCTCTCCTTCGGTTAGCCCTCGTATTCATTTCCTATAAACGCAAGGGACGGATTAGGAAAAGGACACTTATAGACCAAACTCTAAGGCAGAACGTCAAGATTAATGAAAGAAGTTAAACTTCTACCGTCATATAGCCTCTCGCTCATAGATGTGTCGCGACTCACACCGATGAACAAGACTCTACTAGACGTGGCATATGAGACTTTGAATTCTAAGGAACAATTTCCAAAACCTTGTGCTCTGATACCAAGTTTGTAACGACCCGGGAGAGCCCCCTAGCCGTTACATGCGTTTTCGACCTCTCGGAGGTCTTATACAAGCCTTAGCATTCATTCATCGCATTCGGTAATAAAAACCGTAAGGAATAAGAACACTTTTTAAAAAGAAATCCATAATACTCATAAAGTCTTTCAAATGTAAAGAAGTAGAATTTCTAAGTGTCTTGTACCATCTTAGACACGAATAGAACATTTTAGGGACACGGCCCTTTACATCAATAGAAAAAAATAAGTCTTATACAATGTCTAAGTTGAAATACTAGAAAGATAACAACTATGTCCTCGAATATGTGAGGACATACCAAGCTTTTTGAAAAGAGTCAATATCCCAAGCTTTCTCAAAAGATCTCCTCACTTCCCACCACCTACACTTATAACAATAGAGAAATATAGAGTTAGTACAATAAGTACTAAGTATGATGACCATGCAAGAAAACATGCACAACGGACATTTACAAGGAATGCATGCTTTTAAGACCTTCTTTGACAAACCTTTACAACCACAAGCATAAACCCGCATTTCAAGTCAGCATTCACAATTAAGACCATATTCACATCATTTACAGCTCAATTAATTCAAGTGCACAATTCTTAAACAAGATAGTATTTCCTTCATTGCTATTTAAGCCTCTATCTCAAGTCACCCTAAGCCACACTTATGTGAATAATGAAGTGACCACCCATACAACCTCTTCATATACACCTAAGTGTTCCTAAGAGTTACCATAGACAAGGGTTTTATCATTATCATATAACTCACTAAGTCAACATTCTTTATAAAACCATTTAAGAGACACACAAGCATATAGGGGACAATCACATAATAGCCCTAAGGCTTAGGGAACTCACTTTAGCATCTTTTAAGCCTACTCGTGCCATGTGTAGATAGCATCACATACTAATACCTACACGTTGTAGAACCTATCCAATACTAGAGTGCACATCCCACATGATGGAAATAGGCCTTAACCTACATAGACCACACTAGCAAGGTATGGAATCCGGAGTCTATCCTACTACGTGGAGGTTGTTCTACTTGCCAAGGGTAGAACTAAAAGCAACCCATGTTGGCACATGGTTTAAGAGATGTCCAAGGATGTTCATTGTGCCAAATCGCATGCTCAACTAGGCCACCATCCTAACCACATCCACTCGGTGCTTAGCCTTGGTTTCCATAGAGTATTCAATCACGTATGTACTAGAGAGGGTTCCTTTTCTAGTTCAACCCACTCATAGTACCTCTTCCCAAGAGAGGCCCCATTTCTTAGTCATAGCCAATCTAGGTTCATAAGGATAGCTCATTTGAATTTCTTAGATAAGGATATTCATGCCGTTTCGGCTCCATCCATCTCTAAGTCTATCATTTCACTCAAGAAGGGAACCTCGCCCAAAGGCCCATCCTTCATAGTTATACATTTTCTCAGGAAAGCTAGACTCATAAAAAGGCAATATGCTTAAGCCTACCAATTCAAGTCTTGGCCTAGAATTCCTCTTTTAGCATTTATAGGAAGAGCTCCATTACTATGTCATAGCCTAACCAAGCATTCATATATATAATCAAGCTTCCATGACACAAGACAAGATACTCAAGTCTAGCATATGATCTACAACATCATCTTATGAAAACTCATTATAGTCCATCATCACCACATATCACCATTTCAAAAGAGACATGCTTTCACATTAGCATAATAACACTATATACCTTATGACATTAATACCATTAGAATATCTTCACATTATAGCTTCACACAAACTTTACATATAGCTTCATATAGGACTTTACATATTGCCTCATATATGTATAAAAAAACGACAATATAATAACACTCATATATTGCCCTTCATTGCCTCAAATCCTAATAATTCCACACAAGAATAAGATATAACACTTCCACCAAAGGTCGGTTCAACCTACCAACAACAATCAATTCCATAAAGAGAGTTCAAGCTTTCTCACAATAATCCATAGCCATAGCCAAAATCATCAATACTTCACCCATAAGGCTTACCACCCTTAATTCATCCATTATCGACAATTAATCATAAATAAACATTAAACGCCACAAGAGATATCAATACAATTCACTTTACACATAATTCAATCAACTTTGAATTTATAAAAATAGACCCACTTCATAGCAAATTTATGGTTTTAGTGAAAACATGGATTCTGGAAGAAAGTTCGAATAAAATCCTCAATTCTATTTTAATTCACCAATATAATGCTTTTGAAAACAATTTATCAATGAACCCATGCTTAGAATAGAAATAAGGCTTTTTGTTGTTTGAAGACTTTTGAAACCCTTTTGAATAGACTCCTTGAAAGAAAGGATAATCAAGGATCAAGGGTCACCATACATTAGACTTGATGAATCCCACGAAAATTAGATGAAGAGAGCTTGAAATCTAAAACCCTAGGTTCCACTTCTCCTTCTTCCTTGAGTTGAGAGAGAAATAATGAGAGAGAAGAACTTCGGGATTTGATTTGGGAAAAGAGAGTAAATGACTTGTTAAAAGACTTAAAACCTTATATATTTATCATATAAACCATTTAAAATCAATACAACATAATAAACATTTAAAATGAAATTACTTAAAAACCCTTCTCTTGATGCAGCCCGTCAGGGACCACGCCCAACTAAACGGGTCGTGAGGGGCACCACGGCTCGTGGTGGTGCCCGTGGTCCTTGAGGCAGTGAGCCTCCCTCACTTGCCAAGCCCTCCAAGGCCAAGTCAAGTTCACCGAAGCTCCCACGATCCGTGGTCAACACCACGAGTCTTGGTGATACTCGTGAACTTGGAGGCAGTGGCATGGCTAAATGGGCTTGCAAGCTTTGCCACCAAGTGACCTTCACGGGCACTTTTACGAGCCGTGGTCATGACCACTGGCCGTGTAGTGGTCCGTGGTCATGGGGCAGTAGCTTGGCCAAGGTTGAGCAAGCCTTGTCCCCTTGGTTTGGCACATGCCTCTTCCTTAAACCATCATTTAAAAACACATTTTTTTTTACATAGAGTCTAGCACGTGCCTTGACGTGTTGACTCACGAAACTCTTTTACACACGACTCGGGACAACCATACTCCATCAAAACACATGTGAAGCTCTAGTTATTCCTATTTCATTTTGAGGGGCGTTACAATATCCCCCACTTGGGAACATTCGTCCTCGAATGACACTTTAAAACATTAAGGGCAATGACTCTAGACTAGCAGCCCACAACAATCATACAATATCAATATGAAAGCACTCATCAAGGAGGAAACATCAACTCCACATAACAAGCCATTACAACACCACTTCATTCAAATTTTATGAAAGTAGGAATCACACCTACAACTCAACATGCCTCAAACCTTTTTCGATTTCTCATTTATTTGGAGGAACTCCCTTCTCCATAGTACCTCACGCTCATATCAACATCAAAGAACACAATATGAAATTATCTCATTAAAGCAAAAATTATGCCACATCAAGAATACACTTAAGCATGCTCAACTAATCAACTCTAACAATTTTTTTTAAATTTTTTTTAGCAACTCACCATTTTATGCATATAAGGAGAACAACAGTCATGAACTTCATTTTCTTATTTAAATCAAGAACTCAATTTAAAGCATGCATCATTATAAGGAGAATATAGAAATTCATTCTTTTCCACACAAGACTCCAAAAACCATGCATCATGCTTCTACAATTCTATGACTCAAGCTTGATTAAGAATAGAAGAAAGAGACAAGAATATCCAAACTCACCTCAACCCATCCTTCAACATACCATCCCCCACTTAGGAGAAACACATCTAAACCAACACAAAAGGATTCCTACACAAAACTAGAAATTATGACTTACCGGCACCTTCATCCGGATTTGCTTCCTTGTTACCTTGGAGAGCATAGAAATGATTCCTTGCTTGACCATCAACATTAGGACCACTATAAGGGGCTTGCCTATCATTCCTTCCTTTAGACACATTATTAGGACAATCTCTCACCTGGTGATCATTTTTCCCACAACCATAGCAACCATTAGTGCCGGATAGACACTTCCCAAAATGCTTCTTTCCACAAGTGGAACAAGTAGGCTTAGCAATTTGAGAACCACCACCTCCTTCATGGTTAACCTTTGGAGCACTTGATAAATCTTGATTTGGAGCCCTCTTCTTATACCTAGGTTGTCCTTGATCCTCATACATACTCCTTTTTAAATCTTTCCTCACCCTAGTCATCTTGGACTCCTCAATAGATTGAGCATACACAACAAGGCTAGAGATGTTCATGTCACCATGGAGCATTGCCGTACGACACTCTTCTTTCACCAAGTCGGATACACCGGTAATAAACCTACTCATCTCCTCTCTAGGGTTAGACACCAAAGATGGAGCATACCTAGACAACATAGAGAACTTCAAAGCACAGTCCTCCACACTCATATTACCTTGCCTAAGATTAATGAACTCCTCAAATTTTCACTCCCTCTTCTCTAGGGGAAAGTACTTACCCAAGAATGCTTCCTTAAACTCCTCCCAGTCTATAGGACCCGCTTCCTCCCGCCTATTTGCCTTCCATTGAGTGTACCGAATTTGGGCCACCTCCTTCAATTGGTATGAAGCCAATTCCGCTTTCTCTCTAGAAGATACTCCCATAGCTTCCACAATTTTGTAAATCTCATCCAAGAACCCTTGGGGATCTTCTCCAATTGTAGAGCACAAAAAGATAGGAGGATTCATCCTCACGAAGTCTCTCAACCTTGAGGCCGCCGTACTCTCATCAGCATTCACCCTAAGCCCCGCAACTCGGTTAGCTTGAGCCATCATGTCTCGGGCTAGAGTTAGAAAAGCCGCCCTAATCTCTTCATTAGTCATGGTCGGGGGAGCCACCGGAACCTCATTCTCTTGATTGCCTATAGGGACTTGGTCATCTTGAAGACCTTGCACACCTTGGAGAGGAACTTCCTCATCAACTACCCCTTTTTCCGCTCTCCTTCGGTTAGCCCTCGTATTCATTTCCTATAAACGCAAGGGACGGATTAGGAAAAGGACACTTATAGACCAAACTCTAAGGCAGAACGTCAAGATTAATGAAAGAAGTTAAACTTCTACCGTCATATAGCCTCTCGCTCATAGATGTGTCGCGACTCACACCGATGAACAAGACTCTACTAGACGTGGCATATGAGACTTTGAATTCTAAGGAACAATTTCCAAAACCTTGTGCTCTGATACCAAGTTTGTAACGACCCGGGAGAGCCCCCTAGCCGTTACATGCGTTTTCGACCTCTCGGAGGTCTTATACAAAGCCTTAGCATTCATTCATCGCATTCGGTAATAAAAACCGTAAGGAATAAGAACACTTTTTAAAAAGAAATCCATAATACTCATAAAGTCTTTCAAATGTAAAGAAGTAGAATTTCTAAGTCTCTTGTACCATCTTAGACACGAATAGAACATTTTAGGGACACGGCCCTTTACATCAATAGAAAAAAATAAGTCTTATACAATGTCTAAGTTGAAATACTAGAAAGATAACAACTATGTCCTCGAATATGTGAGGACATACCAAGCTTTTTGAAAAGAGTCAATATCCCAAGCTTTCTCAAAAGATCTCCTCAATTCCCACCACCTACAGTTATAACAATAGAGAAATATAGAGTTAGTACAATAAGTACTAAGTAGGATGACCATGCAAGAAAACATGCACAACGGACATTTACAAGGAATGCATGCTTTTAAGACCTTCTTTGGCAAAGCTTTACAACCACAAGCATAAACCCGCATTTCAAGTCAGCATTCACAATTAAGACCATATTCACATCATTTACAACTCAATTAATTCAAGTGCACAATGCTTAAACAAGATAGTATTTCCTTCATTGCTATTTAAGCCTCTATCTCAAGTCACCCTAAGCCACACTTATGTGAATAATGAAGTGACCACCCATACAACCTCTTCATATACACCTAAGTGTTCCTAAGAGTTACCATAGACAAGGGTTTTATCATTATCATATAACTCACTAAGTCAACATTCTTTATAAAACCATTTAAGAGACACACAAGCATATGTTCACATAATAGCCCTAAGGCTTAGGGAACTCACTTTAGCATCTTTTAAGCCTACTCGTGCCATGTGTAGATAGCATCACATACTACTACCTACACGTTGTAGAACCTATCCAATACTAGAGTGCACATCCCACATGATGGAAATAGGCCTTAACCTACATAGACCACACTAGCAAGGTATGGAATCCGGAGTCTATCCTACTACGTGGAGGTTGTTCTACTTGCCAAGGGTAGAACTAAAAGCAACCCATGTTGGCACATGGTTTAAGAGATGTCCAAGGATGTTCATTGTGCCAAATCGCATGCTCAACTAGGCCACCATCCTAACCACATCCACTCGGTGCTTAGCCTTGGTTTCCATAGAGTATTCAATCACGTATGTACTAGAGAGGGTTCCTTTTCTATTTCAACCCACTCATAGTACCTCTTCCCAAGAGAGGCCCCATTTCTTAGTCATAGCCAATCTAGGTTCATAAGGATAGCTCATTTGACTTTCTTAGATAAGGATATTCATGCCGTTTCGGCTCCATCCATCTCTAAGTCTATCATTTCACTCAAGAAGGGAACCTCGCCCAAAGGCCCATCCTTCATAGTTATACATTTTCTCAGGAAAGCTAGACTCATAAAAAGGCAATATGCTTAAGCCTACCAATTCAAGTCTTGGCCTAGAATTCCTCTTTTAGCATTTATAGGAAGAGCTCCATTACTATGTCATAGCCTAACCAAGCATTCATATATATAATCAAGCTTCCATGACACAAGACAAGATACTCAAGTCTAGCATATGATCTACAACATCATCTTATGAAAACTCATCATAGTCCATCATCACCACATATCACCATTTCAAAAGAGACATGCTTTCACATTAGCATAATAACACTATATACCTTATGACATTAATACCATTAGAATATCTTCACATTATAGCTTCACACAAACTTTACATATAGCTTCATATAGGACTTTACATATTGCCTCATATATGTATAAAAAAACGACAATATAATAACACTCATATATTGCCCTTCATTGCCTCAAATCCTAATAATTCCACACAAGAATAAGATATAACACTTCCTCCAAAGGTCGGTTCAACCTACCAACAACAATCAATTCCATAAAGAGAGCTCAAGCTTTCTCACAATAATCCATAGCCATAGCCAAAATCATCAATACTTCACCCATAAGGCTTACCACCCTTAATTCATCCATTATCGACAATTAATCATAAATAAACATTAAACGCCACAAGAGATATCAATACAATTCACTTTACACATAATTCCATCAACTTTGAATTTATAAAAATAGACCCACTTCATAGCAAATTTATGGTTTTAGTGAAAACATGGATTCTGGAAGAAAGTTCGAATAAAATCCTCAATTCTATTTTAATTCACCAATATAATGCTTTTGAAAACAATTTATCAATGAACCCATGCTTAGAATAGAAATAAGGCTTTTTGTTGTTTGAAGACTTTTGAAACCCTTTTGAATAGACTCCTTGAAATAAAGGATAATCAAGGATCAAGGGTCACCATACATTAGACTTGATGAATCCCACGAAAATTAGATGAAGAGAGCTTGAAATCTAAAACCCTAGGTTCCACTTCTCCTTCTTCCTTGAGTTGAGAGAGAAATAATGAGAGAGAAGAACTTCGGGATTTGATTTGGGAAAAGAGAGTAAATGACTTGTTAAAAGACTTAAAACCTTATATATTTATCATATAAACCATTTAAAATCAATACAACATAATAAACATTTAAAATGAAATTACTTAAAAACCCTTCTCTTGATGCAGCCCGTCAGGGACCACGCCCAACTAAACGGGTCGTGAGGGGCACCACGGCTCGTGGTGGTGCCCGTGGTCCTTGAGGCAGTGAGCCTCCCTCACTTGCCAAGCCCTCCAAGGCCAAGTCAAGTTCACCGAAGCTCCCACGATCCGTGGTCAACACCACGAGTCTTGGTGATACTCGTGAACTTGGAGGCAGTGGCATGGCTAAATGGGCTTGCAAGCTTTGCCACCAAGTGACCTTCACGGGCACTTTTACGAGCCGTGGTCATGACCACTGGCCGTGTAGTGGTCCGTGGTCATGGGGCAGTAGCTTGGCCAAGGTTGAGCAAGCCTTGTCCCCTTGGTTTGGCACATGCCTCTTCCTTAAACCATCATTTAAAAACACATTTTTTTTTACATAGAGTCTAGCACGTGCCTTGACGTGTTGACTCACGAAACTCTTTTACACACGACTCGGGACAACCATACTCCATCAAAACACATGTGAAGCTCTAGTTATTCCTATTTCATTTTGAGGGGCGTTACAATATCCCCCACTTGGGAACATTCGTCCTCGAATGACACTTTAAAACATTAAGGGCAATGACTCTAGACTAGCAGCCCACAACAATCATACAATATCAATATGAAAGCACTCATCAAGGAGGAAACATCAACTCCACATAACAAGCCATTACAACACCACTTCATTCAAATTTTATGAAAGTAGGAATCACACCTACAACTCAACATGCCTCAAACCTTTTTCGATTTCTCATTTATTTGGAGGAACTCCCTTCTCCATAGTACCTCACGCTCATATCAACATCAAAGAACACAATATGAAATTATCTCATTAAAGCAAAAATTATGCCACATCAAGAATACACTTAAGCATGCTCAACTAATCAACTCTAACAATTTTTTTTAAATTTTTTTTAGCAACTCACCATTTTATGCATATAAGGAGAACAACAGTCATGAACTTCATTTTCTTATTTAAATCAAGAACTCAATTTAAAGCATGCATCATTATAAGGAGAATATAGAAATTCATTCTTTTCCACACAAGACTCCAAAAACCATGCATCATGCTTCTACAATTCTATGACTCAAGCTTGATTAAGAATAGAAGAAAGAGACAAGAATATCCAAACTCACCTCAACCCATCCTTCAACATACCATCCCCCACTTAGGAGAAACACATCTAAACCAACACAAAAGGATTCCTACACAAAACTAGAAATTATGACTTACCGGCACCTTCATCCGGATTTGCTTCCTTGTTACCTTGGAGAGCATAGAAATGATTCCTTGCTTGACCATCAACATTAGGACCACTATAAGGGGCTTGCCTATCATTCCTTCCTTTAGACACATTATTAGGACAATCTCTCACCTGGTGATCATTTTTCCCACAACCATAGCAACCATTAGTGCCGGATAGACACTTCCCAAAATGCTTCTTTCCACAAGTGGAACAAGTAGGCTTAGCAATTTGAGAACCACCACCTCCTTCATGGTTAACCTTTGGAGCACTTGATAAATCTTGATTTGGAGCCCTCTTCTTATACCTAGGTTGTCCTTGATCCTCATACATACTCCTTTTTAAATCTTTCCTCACCCTAGTCATCTTGGACTCCTCAATAGATTGAGCATACACAACAAGGCTAGAGATGTTCATGTCACCATGGAGCATTGCCGTACGACACTCTTCTTTCACCAAGTCGGATACACCGGTAATAAACCTACTCATCTCCTCTCTAGGGTTAGACACCAAAGATGGAGCATACCTAGACAACATAGAGAACTTCAAAGCACAGTCCTCCACACTCATATTACCTTGCCTAAGATTAATGAACTCCTCAAATTTTCACTCCCTCTTCTCTAGGGGAAAGTACTTACCCAAGAATGCTTCCTTAAACTCCTCCCAGTCTATAGGACCCGCTTCCTCCCGCCTATTTGCCTTCCATTGAGTGTACCGAATTTGGGCCACCTCCTTCAATTGGTATGAAGCCAATTCCGCTTTCTCTCTAGAAGATACTCCCATAGCTTCCACAATTTTGTAAATCTCATCCAAGAACCCTTGGGGATCTTCTCCAATTGTAGAGCACAAAAAGATAGGAGGATTCATCCTCACGAAGTCTCTCAACCTTGAGGCCGCCGTACTCTCATCAGCATTCACCCTAAGCCCCGCAACTCGGTTAGCTTGAGCCATCATGTCTCGGGCTAGAGTTAGAAAAGCCGCCCTAATCTCTTCATTAGTCATGGTCGGGGGAGCCACCGGAACCTCATTCTCTTGATTGCCTATAGGGACTTGGTCATCTTGAAGACCTTGCACACCTTGGAGAGGAACTTCCTCATCAACTACCCCTTTTTCCGCTCTCCTTCGGTTAGCCCTCGTATTCATTTCCTATAAACGCAAGGGACGGATTAGGAAAAGGACACTTATAGACCAAACTCTAAGGCAGAACGTCAAGATTAATGAAAGAAGTTAAACTTCTACCGTCATATAGCCTCTCGCTCATAGATGTGTCGCGACTCACACCGATGAACAAGACTCTACTAGACGTGGCATATGAGACTTTGAATTCTAAGGAACAATTTCCAAAACCTTGTGCTCTGATACCAAGTTTGTAACGACCCGGGAGAGCCCCCTAGCCGTTACATGCGTTTTCGACCTCTCGGAGGTCTTATACAAAGCCTTAGCATTCATTCATCGCATTCGGTAATAAAAACCGTAAGGAATAAGAACACTTTTTAAAAAGAAATCCATAATACTCATAAAGTCTTTCAAATGTAAAGAAGTAGAATTTCTAAGTCTCTTGTACCATCTTAGACACGAATAGAACATTTTAGGGACACGGCCCTTTACATCAATAGAAAAAAATAAGTCTTATACAATGTCTAAGTTGAAATACTAGAAAGATAACAACTATGTCCTCGAATATGTGAGGACATACCAAGCTTTTTGAAAAGAGTCAATATCCCAAGCTTTCTCAAAAGATCTCCTCAATTCCCACCACCTACAGTTATAACAATAGAGAAATATAGAGTTAGTACAATAAGTACTAAGTAGGATGACCATGCAAGAAAACATGCACAACGGACATTTACAAGGAATGCATGCTTTTAAGACCTTCTTTGGCAAAGCTTTACAACCACAAGCATAAACCCGCATTTCAAGTCAGCATTCACAATTAAGACCATATTCACATCATTTACAACTCAATTAATTCAAGTGCACAATGCTTAAACAAGATAGTATTTCCTTCATTGCTATTTAAGCCTCTATCTCAAGTCACCCTAAGCCACACTTATGTGAATAATGAAGTGACCACCCATACAACCTCTTCATATACACCTAAGTGTTCCTAAGAGTTACCATAGACAAGGGTTTTATCATTATCATATAACTCACTAAGTCAACATTCTTTATAAAACCATTTAAGAGACACACAAGCATATGTTCACATAATAGCCCTAAGGCTTAGGGAACTCACTTTAGCATCTTTTAAGCCTACTCGTGCCATGTGTAGATAGCATCACATACTACTACCTACACGTTGTAGAACCTATCCAATACTAGAGTGCACATCCCACATGATGGAAATAGGCCTTAACCTACATAGACCACACTAGCAAGGTATGGAATCCGGAGTCTATCCTACTACGTGGAGGTTGTTCTACTTGCCAAGGGTAGAACTAAAAGCAACCCATGTTGGCACATGGTTTAAGAGATGTCCAAGGATGTTCATTGTGCCAAATCGCATGCTCAACTAGGCCACCATCCTAACCACATCCACTCGGTGCTTAGCCTTGGTTTCCATAGAGTATTCAATCACGTATGTACTAGAGAGGGTTCCTTTTCTATTTCAACCCACTCATAGTACCTCTTCCCAAGAGAGGCCCCATTTCTTAGTCATAGCCAATCTAGGTTCATAAGGATAGCTCATTTGACTTTCTTAGATAAGGATATTCATGCCGTTTCGGCTCCATCCATCTCTAAGTCTATCATTTCACTCAAGAAGGGAACCTCGCCCAAAGGCCCATCCTTCATAGTTATACATTTTCTCAGGAAAGCTAGACTCATAAAAAGGCAATATGCTTAAGCCTACCAATTCAAGTCTTGGCCTAGAATTCCTCTTTTAGCATTTATAGGAAGAGCTCCATTACTATGTCATAGCCTAACCAAGCATTCATATATATAATCAAGCTTCCATGACACAAGACAAGATACTCAAGTCTAGCATATGATCTACAACATCATCTTATGAAAACTCATCATAGTCCATCATCACCACATATCACCATTTCAAAAGAGACATGCTTTCACATTAGCATAATAACACTATATACCTTATGACATTAATACCATTAGAATATCTTCACATTATAGCTTCACACAAACTTTACATATAGCTTCATATAGGACTTTACATATTGCCTCATATATGTATAAAAAAACGACAATATAATAACACTCATATATTGCCCTTCATTGCCTCAAATCCTAATAATTCCACACAAGAATAAGATATAACACTTCCTCCAAAGGTCGGTTCAACCTACCAACAACAATCAATTCCATAAAGAGAGCTCAAGCTTTCTCACAATAATCCATAGCCATAGCCAAAATCATCAATACTTCACCCATAAGGCTTACCACCCTTAATTCATCCATTATCGACAATTAATCATAAATAAACATTAAACGCCACAAGAGATATCAATACAATTCACTTTACACATAATTCCATCAACTTTGAATTTATAAAAATAGACCCACTTCATAGCAAATTTATGGTTTTAGTGAAAACATGGATTCTGGAAGAAAGTTCGAATAAAATCCTCAATTCTATTTTAATTCACCAATATAATGCTTTTGAAAACAATTTATCAATGAACCCATGCTTAGAATAGAAATAAGGCTTTTTGTTGTTTGAAGACTTTTGAAACCCTTTTGAATAGACTCCTTGAAATAAAGGATAATCAAGGATCAAGGGTCACCATACATTAGACTTGATGAATCCCACGAAAATTAGATGAAGAGAGCTTGAAATCTAAAACCCTAGGTTCCACTTCTCCTTCTTCCTTGAGTTGAGAGAGAAATAATGAGAGAGAAGAACTTCGGGATTTGATTTGGGAAAAGAGAGTAAATGACTTGTTAAAAGACTTAAAACCTTATATATTTATCATATAAACCATTTAAAATCAATACAACATAATAAACATTTAAAATGAAATTACTTAAAAACCCTTCTCTTGATGCAGCCCGTCAGGGACCACGCCCAACTAAACGGGTCGTGAGGGGCACCACGGCTCGTGGTGGTGCCCGTGGTCCTTGAGGCAGTGAGCCTCCCTCACTTGCCAAGCCCTCCAAGGCCAAGTCAAGTTCACCGAAGCTCCCACGATCCGTGGTCAACACCACGAGTCTTGGTGATACTCGTGAACTTGGAGGCAGTGGCATGGCTAAATGGGCTTGCAAGCTTTGCCACCAAGTGACCTTCACGGGCACTTTTACGAGCCGTGGTCATGACCACTGGCCGTGTAGTGGTCCGTGGTCATGGGGCAGTAGCTTGGCCAAGGTTGAGCAAGCCTTGTCCCCTTGGTTTGGCACATGCCTCTTCCTTAAACCATCATTTAAAAACACATTTTTTTTTACATAGAGTCTAGCACGTGCCTTGACGTGTTGACTCACGAAACTCTTTTACACACGACTCGGGACAACCATACTCCATCAAAACACATGTGAAGCTCTAGTTATTCCTATTTCATTTTGAGGGGCGTTACAATATCCCCCACTTGGGAACATTCGTCCTCGAATGACACTTTAAAACATTAAGGGCAATGACTCTAGACTAGCAGCCCACAACAATCATACAATATCAATATGAAAGCACTCATCAAGGAGGAAACATCAACTCCACATAACAAGCCATTACAACACCACTTCATTCAAATTTTATGAAAGTAGGAATCACACCTACAACTCAACATGCCTCAAACCTTTTTCGATTTCTCATTTATTTGGAGGAACTCCCTTCTCCATAGTACCTCACGCTCATATCAACATCAAAGAACACAATATGAAATTATCTCATTAAAGCAAAAATTATGCCACATCAAGAATACACTTAAGCATGCTCAACTAATCAACTCTAACAAATTTTTTTAAATTTTTTTTAGCAACTCACCATTTTATGCATATAAGGAGAACAACAGTCATGAACTTCATTTTCTTATTTAAATCAAGAACTCAATTTAAAGCATGCATCATTATAAGGAGAATATAGAAATTCATTCTTTTCCACACAAGACTCCAAAAACCATGCATCATGCTTCTACAATTCTATGACTCAAGCTTGATTAAGAATAGAAGAAAGAGACAAGAATATCCAAACTCACCTCAACCCATCCTTCAACATACCATCCCCCACTTAGGAGAAACACATCTAAACCAACACAAAAGGATTCCTACACAAAACTAGAAATTATGACTTACCGGCACCTTCATCCGGATTTGCTTCCTTGTTACCTTGGAGAGCATAGAAATGATTCCTTGCTTGACCATCAACATTAGGACCACTATAAGGGGCTTGCCTATCATTCCTTCCTTTAGACACATTATTAGGACAATCTCTCACCTGGTGATCATTTTTCCCACAACCATAGCAACCATTAGTGCCGGATAGACACTTCCCAAAATGCTTCTTTCCACAAGTGGAACAAGTAGGCTTAGCAATTTGAGAACCACCACCTCCTTCATGGTTAACCTTTGGAGCACTTGATAAATCTTGATTTGGAGCCCTCTTCTTATACCTAGGTTGTCCTTGATCCTCATACATACTCCTTTTTAAATCTTTCCTCACCCTAGTCATCTTGGACTCCTCAATAGATTGAGCATACACAACAAGGCTAGAGATGTTCATGTCACCATGGAGCATTGCCGTACGACACTCTTCTTTCACCAAGTCGGATACACCGGTAATAAACCTACTCATCTCCTCTCTAGGGTTAGACACCAAAGATGGAGCATACCTAGACAACATAGAGAACTTCAAAGCACAGAACTCCACACTCATATTACCTTGCCTAAGATTAATGAACTCCTCAAATTTTCACTCCCTCTTCTCTAGGGGAAAGTACTTACCCAAGAATGCTTCCTTAAACTCCTCCCAGTCTATAGGACCCGCTTCCTCCCGCCTATTTGCCTTCCATTGAGTGTACCGAATTTGGGCCACCTCCTTCAATTGGTATGAAGCCAATTCCGCTTTCTCTCTAGAAGATACTCCCATAGCTTCCACAATTTTGTAAATCTCATCCAAGAACCCTTGGGGATCTTCTCCAATTGTAGAGCACAAAAAGATAGGAGGATTCATCCTCACGAAGTCTCTCAACCTTGAGGCCGCCGTACTCTCATCAGCATTCACCCTAAGCCCCGCAACTCGGTTAGCTTGAGCCATCATGTCTCGGGCTAGAGTTAGAAAAGCCGCCCTAATCTCTTCATTAGTCATGGTCGGGGGAGCCACCGGAACCTCATTCTCTTGATTGCCTATAGGGACTTGGTCATCTTGAAGACCTTGCACACCTTGGAGAGGAACTTCCTCATCAACTACCCCTTTTTCCGCTCTCCTTCGGTTAGCCCTCGTATTCATTTCCTATAAACGCAAGGGACGGATTAGGAAAAGGACACTTATAGACCAAACTCTAAGGCAGAACGTCAAGATTAATGAAAGAAGTTAAACTTCTACCGTCATATAGCCTCTCGCTCATAGATGTGTCGCGACTCACACCGATGAACAAGACTCTACTAGACGTGGCATATGAGACTTTGAATTCTAAGGAACAATTTCCAAAACCTTGTGCTCTGATACCAAGTTTGTAACGACCCGGGAGAGCCCCCTAGCCGTTACATGCGTTTTCGACCTCTCGGAGGTCTTATACAAAGCCTTAGCATTCATTCATCGCATTCGGTAATAAAAACCGTAAGGAATAAGAACACTTTTTAAAAAGAAATCCATAATACTCATAAAGTCTTTCAAATGTAAAGAAGTAGAATTTCTAAGTCTCTTGTACCATCTTAGACACGAATAGAACATTTTAGGGACACGGCCCTTTACATCAATAGAAAAAAATAAGTCTTATACAATGTCTAAGTTGAAATACTAGAAAGATAACAACTATGTCCTCGAATATGTGAGGACATACCAAGCTTTTTGAAAAGAGTCAATATCCCAAGCTTTCTCAAAAGATCTCCTCAATTCCCACCACCTACAGTTATAACAATAGAGAAATATAGAGTTAGTACAATAAGTACTAAGTAGGATGACCATGCAAGAAAACATGCACAACGGACATTTACAAGGAATGCATGCTTTTAAGACCTTCTTTGGCAAAGCTTTACAACCACAAGCATAAACCCGCATTTCAAGTCAGCATTCACAATTAAGACCATATTCACATCATTTACAACTCAATTAATTCAAGTGCACAATGCTTAAACAAGATAGTATTTCCTTCATTGCTATTTAAGCCTCTATCTCAAGTCACCCTAAGCCACACTTATGTGAATAATGAAGTGACCACCCATACAACCTCTTCATATACACCTAAGTGTTCCTAAGAGTTACCATAGACAAGGGTTTTATCATTATCATATAACTCACTAAGTCAACATTCTTTATAAAACCATTTAAGAGACACACAAGCATATGTTCACATAATAGCCCTAAGGCTTAGGGAACTCACTTTAGCATCTTTTAAGCCTACTCGTGCCATGTGTAGATAGCATCACATACTACTACCTACACGTTGTAGAACCTATCCAATACTAGAGTGCACATCCCACATGATGGAAATAGGCCTTAACCTACATAGACCACACTAGCAAGGTATGGAATCCGGAGTCTATCCTACTACGTGGAGGTTGTTCTACTTGCCAAGGGTAGAACTAAAAGCAACCCATGTTGGCACATGGTTTAAGAGATGTCCAAGGATGTTCATTGTGCCAAATCGCATGCTCAACTAGGCCACCATCCTAACCACATCCACTCGGTGCTTAGCCTTGGTTTCCATAGAGTATTCAATCACGTATGTACTAGAGAGGGTTCCTTTTCTAGTTCAACCCACTCATAGTACCTCTTCCCAAGAGAGGCCCCATTTCTTAGTCATAGCCAATCTAGGTTCATAAGGATAGCTCATTTGACTTTCTTAGATAAGGATATTCATGCCGTTTCGGCTCCATCCATCTCTAAGTCTATCATTTCACTCAAGAAGGGAACCTCGCCCAAAGGCCCATCCTTCATAGTTATACATTTTCTCAGGAAAGCTAGACTCATAAAAAGGCAATATGCTTAAGCCTACCAATTCAAGTCTTGGCCTAGAATTCCTCTTTTAGCATTTATAGGAAGAGCTCCATTACTATGTCATAGCCTAACCAAGCATTCATATATATAATCAAGCTTCCATGACACAAGACAAGATACTCAAGTCTAGCATATGATCTACAACATCATCTTATGAAAACTCATCATAGTCCATCATCACCACATATCACCATTTCAAAAGAGACATGCTTTCACATTAGCATAATAACACTATATACCTTATGACATTAATACCATTAGAATATCTTCACATTATAGCTTCACACAAACTTTACATATAGCTTCATATAGGACTTTACATATTGCCTCATATATGTATAAAAAAACGACAATATAATAACACTCATATATTGCCCTTCATTGCCTCAAATCCTAATAATTCCACACAAGAATAAGATATAACACTTCCACCAAAGGTCGGTTCAACCTACCAACAACAATCAATTCCATAAAGAGAGCTCAAGCTTTCTCACAATAATCCATAGCCATAGCCAAAATCATCAATACTTCACCCATAAGGCTTACCACCCTTAATTCATCCATTATCGACAATTAATCATAAATAAACATTAAACGCCACAAGAGATATCAATACAATTCACTTTACACATAATTCCATCAACTTTGAATTTATAAAAATAGACCAACTTCATAGCAAATTTATGGTTTTAGTGAAACATGGATTCTGGAAGAAAGTTCGAATAAAATCCTCAATTCTATTTTAATTCACCAATATAATGCTTTTGAAAACAATTTATCAATGAACCCATGCTTAGAATAGAAATAAGGCTTTTTGTTGTTTGAAGACTTTTGAAACCCTTTTGAATAGACTCCTTGAAATAAAGGATAATCAAGGATCAAGGGTCACCATACATTAGACTTGATGAATCCCACGAAAATTAGATGAAGAGAGCTTGAAATCTAAAACCCTAGGTTCCACTTCTCCTTCTTCCTTGAGTTGAGAGAGAAATAATGAGAGAGAAGAACTTCGGGATTTGATTTGGGAAAAGAGAGTAAATGACTTGTTAAAAGACTTAAAACCTTATATATTTATCATATAAACCATTTAAAATCAATACAACATAATAAACATTTAAAATGAAATTACTTAAAAACCCTTCTCTTGATGCAGCCCGTCAGGGACCACGCCCAACTAAACGGGTCGTGAGGGGCACCACGGCTCGTGGTGGTGCCCGTGGTCCTTGAGGCAGTGAGCCTCCCTCACTTGCCAAGCCCTCCAAGGCCAAGTCAAGTTCACCGAAGCTCCCACGATCCGTGGTCAACACCACGAGTCTTGGTGATACTCGTGAACTTGGAGGCAGTGGCATGGCTAAATGGGCTTGCAAGCTTTGCCACCAAGTGACCTTCACGGGCACTTTTACGAGCCGTGGTCATGACCACTGGCCGTGTAGTGGTCCGTGGTCATGGGGCAGTAGCTTGGCCAAGGTTGAGCAAGCCTTGTCCCCTTGGTTTGGCACATGCCTCTTCCTTAAACCATCATTTAAAAACACATTTTTTTTTACATAGAGTCTAGCACGTGCCTTGACGTGTTGACTCACGAAACTCTTTTACACACGACTCGGGACAACCATACTCCATCAAAACACATGTGAAGCTCTAGTTATTCCTATTTCATTTTGAGGGGCGTTACAATATCCCCCACTTGGGAACATTCGTCCTCGAATGACACTTTAAAACATTAAGGGCAATGACTCTAGACTAGCAGCCCACAACAATCATACAATATCAATATGAAAGCACTCATCAAGGAGGAAACATCAACTCCACATAACAAGCCATTACAACACCACTTCATTCAAATTTTATGAAAGTAGGAATCACACCTACAACTCAACATGCCTCAAACCTTTTTCGATTTCTCATTTATTTGGAGGAACTCCCTTCTCCATAGTACCTCACGCTCATATCAACATCAAAGAACACAATATGAAATTATCTCATTAAAGCAAAAATTATGCCACATCAAGAATACACTTAAGCATGCTCAACTAATCAACTCTAACAATTTTTTTTAAATTTTTTTTAGCAACTCACCATTTTATGCATATAAGGAGAACAACAGTCATGAACTTCATTTTCTTATTTAAATCAAGAACTCAATTTAAAGCATGCATCATTATAAGGAGAATATAGAAATTCATTCTTTTCCACACAAGACTCCAAAAACCATGCATCATGCTTCTACAATTCTATGACTCAAGCTTGATTAAGAATAGAAGAAAGAGACAAGAATATCCAAACTCACCTCAACCCATCCTTCAACATACCATCCCCCACTTAGGAGAAACACATCTAAACCAACACAAAAGGATTCCTACACAAAACTAGAAATTATGACTTACCGGCACCTTCATCCGGATTTGCTTCCTTGTTACCTTGGAGGGCATAGAAATGATTCCTTGCTTGACCATCAACATTAGGACCACTATAAGGGGCTTGCCTATCATTCCTTCCTTTAGACACATTATTAGGACAATCTCTCACCTGGTGATCATTTTTCCCACAACCATAGCAACCATTAGTGCCGGATAGACACTTCCCAAAATGCTTCTTTCCACAAGTGGAACAAGTAGGCTTAGCAATTTGAGAACCACCACCTCCTTCATGGTTAACCTTTGGAGCACTTGATAAATCTTGATTTGGAGCCCTCTTCTTATACCTAGGTTGTCCTTGATCCTCATACATACTCCTTTTTAAATCTTTCCTCACCCTAGTCATCTTGGACTCCTCAATAGATTGAGCATACACAACAAGGCTAGAGATGTTCATGTCACCATGGAGCATTGCCGTACGACACTCTTCTTTCACCAAGTCGGATACACCGGTAATAAACCTACTCATCTCCTCTCTAGGGTTAGACACCAAAGATGGAGCATACCTAGACAACATAGAGAACTTCAAAGCACAGTCCTCCACACTCATATTACCTTGCCTAAGATTAATGAACTCCTCAAATTTTCACTCCCTCTTCTCTAGGGGAAAGTACTTACCCAAGAATGCTTCCTTAAACTCCTCCCAGTCTATAGGACCCGCTTCCTCCCGCCTATTTGCCTTCCATTGAGTGTACCGAATTTGGGCCACCTCCTTCAATTGGTATGAAGCCAATTCCGCTTTCTCTCTAGAAGATACTCCCATAGCTTCCACAATTTTGTAAATCTCATCCAAGAACCCTTGGGGATCTTCTCCAATTGTAGAGCACAAAAAGATAGGAGGATTCATCCTCACGAAGTCTCTCAACCTTGAGGCCGCCGTACTCTCATCAGCATTCACCCTAAGCCCCGCAACTCGGTTAGCTTGAGCCATCATGTCTCGGGCTAGAGTTAGAAAAGCCGCCCTAATCTCTTCATTAGTCATGGTCGGGGGAGCCACCGGAACCTCATTCTCTTGATTGCCTATAGGGACTTGGTCATCTTGAAGACCTTGCACACCTTGGAGAGGAACTTCCTCATCAACTACCCCTTTTTCCGCTCTCCTTCGGTTAGCCCTCGTATTCATTTCCTATAAACGCATGGGACGGATTAGGAAAAGGACACTTATAGACCAAACTCTAAGGCAGAACGTCAAGATTAATGAAAGAAGTTAAACTTCTACCGTCATATAGCCTCTCGCTCATAGATGTGTCGCGACTCACACCGATGAACAAGACTCTACTAGACGTGGCATATGAGACTTTGAATTCTAAGGAACAATTTCCAAAACCTTGTGCTCTGATACCAAGTTTGTAACGACCCGGGAGAGCCCCCTAGCCGTTACATGCGTTTTCGACCTCTCGGAGGTCTTATACAAAGCCTTAGCATTCATTCATCGCATTCGGTAATAAAAACCGTAAGGAATAAGAACACTTTTTAAAAAGAAATCCATAATACTCATAAAGTCTTTCAAATGTAAAGAAGTAGAATTTCTAAGTCTCTTGTACCATCTTAGACACGAATAGAACATTTTAGGGACACGGCCCTTTACATCAATAGAAAAAAATAAGTCTTATACAATGTCTAAGTTGAAATACTAGAAAGATAACAACTATGTCCTCGAATATGTGAGGACATACCAAGCTTTTTGAAAAGAGTCAATATCCCAAGCTTTCTCAAAAGATCTCCTCAATTCCCACCACCTACAGTTATAACAATAGAGAAATATAGAGTTAGTACAATAAGTACTAAGTAGGATGACCATGCAAGAAAACATGCACAACGGACATTTACAAGGAATGCATGCTTTTAAGACCTTCTTTGGCAAAGCTTTACAACCACAAGCATAAACCCGCATTTCAAGTCAGCATTCACAATTAAGACCATATTCACATCATTTACAACTCAATTAATTCAAGTGCACAATGCTTAAACAAGATAGTATTTCCTTCATTGCTATTTAAGCCTCTATCTCAAGTCACCCTAAGCCACACTTATGTGAATAATGAAGTGACCACCCATACAACCTCTTCATATACACCTAAGTGTTCCTAAGAGTTACCATAGACAAGGGTTTTATCATTATCATATAACTCACTAAGTCAACATTCTTTATAAAACCATTTAAGAGACACACAAGCATATGTTCACATAATAGCCCTAAGGCTTAGGGAACTCACTTTAGCATCTTTTAAGCCTACTCGTGCCATGTGTAGATAGCATCACATACTACTACCTACACGTTGTAGAACCTATCCAATACTAGAGTGCACATCCCACATGATGGAAATAGGCCTTAACCTACATAGACCACACTAGCAAGGTATGGAATCCGGAGTCTATCCTACTACGTGGAGGTTGTTCTACTTGCCAAGGGTAGAACTAAAAGCAACCCATGTTGGCACATGGTTTAAGAGATGTCCAAGGATGTTCATTGTGCCAAATCGCATGCTCAACTAGGCCACCATCCTAACCACATCCACTCGGTGCTTAGCCTTGGTTTCCATAGAGTATTCAATCACGTATGTACTAGAGAGGGTTCCTTTTCTATTTCAACCCACTCATAGTACCTCTTCCCAAGAGAGGCCCCATTTCTTAGTCATAGCCAATCTAGGTTCATAAGGATAGCCCATTTGACTTTCTTAGATAAGGATATTCATGCCGTTTCGGCTCCATCCATCTCTAAGTCTATCATTTCACTCAAGAAGGGAACCTCGCCCAAAGGCCCATCCTTCATAGTTATACATTTTCTCAGGAAAGCTAGACTCATAAAAAGGCAATATGCTTAAGCCTACCAATTCAAGTCTTGGCCTAGAATTCCTCTTTTAGCATTTATAGGAAGAGCTCCATTACTATGTCATAGCCTAACCAAGCATTCATATATATAATCAAGCTTCCATGACACAAGACAAGATACTCAAGTCTAGCATATGATCTACAACATCATCTTATGAAAACTCATCATAGTCCATCATCACCACATATCACCATTTCAAAAGAGACATGCTTTCACATTAGCATAATAACACTATATACCTTATGACATTAATACCATTAGAATATCTTCACATTATAGCTTCACACAAACTTTACATATAGCTTCATATAGGACTTTACATATTGCCTCATATATGTATAAAAAAACGACAATATAATAACACTCATATATTGCCCTTCATTGCCTCAAATCCTAATAATTCCACACAAGAATAAGATATAACACTTCCTCCAAAGGTCGGTTCAACCTACCAACAACAATCAATTCCATAAAGAGAGCTCAAGCTTTCTCACAATAATCCATAGCCATAGCCAAAATCATCAATACTTCACCCATAAGGCTTACCACCCTTAATTCATCCATTATCGACAATTAATCATAAATAAACATTAAACGCCACAAGAGATATCAATACAATTCACTTTACACATAATTCCATCAACTTTGAATTTATAAAAATAGACCCACTTCATAGCAAATTTATGGTTTTAGTGAAAACATGGATTCTGGAAGAAAGTTCGAATAAAATCCTCAATTCTATTTTAATTCACCAATATAATGCTTTTGAAAACAATTTATCAATGAACCCATGCTTAGAATAGAAATAAGGCTTTTTGTTGTTTGAAGACTTTTGAAACCCTTTTGAATAGACTCCTTGAAATAAAGGATAATCAAGGATCAAGGGTCACCATACATTAGACTTGATGAATCCCACGAAAATTAGATGAAGAGAGCTTGAAATCTAAAACCCTAGGTTCCACTTCTCCTTCTTCCTTGAGTTGAGAGAGAAATAATGAGAGAGAAGAACTTCGGGATTTGATTTGGGAAAAGAGAGTAAATGACTTGTTAAAAGACTTAAAACCTTATATATTTATCATATAAACCATTTAAAATCAATACAACATAATAAACATTTAAAATGAAATTACTTAAAAACCCTTCTCTTGATGCAGCCCGTCAGGGACCACGCCCAACTAAACGGGTCGTGAGGGGCACCACGGCTCGTGGTGGTGCCCGTGGTCCTTGAGGCAGTGAGCCTCCCTCACTTGCCAAGCCCTCCAAGGCCAAGTCAAGTTCACCGAAGCTCCCACGATCCGTGGTCAACACCACGAGTCTTGGTGATACTCGTGAACTTGGAGGCAGTGGCATGGCTAAATGGGCTTGCAAGCTTTGCCACCAAGTGACCTTCACGGGCACTTTTACGAGCCGTGGTCATGACCACTGGCCGTGTAGTGGTCCGTGGTCATGGGGCAGTAGCTTGGCCAAGGTTGAGCAAGCCTTGTCCCCTTGGTTTGGCACATGCCTCTTCCTTAAACCATCATTTAAAAAACACATTTTTTTTTACATAGAGTCTAGCACGTGCCTTGACGTGTTGACTCACGAAACTCTTTTACACACGACTCGGGACAACCATACTCCATCAAAACACATGTGAAGCTCTAGTTATTCCTATTTCATTTTGAGGGGCGTTACAATATCCCCCACTTGGGAACATTCGTCCTCGAATGACACTTTAAAACATTAAGGGCAATGACTCTAGACTAGCAGCCCACAACAATCATACAATATCAATATGAAAGCACTCATCAAGGAGGAAACATCAACTCCACATAACAAGCCATTACAACACCACTTCATTCAAATTTTATGAAAGTAGGAATCACACCTACAACTCAACATGCCTCAAACCTTTTTCGATTTCTCATTTATTTGATGGAACTCCCTTCTCCATAGTACCTCACGCTCATATCAACATCAAAGAACACAATATGAAATTATCTCATTAAAGCAAAAATTATGCCACATCAAGAATACACTTAAGCATGCTCAACTAATCAACTCTAACAAATTTTTTTAAATTTTTTTTAGCAACTCACCATTTTATGCATATAAGGAGAACAACAGTCATGAACTTCATTTTCTTATTTAAATCAAGAACTCAATTTAAAGCATGCATCATTATAAGGAGAATATAGAAATTCATTCTTTTCCACACAAGACTCCAAAAACCATGCATCATGCTTCTACAATTCTATGACTCAAGCTTGATTAAGAATAGAAGAAAGAGACAAGAATATCCAAACTCACCTCAACCCATCCTTCAACATACCATCCCCCACTTAGGAGAAACACATCTAAACCAACACAAAAGGATTCCTACACAAAACTAGAAATTATGACTTACCGGCACCTTCATCCGGATTTGCTTCCTTGTTACCTTGGAGAGCATAGAAATGATTCCTTGCTTGACCATCAACATTAGGACCACTATAAGGGGCTTGCCTATCATTCCTTCCTTTAGACACATTATTAGGACAATCTCTCACCTGGTGATCATTTTTCCCACAACCATAGCAACCATTAGTGCCGGATAGACACTTCCCAAAATGCTTCTTTCCACAAGTGGAACAAGTAGGCTTAGCAATTTGAGAACCACCACCTCCTTCATGGTTAACCTTTGGAGCACTTGATAAATCTTGATTTGGAGCCCTCTTCTTATACCTAGGTTGTCCTTGATCCTCATACATACTCCTTTTTAAATCTTTCCTCACCCTAGTCATCTTGGACTCCTCAATAGATTGAGCATACACAACAAGGCTAGAGATGTTCATGTCACCATGGAGCATTGCCGTACGACACTCTTCTTTCACCAAGTCGGATACACCGGTAATAAACCTACTCATCTCCTCTCTAGGGTTAGACACCAAAGATGGAGCATACCTAGACAACATAGAGAACTTCAAAGCACAGTCCTCCACACTCATATTACCTTGCCTAAGATTAATGAACTCCTCAAATTTTCACTCCCTCTTCTCTAGGGGAAAGTACTTACCCAAGAATGCTTCCTTAAACTCCTCCCAGTCTATAGGACCCGCTTCCTCCCGCCTATTTGCCTTCCATTGAGTGTACCGAATTTGGGCCACCTCCTTCAATTGGTATGAAGCCAATTCCGCTTTCTCTCTAGAAGATACTCCCATAGCTTCCACAATTTTGTAAATCTCATCCAAGAACCCTTGGGGATCTTCTCCAATTGTAGAGCACAAAAAGATAGGAGGATTCATCCTCACGAAGTCTCTCAACCTTGAGGCCGCCGTACTCTCATCAGCATTCACCCTAAGCCCCGCAACTCGGTTAGCTTGAGCCATCATGTCTCGGGCTAGAGTTAGAAAAGCCGCCCTAATCTCTTCATTAGTCATGGTCGGGGGAGCCACCGGAACCTCATTCTCTTGATTGCCTATAGGGACTTGGTCATCTTGAAGACCTTGCACACCTTGGAGAGGAACTTCCTCATCAACTACCCCTTTTTCCGCTCTCCTTCGGTTAGCCCTCGTATTCATTTCCTATAAACGCATGGGACGGATTAGGAAAAGGACACTTATAGACCAAACTCTAAGGCAGAACGTCAAGATTAATGAAAGAAGTTAAACTTCTACCGTCATATAGCCTCTCGCTCATAGATGTGTCGCGACTCACACCGATGAACAAGACTCTACTAGACGTGGCATATGAGACTTTGAATTCTAAGGAACAATTTCCAAAACCTTGTGCTCTGATACCAAGTTTGTAACGACCCGGGAGAGCCCCCTAGCCGTTACATGCGTTTTCGACCTCTCGGAGGTCTTATACAAAGCCTTAGCATTCATTCATCGCATTCGGTAATAAAAACCGTAAGGAATAAGAACACTTTTTAAAAAGAAATCCATAATACTCATAAAGTCTTTCAAATGTAAAGAAGTAGAATTTCTAAGTCTCTTGTACCATCTTAGACACGAATAGAACATTTTAGGGACACGGCCCTTTACATCAATAGAAAAAAATAAGTCTTATACAATGTCTAAGTTGAAATACTAGAAAGATAACAACTATGTCCTCGAATATGTGAGGACATACCAAGCTTTTTGAAAAGAGTCAATATCCCAAGCTTTCTCAAAAGATCTCCTCAATTCCCACCACCTACAGTTATAACAATAGAGAAATATAGAGTTAGTACAATAAGTACTAAGTAGGATGACCATGCAAGAAAACATGCACAACGGACATTTACAAGGAATGCATGCTTTTAAGACCTTCTTTGGCAAAGCTTTACAACCACAAGCATAAACCCGCATTTCAAGTCAGCATTCACAATTAAGACCATATTCACATCATTTACAACTCAATTAATTCAAGTGCACAATGCTTAAACAAGATAGTATTTCCTTCATTGCTATTTAAGCCTCTATCTCAAGTCACCCTAAGCCACACTTATGTGAATAATGAAGTGACCACCCATACAACCTCTTCATATACACCTAAGTGTTCCTAAGAGTTACCATAGACAAGGGTTTTATCATTATCATATAACTCACTAAGTCAACATTCTTTATAAAACCATTTAAGAGACACACAAGCATATGTTCACATAATAGCCCTAAGGCTTAGGGAACTCACTTTAGCATCTTTTAAGCCTACTCGTGCCATGTGTAGATAGCATCACATACTACTACCTACACGTTGTAGAACCTATCCAATACTAGAGTGCACATCCCACATGATGGAAATAGGCCTTAACCTACATAGACCACACTAGCAAGGTATGGAATCCGGAGTCTATCCTACTACGTGGAGGTTGTTCTACTTGCCAAGGGTAGAACTAAAAGCAACCCATGTTGGCACATGGTTTAAGAGATGTCCAAGGATGTTCATTGTGCCAAATCGCATGCTCAACTAGGCCACCATCCTAACCACATCCACTCGGTGCTTAGCCTTGGTTTCCATAGAGTATTCAATCACGTATGTACTAGAGAGGGTTCCTTTTCTATTTCAACCCACTCATAGTACCTCTTCCCAAGAGAGGCCCCATTTCTTAGTCATAGCCAATCTAGGTTCATAAGGATAGCCCATTTGACTTTCTTAGATAAGGATATTCATGCCGTTTCGGCTCCATCCATCTCTAAGTCTATCATTTCACTCAAGAAGGGAACCTCGCCCAAAGGCCCATCCTTCATAGTTATACATTTTCTCAGGAAAGCTAGACTCATAAAAAGGCAATATGCTTAAGCCTACCAATTCAAGTCTTGGCCTAGAATTCCTCTTTTAGCATTTATAGGAAGAGCTCCATTACTATGTCATAGCCTAACCAAGCATTCATATATATAATCAAGCTTCCATGACACAAGACAAGATACTCAAGTCTAGCATATGATCTACAACATCATCTTATGAAAACTCATCATAGTCCATCATCACCACATATCACCATTTCAAAAGAGACATGCTTTCACATTAGCATAATAACACTATATACCTTATGACATTAATACCATTAGAATATCTTCACATTATAGCTTCACACAAACTTTACATATAGCTTCATATAGGACTTTACATATTGCCTCATATATGTATAAAAAAACGACAATATAATAACACTCATATATTGCCCTTCATTGCCTCAAATCCTAATAATTCCACACAAGAATAAGATATAACACTTCCTCCAAAGGTCGGTTCAACCTACCAACAACAATCAATTCCATAAAGAGAGCTCAAGCTTTCTCACAATAATCCATAGCCATAGCCAAAATCATCAATACTTCACCCATAAGGCTTACCACCCTTAATTCATCCATTATCGACAATTAATCATAAATAAACATTAAACGCCACAAGAGATATCAATACAATTCACTTTACACATAATTCCATCAACTTTGAATTTATAAAAATAGACCCACTTCATAGCAAATTTATGGTTTTAGTGAAAACATGGATTCTGGAAGAAAGTTCGAATAAAATCCTCAATTCTATTTTAATTCACCAATATAATGCTTTTGAAAACAATTTATCAATGAACCCATGCTTAGAATAGAAATAAGGCTTTTTGTTGTTTGAAGACTTTTGAAACCCTTTTGAATAGACTCCTTGAAATAAAGGATAATCAAGGATCAAGGGTCACCATACATTAGACTTGATGAATCCCACGAAAATTAGATGAAGAGAGCTTGAAATCTAAAACCCTAGGTTCCACTTCTCCTTCTTCCTTGAGTTGAGAGAGAAATAATGAGAGAGAAGAACTTCGGGATTTGATTTGGGAAAAGAGAGTAAATGACTTGTTAAAAGACTTAAAACCTTATATATTTATCATATAAACCATTTAAAATCAATACAACATAATAAACATTTAAAATGAAATTACTTAAAAACCCTTCTCTTGATGCAGCCCGTCAGGGACCACGCCCAACTAAACGGGTCGTGAGGGGCACCACGGCTCGTGGTGGTGCCCGTGGTCCTTGAGGCAGTGAGCCTCCCTCACTTGCCAAGCCCTCCAAGGCCAAGTCAAGTTCACCGAAGCTCCCACGATCCGTGGTCAACACCACGAGTCTTGGTGATACTCGTGAACTTGGAGGCAGTGGCATGGCTAAATGGGCTTGCAAGCTTTGCCACCAAGTGACCTTCACGGGCACTTTTACGAGCCGTGGTCATGACCACTGGCCGTGTAGTGGTCCGTGGTCATGGGGCAGTAGCTTGGCCAAGGTTGAGCAAGCCTTGTCCCCTTGGTTTGGCACATGCCTCTTCCTTAAACCATCATTTAAAAAACACATTTTTTTTTACATAGAGTCTAGCACGTGCCTTGACGTGTTGACTCACGAAACTCTTTTACACACGACTCGGGACAACCATACTCCATCAAAACACATGTGAAGCTCTAGTTATTCCTATTTCATTTTGAGGGGCGTTACAATATCCCCCACTTGGGAACATTCGTCCTCGAATGACACTTTAAAACATTAAGGGCAATGACTCTAGACTAGCAGCCCACAACAATCATACAATATCAATATGAAAGCACTCATCAAGGAGGAAACATCAACTCCACATAACAAGCCATTACAACACCACTTCATTCAAATTTTATGAAAGTAGGAATCACACCTACAACTCAACATGCCTCAAACCTTTTTCGATTTCTCATTTATTTGGAGGAACTCCCTTCTCCATAGTACCTCACGCTCATATCAACATCAAAGAACACAATATGAAATTATCTCATTAAAGCAAAAATTATGCCACATCAAGAATACACTTAAGCATGCTCAACTAATCAACTCTAACAAATTTTTTTAAATTTTTTTTAGCAACTCACCATTTTATGCATATAAGGAGAACAACAGTCATGAACTTCATTTTCTTATTTAAATCAAGAACTCAATTTAAAGCATGCATCATTATAAGGAGAATATAGAAATTCATTCTTTTCCACACAAGACTCCAAAAACCATGCATCATGCTTCTACAATTCTATGACTCAAGCTTGATTAAGAATAGAAGAAAGAGACAAGAATATCCAAACTCACCTCAACCCATCCTTCAACATACCATCCCCCACTTAGGAGAAACACATCTAAACCAACACAAAAGGATTCCTACACAAAACTAGAAATTATGACTTACCGGCACCTTCATCCGGATTTGCTTCCTTGTTACCTTGGAGAGCATAGAAATGATTCCTTGCTTGACCATCAACATTAGGACCACTATAAGGGGCTTGCCTATCATTCCTTCCTTTAGACACATTATTAGGACAATCTCTCACCTGGTGATCATTTTTCCCACAACCATAGCAACCATTAGTGCCGGATAGACACTTCCCAAAATGCTTCTTTCCACAAGTGGAACAAGTAGGCTTAGCAATTTGAGAACCACCACCTCCTTCATGGTTAACCTTTGGAGCACTTGATAAATCTTGATTTGGAGCCCTCTTCTTATACCTAGGTTGTCCTTGATCCTCATACATACTCCTTTTTAAATCTTTCCTCACCCTAGTCATCTTGGACTCCTCAATAGATTGAGCATACACAACAAGGCTAGAGATGTTCATGTCACCATGGAGCATTGCCGTACGACACTCTTCTTTCACCAAGTCGGATACACCGGTAATAAACCTACTCATCTCCTCTCTAGGGTTAGACACCAAAGATGGAGCATACCTAGACAACATAGAGAACTTCAAAGCACAGTCCTCCACACTCATATTACCTTGCCTAAGATTAATGAACTCCTCAAATTTTCACTCCCTCTTCTCTAGGGGAAAGTACTTACCCAAGAATGCTTCCTTAAACTCCTCCCAGTCTATAGGACCCGCTTCCTCCCGCCTATTTGCCTTCCATTGAGTGTACCGAATTTGGGCCACCTCCTTCAATTGGTATGAAGCCAATTCCGCTTTCTCTCTAGAAGATACTCCCATAGCTTCCACAATTTTGTAAATCTCATCCAAGAACCCTTGGGGATCTTCTCCAATTGTAGAGCACAAAAAGATAGGAGGATTCATCCTCACGAAGTCTCTCAACCTTGAGGCCGCCGTACTCTCATCAGCATTCACCCTAAGCCCCGCAACTCGGTTAGCTTGAGCCATCATGTCTCGGGCTAGAGTTAGAAAAGCCGCCCTAATCTCTTCATTAGTCATGGTCGGGGGAGCCACCGGAACCTCATTCTCTTGATTGCCTATAGGGACTTGGTCATCTTGAAGACCTTGCACACCTTGGAGAGGAACTTCCTCATCAACTACCCCTTTTTCCGCTCTCCTTCGGTTAGCCCTCGTATTCATTTCCTATAAACGCATGGGACGGATTAGGAAAAGGACACTTATAGACCAAACTCTAAGGCAGAACGTCAAGATTAATGAAAGAAGTTAAACTTCTACCGTCATATAGCCTCTCGCTCATAGATGTGTCGCGACTCACACCGATGAACAAGACTCTACTAGACGTGGCATATGAGACTTTGAATTCTAAGGAACAATTTCCAAAACCTTGTGCTCTGATACCAAGTTTGTAACGACCCGGGAGAGCCCCCTAGCCGTTACATGCGTTTTCGACCTCTCGGAGGTCTTATACAAAGCCTTAGCATTCATTCATCGCATTCGGTAATAAAAACCGTAAGGAATAAGAACACTTTTTAAAAAGAAATCCATAATACTCATAAAGTCTTTCAAATGTAAAGAAGTAGAATTTCTAAGTCTCTTGTACCATCTTAGACACGAATAGAACATTTTAGGGACACGGCCCTTTACATCAATAGAAAAAAATAAGTCTTATACAATGTCTAAGTTGAAATACTAGAAAGATAACAACTATGTCCTCGAATATGTGAGGACATACCAAGCTTTTTGAAAAGAGTCAATATCCCAAGCTTTCTCAAAAGATCTCCTCAATTCCCACCACCTACAGTTATAACAATAGAGAAATATAGAGTTAGTACAATAAGTACTAAGTAGGATGACCATGCAAGAAAACATGCACAACGGACATTTACAAGGAATGCATGCTTTTAAGACCTTCTTTGGCAAAGCTTTACAACCACAAGCATAAACCCGCATTTCAAGTCAGCATTCACAATTAAGACCATATTCACATCATTTACAACTCAATTAATTCAAGTGCACAATGCTTAAACAAGATAGTATTTCCTTCATTGCTATTTAAGCCTCTATCTCAAGTCACCCTAAGCCACACTTATGTGAATAATGAAGTGACCACCCATACAACCTCTTCATATACACCTAAGTGTTCCTAAGAGTTACCATAGACAAGGGTTTTATCATTATCATATAACTCACTAAGTCAACATTCTTTATAAAACCATTTAAGAGACACACAAGCATATGTTCACATAATAGCCCTAAGGCTTAGGGAACTCACTTTAGCATCTTTTAAGCCTACTCGTGCCATGTGTAGATAGCATCACATACTACTACCTACACGTTGTAGAACCTATCCAATACTAGAGTGCACATCCCACATGATGGAAATAGGCCTTAACCTACATAGACCACACTAGCAAGGTATGGAATCCGGAGTCTATCCTACTACGTGGAGGTTGTTCTACTTGCCAAGGGTAGAACTAAAAGCAACCCATGTTGGCACATGGTTTAAGAGATGTCCAAGGATGTTCATTGTGCCAAATCGCATGCTCAACTAGGCCACCATCCTAACCACATCCACTCGGTGCTTAGCCTTGGTTTCCATAGAGTATTCAATCACGTATGTACTAGAGAGGGTTCCTTTTCTATTTCAACCCACTCATAGTACCTCTTCCCAAGAGAGGCCCCATTTCTTAGTCATAGCCAATCTAGGTTCATAAGGATAGCCCATTTGACTTTCTTAGATAAGGATATTCATGCCGTTTCGGCTCCATCCATCTCTAAGTCTATCATTTCACTCAAGAAGGGAACCTCGCCCAAAGGCCCATCCTTCATAGTTATACATTTTCTCAGGAAAGCTAGACTCATAAAAAGGCAATATGCTTAAGCCTACCAATTCAAGTCTTGGCCTAGAATTCCTCTTTTAGCATTTATAGGAAGAGCTCCATTACTATGTCATAGCCTAACCAAGCATTCATATATATAATCAAGCTTCCATGACACAAGACAAGATACTCAAGTCTAGCATATGATCTACAACATCATCTTATGAAAACTCATCATAGTCCATCATCACCACATATCACCATTTCAAAAGAGACATGCTTTCACATTAGCATAATAACACTATATACCTTATGACATTAATACCATTAGAATATCTTCACATTATAGCTTCACACAAACTTTACATATAGCTTCATATAGGACTTTACATATTGCCTCATATATGTATAAAAAAACGACAATATAATAACACTCATATATTGCCCTTCATTGCCTCAAATCCTAATAATTCCACACAAGAATAAGATATAACACTTCCTCCAAAGGTCGGTTCAACCTACCAACAACAATCAATTCCATAAAGAGAGCTCAAGCTTTCTCACAATAATCCATAGCCATAGCCAAAATCATCAATACTTCACCCATAAGGCTTACCACCCTTAATTCATCCATTATCGACAATTAATCATAAATAAACATTAAACGCCACAAGAGATATCAATACAATTCACTTTACACATAATTCCATCAACTTTGAATTTATAAAAATAGACCCACTTCATAGCAAATTTATGGTTTTAGTGAAAACATGGATTCTGGAAGAAAGTTCGAATAAAATCCTCAATTCTATTTTAATTCACCAATATAATGCTTTTGAAAACAATTTATCAATGAACCCATGCTTAGAATAGAAATAAGGCTTTTTGTTGTTTGAAGACTTTTGAAACCCTTTTGAATAGACTCCTTGAAATAAAGGATAATCAAGGATCAAGGGTCACCATACATTAGACTTGATGAATCCCACGAAAATTAGATGAAGAGAGCTTGAAATCTAAAACCCTAGGTTCCACTTCTCCTTCTTCCTTGAGTTGAGAGAGAAATAATGAGAGAGAAGAACTTCGGGATTTGATTTGGGAAAAGAGAGTAAATGACTTGTTAAAAGACTTAAAACCTTATATATTTATCATATAAACCATTTAAAATCAATACAACATAATAAACATTTAAAATGAAATTACTTAAAAACCCTTCTCTTGATGCAGCCCGTCAGGGACCACGCCCAACTAAACGGGTCGTGAGGGGCACCACGGCTCGTGGTGGTGCCCGTGGTCCTTGAGGCAGTGAGCCTCCCTCACTTGCCAAGCCCTCCAAGGCCAAGTCAAGTTCACCGAAGCTCCCACGATCCGTGGTCAACACCACGAGTCTTGGTGATACTCGTGAACTTGGAGGCAGTGGCATGGCTAAATGGGCTTGCAAGCTTTGCCACCAAGTGACCTTCACGGGCACTTTTACGAGCCGTGGTCATGACCACTGGCCGTGTAGTGGTCCGTGGTCATGGGGCAGTAGCTTGGCCAAGGTTGAGCAAGCCTTGTCCCCTTGGTTTGGCACATGCCTCTTCCTTAAACCATCATTTAAAAAACACATTTTTTTTTACATAGAGTCTAGCACGTGCCTTGACGTGTTGACTCACGAAACTCTTTTACACACGACTCGGGACAACCATACTCCATCAAAACACATGTGAAGCTCTAGTTATTCCTATTTCATTTTGAGGGGCGTTACAATATCCCCCACTTGGGAACATTCGTCCTCGAATGACACTTTAAAACATTAAGGGCAATGACTCTAGACTAGCAGCCCACAACAATCATACAATATCAATATGAAAGCACTCATCAAGGAGGAAACATCAACTCCACATAACAAGCCATTACAACACCACTTCATTCAAATTTTATGAAAGTAGGAATCACACCTACAACTCAACATGCCTCAAACCTTTTTCGATTTCTCATTTATTTGGAGGAACTCCCTTCTCCATAGTACCTCACGCTCATATCAACATCAAAGAACACAATATGAAATTATCTCATTAAAGCAAAAATTATGCCACATCAAGAATACACTTAAGCATGCTCAACTAATCAACTCTAACAAATTTTTTTAAATTTTTTTTAGCAACTCACCATTTTATGCATATAAGGAGAACAACAGTCATGAACTTCATTTTCTTATTTAAATCAAGAACTCAATTTAAAGCATGCATCATTATAAGGAGAATATAGAAATTCATTCTTTTCCACACAAGACTCCAAAAACCATGCATCATGCTTCTACAATTCTATGACTCAAGCTTGATTAAGAATAGAAGAAAGAGACAAGAATATCCAAACTCACCTCAACCCATCCTTCAACATACCATCCCCCACTTAGGAGAAACACATCTAAACCAACACAAAAGGATTCCTACACAAAACTAGAAATTATGACTTACCGGCACCTTCATCCGGATTTGCTTCCTTGTTACCTTGGAGAGCATAGAAATGATTCCTTGCTTGACCATCAACATTAGGACCACTATAAGGGGCTTGCCTATCATTCCTTCCTTTAGACACATTATTAGGACAATCTCTCACCTGGTGATCATTTTTCCCACAACCATAGCAACCATTAGTGCCGGATAGACACTTCCCAAAATGCTTCTTTCCACAAGTGGAACAAGTAGGCTTAGCAATTTGAGAACCACCACCTCCTTCATGGTTAACCTTTGGAGCACTTGATAAATCTTGATTTGGAGCCCTCTTCTTATACCTAGGTTGTCCTTGATCCTCATACATACTCCTTTTTAAATCTTTCCTCACCCTAGTCATCTTGGACTCCTCAATAGATTGAGCATACACAACAAGGCTAGAGATGTTCATGTCACCATGGAGCATTGCCGTACGACACTCTTCTTTCACCAAGTCAGATACACCGGTAATAAACCTACTCATCTCCTCTCTAGGGTTAGACACCAAAGATGGAGCATACCTAGACAACATAGAGAACTTCAAAGCACAGTCCTCCACACTCATATTACCTTGCCTAAGATTAATGAACTCCTCAAATTTTCACTCCCTCTTCTCTAGGGGAAAGTACTTACCCAAGAATGCTTCCTTAAACTCCTCCCAGTCTATAGGACCCGCTTCCTCCCGCCTATTTGCCTTCCATTGAGTGTACCGAATTTGGGCCACCTCCTTCAATTGGTATGAAGCCAATTCCGCTTTCTCTCTAGAAGATACTCCCATAGCTTCCACAATTTTGTAAATCTCATCCAAGAACCCTTGGGGATCTTCTCCAATTGTAGAGCACAAAAAGATAGGAGGATTCATCCTCACGAAGTCTCTCAACCTTGAGGCCGCCGTACTCTCATCAGCATTCACCCTAAGCCCCGCAACTCGGTTAGCTTGAGCCATCATGTCTCGGGCTAGAGTTAGAAAAGCCGCCCTAATCTCTTCATTAGTCATGGTCGGGGGAGCCACCGGAACCTCATTCTCTTGATTGCCTATAGGGACTTGGTCATCTTGAAGACCTTGCACACCTTGGAGAGGAACTTCCTCATCAACTACCCCTTTTTCCGCTCTCCTTCGGTTAGCCCTCGTATTCATTTCCTATAAACGCATGGGACGGATTAGGAAAAGGACACTTATAGACCAAACTCTAAGGCAGAACGTCAAGATTAATGAAAGAAGTTAAACTTCTACCGTCATATAGCCTCTCGCTCATAGATGTGTCGCGACTCACACCGATGAACAAGACTCTACTAGACGTGGCATATGAGACTTTGAATTCTAAGGAACAATTTCCAAAACCTTGTGCTCTGATACCAAGTTTGTAACGACCCGGGAGAGCCCCCTAGCCGTTACATGCGTTTTCGACCTCTCGGAGGTCTTATACAAAGCCTTAGCATTCATTCATCGCATTCGGTAATAAAAACCGTAAGGAATAAGAACACTTTTTAAAAAGAAATCCATAATACTCATAAAGTCTTTCAAATGTAAAGAAGTAGAATTTCTAAGTCTCTTGTACCATCTTAGACACGAATAGAACATTTTAGGGACACGGCCCTTTACATCAATAGAAAAAAATAAGTCTTATACAATGTCTAAGTTGAAATACTAGAAAGATAACAACTATGTCCTCGAATATGTGAGGACATACCAAGCTTTTTGAAAAGAGTCAATATCCCAAGCTTTCTCAAAAGATCTCCTCAATTCCCACCACCTACAGTTATAACAATAGAGAAATATAGAGTTAGTACAATAAGTACTAAGTAGGATGACCATGCAAGAAAACATGCACAACGGACATTTACAAGGAATGCATGCTTTTAAGACCTTCTTTGGCAAAGCTTTACAACCACAAGCATAAACCCGCATTTCAAGTCAGCATTCACAATTAAGACCATATTCACATCATTTACAACTCAATTAATTCAAGTGCACAATGCTTAAACAAGATAGTATTTCCTTCATTGCTATTTAAGCCTCTATCTCAAGTCACCCTAAGCCACACTTATGTGAATAATGAAGTGACCACCCATACAACCTCTTCATATACACCTAAGTGTTCCTAAGAGTTACCATAGACAAGGGTTTTATCATTATCATATAACTCACTAAGTCAACATTCTTTATAAAACCATTTAAGAGACACACAAGCATATGTTCACATAATAGCCCTAAGGCTTAGGGAACTCACTTTAGCATCTTTTAAGCCTACTCGTGCCATGTGTAGATAGCATCACATACTACTACCTACACGTTGTAGAACCTATCCAATACTAGAGTGCACATCCCACATGATGGAAATAGGCCTTAACCTACATAGACCACACTAGCAAGGTATGGAATCCGGAGTCTATCCTACTACGTGGAGGTTGTTCTACTTGCCAAGGGTAGAACTAAAAGCAACCCATGTTGGCACATGGTTTAAGAGATGTCCAAGGATGTTCATTGTGCCAAATCGCATGCTCAACTAGGCCACCATCCTAACCACATCCACTCGGTGCTTAGCCTTGGTTTCCATAGAGTATTCAATCACGTATGTACTAGAGAGGGTTCCTTTTCTATTTCAACCCACTCATAGTACCTCTTCCCAAGAGAGGCCCCATTTCTTAGTCATAGCCAATCTAGGTTCATAAGGATAGCCCATTTGACTTTCTTAGATAAGGATATTCATGCCGTTTCGGCTCCATCCATCTCTAAGTCTATCATTTCACTCAAGAAGGGAACCTCGCCCAAAGGCCCATCCTTCATAGTTATACATTTTCTCAGGAAAGCTAGACTCATAAAAAGGCAATATGCTTAAGCCTACCAATTCAAGTCTTGGCCTAGAATTCCTCTTTTAGCATTTATAGGAAGAGCTCCATTACTATGTCATAGCCTAACCAAGCATTCATATATATAATCAAGCTTCCATGACACAAGACAAGATACTCAAGTCTAGCATATGATCTACAACATCATCTTATGAAAACTCATCATAGTCCATCATCACCACATATCACCATTTCAAAAGAGACATGCTTTCACATTAGCATAATAACACTATATACCTTATGACATTAATACCATTAGAATATCTTCACATTATAGCTTCACACAAACTTTACATATAGCTTCATATAGGACTTTACATATTGCCTCATATATGTATAAAAAAACGACAATATAATAACACTCATATATTGCCCTTCATTGCCTCAAATCCTAATAATTCCACACAAGAATAAGATATAACACTTCCTCCAAAGGTCGGTTCAACCTACCAACAACAATCAATTCCATAAAGAGAGCTCAAGCTTTCTCACAATAATCCATAGCCATAGCCAAAATCATCAATACTTCACCCATAAGGCTTACCACCCTTAATTCATCCATTATCGACAATTAATCATAAATAAACATTAAACGCCACAAGAGATATCAATACAATTCACTTTACACATAATTCCATCAACTTTGAATTTATAAAAATAGACCCACTTCATAGCAAATTTATGGTTTTAGTGAAAACATGGATTCTGGAAGAAAGTTCGAATAAAATCCTCAATTCTATTTTAATTCACCAATATAATGCTTTTGAAAACAATTTATCAATGAACCCATGCTTAGAATAGAAATAAGGCTTTTTGTTGTTTGAAGACTTTTGAAACCCTTTTGAATAGACTCCTTGAAATAAAGGATAATCAAGGATCAAGGGTCACCATACATTAGACTTGATGAATCCCACGAAAATTAGATGAAGAGAGCTTGAAATCTAAAACCCTAGGTTCCACTTCTCCTTCTTCCTTGAGTTGAGAGAGAAATAATGAGAGAGAAGAACTTCGGGATTTGATTTGGGAAAAGAGAGTAAATGACTTGTTAAAAGACTTAAAACCTTATATATTTATCATATAAACCATTTAAAATCAATACAACATAATAAACATTTAAAATGAAATTACTTAAAAACCCTTCTCTTGATGCAGCCCGTCAGGGACCACGCCCAACTAAACGGGTCGTGAGGGGCACCACGGCTCGTGGTGGTGCCCGTGGTCCTTGAGGCAGTGAGCCTCCCTCACTTGCCAAGCCCTCCAAGGCCAAGTCAAGTTCACCGAAGCTCCCACGATCCGTGGTCAACACCACGAGTCTTGGTGATACTCGTGAACTTGGAGGCAGTGGCATGGCTAAATGGGCTTGCAAGCTTTGCCACCAAGTGACCTTCACGGGCACTTTTACGAGCCGTGGTCATGACCACTGGCCGTGTAGTGGTCCGTGGTCATGGGGCAGTAGCTTGGCCAAGGTTGAGCAAGCCTTGTCCCCTTGGTTTGGCACATGCCTCTTCCTTAAACCATCATTTAAAAAACACATTTTTTTTTACATAGAGTCTAGCACGTGCCTTGACGTGTTGACTCACGAAACTCTTTTACACACGACTCGGGACAACCATACTCCATCAAAACACATGTGAAGCTCTAGTTATTCCTATTTCATTTTGAGGGGCGTTACAATATCCCCCACTTGGGAACATTCGTCCTCGAATGACACTTTAAAACATTAAGGGCAATGACTCTAGACTAGCAGCCCACAACAATCATACAATATCAATATGAAAGCACTCATCAAGGAGGAAACATCAACTCCACATAACAAGCCATTACAACACCACTTCATTCAAATTTTATGAAAGTAGGAATCACACCTACAACTCAACATGCCTCAAACCTTTTTCGATTTCTCATTTATTTGGAGGAACTCCCTTCTCCATAGTACCTCACGCTCATATCAACATCAAAGAACACAATATGAAATTATCTCATTAAAGCAAAAATTATGCCACATCAAGAATACACTTAAGCATGCTCAACTAATCAACTCTAACAAATTTTTTTAAATTTTTTTTAGCAACTCACCATTTTATGCATATAAGGAGAACAACAGTCATGAACTTCATTTTCTTATTTAAATCAAGAACTCAATTTAAAGCATGCATCATTATAAGGAGAATATAGAAATTCATTCTTTTCCACACAAGACTCCAAAAACCATGCATCATGCTTCTACAATTCTATGACTCAAGCTTGATTAAGAATAGAAGAAAGAGACAAGAATATCCAAACTCACCTCAACCCATCCTTCAACATACCATCCCCCACTTAGGAGAAACACATCTAAACCAACACAAAAGGATTCCTACACAAAACTAGAAATTATGACTTACCGGCACCTTCATCCGGATTTGCTTCCTTGTTACCTTGGAGAGCATAGAAATGATTCCTTGCTTGACCATCAACATTAGGACCACTATAAGGGGCTTGCCTATCATTCCTTCCTTTAGACACATTATTAGGACAATCTCTCACCTGGTGATCATTTTTCCCACAACCATAGCAACCATTAGTGCCGGATAGACACTTCCCAAAATGCTTCTTTCCACAAGTGGAACAAGTAGGCTTAGCAATTTGAGAACCACCACCTCCTTCATGGTTAACCTTTGGAGCACTTGATAAATCTTGATTTGGAGCCCTCTTCTTATACCTAGGTTGTCCTTGATCCTCATACATACTCCTTTTTAAATCTTTCCTCACCCTAGTCATCTTGGACTCCTCAATAGATTGAGCATACACAACAAGGCTAGAGATGTTCATGTCACCATGGAGCATTGCCGTACGACACTCTTCTTTCACCAAGTCGGATACACCGGTAATAAACCTACTCATCTCCTCTCTAGGGTTAGACACCAAAGATGGAGCATACCTAGACAACATAGAGAACTTCAAAGCACAGTCCTCCACACTCATATTACCTTGCCTAAGATTAATGAACTCCTCAAATTTTCACTCCCTCTTCTCTAGGGGAAAGTACTTACCCAAGAATGCTTCCTTAAACTCCTCCCAGTCTATAGGACCCGCTTCCTCCCGCCTATTTGCCTTCCATTGAGTGTACCGAATTTGGGCCACCTCCTTCAATTGGTATGAAGCCAATTCCGCTTTCTCTCTAGAAGATACTCCCATAGCTTCCACAATTTTGTAAATCTCATCCAAGAACCCTTGGGGATCTTCTCCAATTGTAGAGCACAAAAAGATAGGAGGATTCATCCTCACGAAGTCTCTCAACCTTGAGGCCGCCGTACTCTCATCAGCATTCACCCTAAGCCCCGCAACTCGGTTAGCTTGAGCCATCATGTCTCGGGCTAGAGTTAGAAAAGCCGCCCTAATCTCTTCATTAGTCATGGTCGGGGGAGCCACCGGAACCTCATTCTCTTGATTGCCTATAGGGACTTGGTCATCTTGAAGACCTTGCACACCTTGGAGAGGAACTTCCTCATCAACTACCCCTTTTTCCGCTCTCCTTCGGTTAGCCCTCGTATTCATTTCCTATAAACGCATGGGACGGATTAGGAAAAGGACACTTATAGACCAAACTCTAAGGCAGAACGTCAAGATTAATGAAAGAAGTTAAACTTCTACCGTCATATAGCCTCTCGCTCATAGATGTGTCGCGACTCACACCGATGAACAAGACTCTACTAGACGTGGCATATGAGACTTTGAATTCTAAGGAACAATTTCCAAAACCTTGTGCTCTGATACCAAGTTTGTAACGACCCGGGAGAGCCCCCTAGCCGTTACATGCGTTTTCGACCTCTCGGAGGTCTTATACAAAGCCTTAGCATTCATTCATCGCATTCGGTAATAAAAACCGTAAGGAATAAGAACACTTTTTAAAAAGAAATCCATAATACTCATAAAGTCTTTCAAATGTAAAGAAGTAGAATTTCTAAGTCTCTTGTACCATCTTAGACACGAATAGAACATTTTAGGGACACGGCCCTTTACATCAATAGAAAAAAATAAGTCTTATACAATGTCTAAGTTGAAATACTAGAAAGATAACAACTATGTCCTCGAATATGTGAGGACATACCAAGCTTTTTGAAAAGAGTCAATATCCCAAGCTTTCTCAAAAGATCTCCTCAATTCCCACCACCTACAGTTATAACAATAGAGAAATATAGAGTTAGTACAATAAGTACTAAGTAGGATGACCATGCAAGAAAACATGCACAACGGACATTTACAAGGAATGCATGCTTTTAAGACCTTCTTTGGCAAAGCTTTACAACCACAAGCATAAACCCGCATTTCAAGTCAGCATTCACAATTAAGACCATATTCACATCATTTACAACTCAATTAATTCAAGTGCACAATGCTTAAACAAGATAGTATTTCCTTCATTGCTATTTAAGCCTCTATCTCAAGTCACCCTAAGCCACACTTATGTGAATAATGAAGTGACCACCCATACAACCTCTTCATATACACCTAAGTGTTCCTAAGAGTTACCATAGACAAGGGTTTTATCATTATCATATAACTCACTAAGTCAACATTCTTTATAAAACCATTTAAGAGACACACAAGCATATGTTCACATAATAGCCCTAAGGCTTAGGGAACTCACTTTAGCATCTTTTAAGCCTACTCGTGCCATGTGTAGATAGCATCACATACTACTACCTACACGTTGTAGAACCTATCCAATACTAGAGTGCACATCCCACATGATGGAAATAGGCCTTAACCTACATAGACCACACTAGCAAGGTATGGAATCCGGAGTCTATCCTACTACGTGGAGGTTGTTCTACTTGCCAAGGGTAGAACTAAAAGCAACCCATGTTGGCACATGGTTTAAGAGATGTCCAAGGATGTTCATTGTGCCAAATCGCATGCTCAACTAGGCCACCATCCTAACCACATCCACTCGGTGCTTAGCCTTGGTTTCCATAGAGTATTCAATCACGTATGTACTAGAGAGGGTTCCTTTTCTATTTCAACCCACTCATAGTACCTCTTCCCAAGAGAGGCCCCATTTCTTAGTCATAGCCAATCTAGGTTCATAAGGATAGCTCATTTGACTTTCTTAGATAAGGATATTCATGCCGTTTCGGCTCCATCCATCTCTAAGTCTATCATTTCACTCAAGAAGGGAACCTCGCCCAAAGGCCCATCCTTCATAGTTATACATTTTCTCAGGAAAGCTAGACTCATAAAAAGGCAATATGCTTAAGCCTACCAATTCAAGTCTTGGCCTAGAATTCCTCTTTTAGCATTTATAGGAAGAGCTCCATTACTATGTCATAGCCTAACCAAGCATTCATATATATAATCAAGCTTCCATGACACAAGACAAGATACTCAAGTCTAGCATATGATCTACAACATCATCTTATGAAAACTCATCATAGTCCATCATCACCACATATCACCATTTCAAAAGAGACATGCTTTCACATTAGCATAATAACACTATATACCTTATGACATTAATACCATTAGAATATCTTCACATTATAGCTTCACACAAACTTTACATATAGCTTCATATAGGACTTTACATATTGCCTCATATATGTATAAAAAAACGACAATATAATAACACTCATATATTGCCCTTCATTGCCTCAAATCCTAATAATTCCACACAAGAATAAGATATAACACTTCCTCCAAAGGTCGGTTCAACCTACCAACAACAATCAATTCCATAAAGAGAGCTCAAGCTTTCTCACAATAATCCATAGCCATAGCCAAAATCATCAATACTTCACCCATAAGGCTTACCACCCTTAATTCATCCATTATCGACAATTAATCATAAATAAACATTAAACGCCACAAGAGATATCAATACAATTCACTTTACACATAATTCCATCAACTTTGAATTTATAAAAATAGACCCACTTCATAGCAAATTTATGGTTTTAGTGAAAACATGGATTCTGGAAGAAAGTTCGAATAAAATCCTCAATTCTATTTTAATTCACCAATATAATGCTTTTGAAAACAATTTATCAATGAACCCATGCTTAGAATAGAAATAAGGCTTTTTGTTGTTTGAAGACTTTTGAAACCCTTTTGAATAGACTCCTTGAAATAAAGGATAATCAAGGATCAAGGGTCACCATACATTAGACTTGATGAATCCCACGAAAATTAGATGAAGAGAGCTTGAAATCTAAAACCCTAGGTTCCACTTCTCCTTCTTCCTTGAGTTGAGAGAGAAATAATGAGAGAGAAGAACTTCGGGATTTGATTTGGGAAAAGAGAGTAAATGACTTGTTAAAAGACTTAAAACCTTATATATTTATCATATAAACCATTTAAAATCAATACAACATAATAAACATTTAAAATGAAATTACTTAAAAACCCTTCTCTTGATGCAGCCCGTCAGGGACCACGCCCAACTAAACGGGTCGTGAGGGGCACCACGGCTCGTGGTGGTGCCCGTGGTCCTTGAGGCAGTGAGCCTCCCTCACTTGCCAAGCCCTCCAAGGCCAAGTCAAGTTCACCGAAGCTCCCACGATCCGTGGTCAACACCACGAGTCTTGGTGATACTCGTGAACTTGGAGGCAGTGGCATGGCTAAATGGGCTTGCAAGCTTTGCCACCAAGTGACCTTCACGGGCACTTTTACGAGCCGTGGTCATGACCACTGGCCGTGTAGTGGTCCGTGGTCATGGGGCAGTAGCTTGGCCAAGGTTGAGCAAGCCTTGTCCCCTTGGTTTGGCACATGCCTCTTCCTTAAACCATCATTTAAAAAACACATTTTTTTTTACATAGAGTCTAGCACGTGCCTTGACGTGTTGACTCACGAAACTCTTTTACACACGACTCGGGACAACCATACTCCATCAAAACACATGTGAAGCTCTAGTTATTCCTATTTCATTTTGAGGGGCGTTACAATATCCCCCACTTGGGAACATTCGTCCTCGAATGACACTTTAAAACATTAAGGGCAATGACTCTAGACTAGCAGCCCACAACAATCATACAATATCAATATGAAAGCACTCATCAAGGAGGAAACATCAACTCCACATAACAAGCCATTACAACACCACTTCATTCAAATTTTATGAAAGTAGGAATCACACCTACAACTCAACATGCCTCAAACCTTTTTCGATTTCTCATTTATTTGGAGGAACTCCCTTCTCCATAGTACCTCACGCTCATATCAACATCAAAGAACACAATATGAAATTATCTCATTAAAGCAAAAATTATGCCACATCAAGAATACACTTAAGCATGCTCAACTAATCAACTCTAACAATTTTTTTTAAATTTTTTTTAGCAACTCACCATTTTATGCATATAAGGAGAACAACAGTCATGAACTTCATTTTCTTATTTAAATCAAGAACTCAATTTAAAGCATGCATCATTATAAGGAGAATATAGAAATTCATTCTTTTCCACACAAGACTCCAAAAACCATGCATCATGCTTCTACAATTCTATGACTCAAGCTTGATTAAGAATAGAAGAAAGAGACAAGAATATCCAAACTCACCTCAACCCATCCTTCAACATACCATCCCCCACTTAGGAGAAACACATCTAAACCAACACAAAAGGATTCCTACACAAAACTAGAAATTATGACTTACCGGCACCTTCATCCGGATTTGCTTCCTTGTTACCTTGGAGAGCATAGAAATGATTCCTTGCTTGACCATCAACATTAGGACCACTATAAGGGGCTTGCCTATCATTCCTTCCTTTAGACACATTATTAGGACAATCTCTCACCTGGTGATCATTTTTCCCACAACCATAGCAACCATTAGTGCCGGATAGACACTTCCCAAAATGCTTCTTTCCACAAGTGGAACAAGTAGGCTTAGCAATTTGAGAACCACCACCTCCTTCATGGTTAACCTTTGGAGCACTTGATAAATCTTGATTTGGAGCCCTCTTCTTATACCTAGGTTGTCCTTGATCCTCATACATACTCCTTTTTAAATCTTTCCTCACCCTAGTCATCTTGGACTCCTCAATAGATTGAGCATACACAACAAGGCTAGAGATGTTCATGTCACCATGGAGCATTGCCGTACGACACTCTTCTTTCACCAAGTCGGATACACCGGTAATAAACCTACTCATCTCCTCTCTAGGGTTAGACACCAAAGATGGAGCATACCTAGACAACATAGAGAACTTCAAAGCACAGTCCTCCACACTCATATTACCTTGCCTAAGATTAATGAACTCCTCAAATTTTCACTCCCTCTTCTCTAGGGGAAAGTACTTACCCAAGAATGCTTCCTTAAACTCCTCCCAGTCTATAGGACCCGCTTCCTCCCGCCTATTTGCCTTCCATTGAGTGTACCGAATTTGGGCCACCTCCTTCAATTGGTATGAAGCCAATTCCGCTTTCTCTCTAGAAGATACTCCCATAGCTTCCACAATTTTGTAAATCTCATCCAAGAACCCTTGGGGATCTTCTCCAATTGTAGAGCACAAAAAGATAGGAGGATTCATCCTCACGAAGTCTCTCAACCTTGAGGCCGCCGTACTCTCATCAGCATTCACCCTAAGCCCCGCAACTCGGTTAGCTTGAGCCATCATGTCTCGGGCTAGAGTTAGAAAAGCCGCCCTAATCTCTTCATTAGTCATGGTCGGGGGAGCCACCGGAACCTCATTCTCTTGATTGCCTATAGGGACTTGGTCATCTTAAAGACCTTGCACACCTTGGAGAGGAACTTCCTCATCAACTACCCCTTTTTCCGCTCTCCTTCGGTTAGCCCTCGTATTCATTTCCTATAAACGCATGGGACGGATTAGGAAAAGGACACTTATAGACCAAACTCTAAGGCAGAACGTCAAGATTAATGAAAGAAGTTAAACTTCTACCGTCATATAGCCTCTCGCTCATAGATGTGTCGCGACTCACACCGATGAACAAGACTCTACTAGACGTGGCATATGAGACTTTGAATTCTAAGGAACAATTTCCAAAACCTTGTGCTCTGATACCAAGTTTGTAACGACCCGGGAGAGCCCCCTAGCCGTTACATGCGTTTTCGACCTCTCGGAGGTCTTATACAAAGCCTTAGCATTCATTCATCGCATTCGGTAATAAAAACCGTAAGGAATAAGAACACTTTTTAAAAAGAAATCCATAATACTCATAAAGTCTTTCAAATGTAAAGAAGTAGAATTTCTAAGTCTCTTGTACCATCTTAGACACGAATAGAACATTTTAGGGACACGGCCCTTTACATCAATAGAAAAAAATAAGTCTTATACAATGTCTAAGTTGAAATACTAGAAAGATAACAACTATGTCCTCGAATATGTGAGGACATACCAAGCTTTTTGAAAAGAGTCAATATCCCAAGCTTTCTCAAAAGATCTCCTCAATTCCCACCACCTACAGTTATAACAATAGAGAAATATAGAGTTAGTACAATAAGTACTAAGTAGGATGACCATGCAAGAAAACATGCACAACGGACATTTACAAGGAATGCATGCTTTTAAGACCTTCTTTGGCAAAGCTTTACAACCACAAGCATAAACCCGCATTTCAAGTCAGCATTCACAATTAAGACCATATTCACATCATTTACAACTCAATTAATTCAAGTGCACAATGCTTAAACAAGATAGTATTTCCTTCATTGCTATTTAAGCCTCTATCTCAAGTCACCCTAAGCCACACTTATGTGAATAATGAAGTGACCACCCATACAACCTCTTCATATACACCTAAGTGTTCCTAAGAGTTACCATAGACAAGGGTTTTATCATTATCATATAACTCACTAAGTCAACATTCTTTATAAAACCATTTAAGAGACACACAAGCATATGTTCACATAATAGCCCTAAGGCTTAGGGAACTCACTTTAGCATCTTTTAAGCCTACTCGTGCCATGTGTAGATAGCATCACATACTACTACCTACACGTTGTAGAACCTATCCAATACTAGAGTGCACATCCCACATGATGGAAATAGGCCTTAACCTACATAGACCACACTAGCAAGGTATGGAATCCGGAGTCTATCCTACTACGTGGAGGTTGTTCTACTTGCCAAGGGTAGAACTAAAAGCAACCCATGTTGGCACATGGTTTAAGAGATGTCCAAGGATGTTCATTGTGCCAAATCGCATGCTCAACTAGGCCACCATCCTAACCACATCCACTCGGTGCTTAGCCTTGGTTTCCATAGAGTATTCAATCACGTATGTACTAGAGAGGGTTCCTTTTCTATTTCAACCCACTCATAGTACCTCTTCCCAAGAGAGGCCCCATTTCTTAGTCATAGCCAATCTAGGTTCATAAGGATAGCTCATTTGACTTTCTTAGATAAGGATATTCATGCCGTTTCGGCTCCATCCATCTCTAAGTCTATCATTTCACTCAAGAAGGGAACCTCGCCCAAAGGCCCATCCTTCATAGTTATACATTTTCTCAGGAAAGCTAGACTCATAAAAAGGCAATATGCTTAAGCCTACCAATTCAAGTCTTGGCCTAGAATTCCTCTTTTAGCATTTATAGGAAGAGCTCCATTACTATGTCATAGCCTAACCAAGCATTCATATATATAATCAAGCTTCCATGACACAAGACAAGATACTCAAGTCTAGCATATGATCTACAACATCATCTTATGAAAACTCATCATAGTCCATCATCACCACATATCACCATTTCAAAAGAGACATGCTTTCACATTAGCATAATAACACTATATACCTTATGACATTAATACCATTAGAATATCTTCACATTATAGCTTCACACAAACTTTACATATAGCTTCATATAGGACTTTACATATTGCCTCATATATGTATAAAAAAACGACAATATAATAACACTCATATATTGCCCTTCATTGCCTCAAATCCTAATAATTCCACACAAGAATAAGATATAACACTTCCTCCAAAGGTCGGTTCAACCTACCAACAACAATCAATTCCATAAAGAGAGCTCAAGCTTTCTCACAATAATCCATAGCCATAGCCAAAATCATCAATACTTCACCCATAAGGCTTACCACCCTTAATTCATCCATTATCGACAATTAATCATAAATAAACATTAAACGCCACAAGAGATATCAATACAATTCACTTTACACATAATTCCATCAACTTTGAATTTATAAAAATAGACCCACTTCATAGCAAATTTATGGTTTTAGTGAAAACATGGATTCTGGAAGAAAGTTCGAATAAAATCCTCAATTCTATTTTAATTCACCAATATAATGCTTTTGAAAACAATTTATCAATGAACCCATGCTTAGAATAGAAATAAGGCTTTTTGTTGTTTGAAGACTTTTGAAACCCTTTTGAATAGACTCCTTGAAATAAAGGATAATCAAGGATCAAGGGTCACCATACATTAGACTTGATGAATCCCACGAAAATTAGATGAAGAGAGCTTGAAATCTAAAACCCTAGGTTCCACTTCTCCTTCTTCCTTGAGTTGAGAGAGAAATAATGAGAGAGAAGAACTTCGGGATTTGATTTGGGAAAAGAGAGTAAATGACTTGTTAAAAGACTTAAAACCTTATATATTTATCATATAAACCATTTAAAATCAATACAACATAATAAACATTTAAAATGAAATTACTTAAAAACCCTTCTCTTGATGCAGCCCGTCAGGGACCACGCCCAACTAAACGGGTCGTGAGGGGCACCACGGCTCGTGGTGGTGCCCGTGGTCCTTGAGGCAGTGAGCCTCCCTCACTTGCCAAGCCCTCCAAGGCCAAGTCAAGTTCACCGAAGCTCCCACGATCCGTGGTCAACACCACGAGTCTTGGTGATACTCGTGAACTTGGAGGCAGTGGCATGGCTAAATGGGCTTGCAAGCTTTGCCACCAAGTGACCTTCACGGGCACTTTTACGAGCCGTGGTCATGACCACTGGCCGTGTAGTGGTCCGTGGTCATGGGGCAGTAGCTTGGCCAAGGTTGAGCAAGCCTTGTCCCCTTGGTTTGGCACATGCCTCTTCCTTAAACCATCATTTAAAAAACACATTTTTTTTTACATAGAGTCTAGCACGTGCCTTGACGTGTTGACTCACGAAACTCTTTTACACACGACTCGGGACAACCATACTCCATCAAAACACATGTGAAGCTCTAGTTATTCCTATTTCATTTTGAGGGGCGTTACAATATCCCCCACTTGGGAACATTCGTCCTCGAATGACACTTTAAAACATTAAGGGCAATGACTCTAGACTAGCAGCCCACAACAATCATACAATATCAATATGAAAGCACTCATCAAGGAGGAAACATCAACTCCACATAACAAGCCATTACAACACCACTTCATTCAAATTTTATGAAAGTAGGAATCACACCTACAACTCAACATGCCTCAAACCTTTTTCGATTTCTCATTTATTTGGAGGAACTCCCTTCTCCATAGTACCTCACGCTCATATCAACATCAAAGAACACAATATGAAATTATCTCATTAAAGCAAAAATTATGCCACATCAAGAATACACTTAAGCATGCTCAACTAATCAACTCTAACAATTTTTTTTAAATTTTTTTTAGCAACTCACCATTTTATGCATATAAGGAGAACAACAGTCATGAACTTCATTTTCTTATTTAAATCAAGAACTCAATTTAAAGCATGCATCATTATAAGGAGAATATAGAAATTCATTCTTTTCCACACAAGACTCCAAAAACCATGCATCATGCTTCTACAATTCTATGACTCAAGCTTGATTAAGAATAGAAGAAAGAGACAAGAATATCCAAACTCACCTCAACCCATCCTTCAACATACCATCCCCCACTTAGGAGAAACACATCTAAACCAACACAAAAGGATTCCTACACAAAACTAGAAATTATGACTTACCGGCACCTTCATCCGGATTTGCTTCCTTGTTACCTTGGAGAGCATAGAAATGATTCCTTGCTTGACCATCAACATTAGGACCACTATAAGGGGCTTGCCTATCATTCCTTCCTTTAGACACATTATTAGGACAATCTCTCACCTGGTGATCATTTTTCCCACAACCATAGCAACCATTAGTGCCGGATAGACACTTCCCAAAATGCTTCTTTCCACAAGTGGAACAAGTAGGCTTAGCAATTTGAGAACCACCACCTCCTTCATGGTTAACCTTTGGAGCACTTGATAAATCTTGATTTGGAGCCCTCTTCTTATACCTAGGTTGTCCTTGATCCTCATACATACTCCTTTTTAAATCTTTCCTCACCCTAGTCATCTTGGACTCCTCAATAGATTGAGCATACACAACAAGGCTAGAGATGTTCATGTCACCATGGAGCATTGCCGTACGACACTCTTCTTTCACCAAGTCGGATACACCGGTAATAAACCTACTCATCTCCTCTCTAGGGTTAGACACCAAAGATGGAGCATACCTAGACAACATAGAGAACTTCAAAGCACAGTCCTCCACACTCATATTACCTTGCCTAAGATTAATGAACTCCTCAAATTTTCACTCCCTCTTCTCTAGGGGAAAGTACTTACCCAAGAATGCTTCCTTAAACTCCTCCCAGTCTATAGGACCCGCTTCCTCCCGCCTATTTGCCTTCCATTGAGTGTACCGAATTTGGGCCACCTCCTTCAATTGGTATGAAGCCAATTCCGCTTTCTCTCTAGAAGATACTCCCATAGCTTCCACAATTTTGTAAATCTCATCCAAGAACCCTTGGGGATCTTCTCCAATTGTAGAGCACAAAAAGATAGGAGGATTCATCCTCACGAAGTCTCTCAACCTTGAGGCCGCCGTACTCTCATCAGCATTCACCCTAAGCCCCGCAACTCGGTTAGCTTGAGCCATCATGTCTCGGGCTAGAGTTAGAAAAGCCGCCCTAATCTCTTCATTAGTCATGGTCGGGGGAGCCACCGGAACCTCATTCTCTTGATTGCCTATAGGGACTTGGTCATCTTAAAGACCTTGCACACCTTGGAGAGGAACTTCCTCATCAACTACCCCTTTTTCCGCTCTCCTTCGGTTAGCCCTCGTATTCATTTCCTATAAACGCATGGGACGGATTAGGAAAAGGACACTTATAGACCAAACTCTAAGGCAGAACGTCAAGATTAATGAAAGAAGTTAAACTTCTACCGTCATATAGCCTCTCGCTCATAGATGTGTCGCGACTCACACCGATGAACAAGACTCTACTAGACGTGGCATATGAGACTTTGAATTCTAAGGAACAATTTCCAAAACCTTGTGCTCTGATACCAAGTTTGTAACGACCCGGGAGAGCCCCCTAGCCGTTACATGCGTTTTCGACCTCTCGGAGGTCTTATACAAAGCCTTAGCATTCATTCATCGCATTCGGTAATAAAAACCGTAAGGAATAAGAACACTTTTTAAAAAGAAATCCATAATACTCATAAAGTCTTTCAAATGTAAAGAAGTAGAATTTCTAAGTCTCTTGTACCATCTTAGACACGAATAGAACATTTTAGGGACACGGCCCTTTACATCAATAGAAAAAAATAAGTCTTATACAATGTCTAAGTTGAAATACTAGAAAGATAACAACTATGTCCTCGAATATGTGAGGACATACCAAGCTTTTTGAAAAGAGTCAATATCCCAAGCTTTCTCAAAAGATCTCCTCAATTCCCACCACCTACAGTTATAACAATAGAGAAATATAGAGTTAGTACAATAAGTACTAAGTAGGATGACCATGCAAGAAAACATGCACAACGGACATTTACAAGGAATGCATGCTTTTAAGACCTTCTTTGGCAAAGCTTTACAACCACAAGCATAAACCCGCATTTCAAGTCAGCATTCACAATTAAGACCATATTCACATCATTTACAACTCAATTAATTCAAGTGCACAATGCTTAAACAAGATAGTATTTCCTTCATTGCTATTTAAGCCTCTATCTCAAGTCACCCTAAGCCACACTTATGTGAATAATGAAGTGACCACCCATACAACCTCTTCATATACACCTAAGTGTTCCTAAGAGTTACCATAGACAAGGGTTTTATCATTATCATATAACTCACTAAGTCAACATTCTTTATAAAACCATTTAAGAGACACACAAGCATATGTTCACATAATAGCCCTAAGGCTTAGGGAACTCACTTTAGCATCTTTTAAGCCTACTCGTGCCATGTGTAGATAGCATCACATACTACTACCTACACGTTGTAGAACCTATCCAATACTAGAGTGCACATCCCACATGATGGAAATAGGCCTTAACCTACATAGACCACACTAGCAAGGTATGGAATCCGGAGTCTATCCTACTACGTGGAGGTTGTTCTACTTGCCAAGGGTAGAACTAAAAGCAACCCATGTTGGCACATGGTTTAAGAGATGTCCAAGGATGTTCATTGTGCCAAATCGCATGCTCAACTAGGCCACCATCCTAACCACATCCACTCGGTGCTTAGCCTTGGTTTCCATAGAGTATTCAATCACGTATGTACTAGAGAGGGTTCCTTTTCTATTTCAACCCACTCATAGTACCTCTTCCCAAGAGAGGCCCCATTTCTTAGTCATAGCCAATCTAGGTTCATAAGGATAGCTCATTTGACTTTCTTAGATAAGGATATTCATGCCGTTTCGGCTCCATCCATCTCTAAGTCTATCATTTCACTCAAGAAGGGAACCTCGCCCAAAGGCCCATCCTTCATAGTTATACATTTTCTCAGGAAAGCTAGACTCATAAAAAGGCAATATGCTTAAGCCTACCAATTCAAGTCTTGGCCTAGAATTCCTCTTTTAGCATTTATAGGAAGAGCTCCATTACTATGTCATAGCCTAACCAAGCATTCATATATATAATCAAGCTTCCATGACACAAGACAAGATACTCAAGTCTAGCATATGATCTACAACATCATCTTATGAAAACTCATCATAGTCCATCATCACCACATATCACCATTTCAAAAGAGACATGCTTTCACATTAGCATAATAACACTATATACCTTATGACATTAATACCATTAGAATATCTTCACATTATAGCTTCACACAAACTTTACATATAGCTTCATATAGGACTTTACATATTGCCTCATATATGTATAAAAAAACGACAATATAATAACACTCATATATTGCCCTTCATTGCCTCAAATCCTAATAATTCCACACAAGAATAAGATATAACACTTCCTCCAAAGGTCGGTTCAACCTACCAACAACAATCAATTCCATAAAGAGAGCTCAAGCTTTCTCACAATAATCCATAGCCATAGCCAAAATCATCAATACTTCACCCATAAGGCTTACCACCCTTAATTCATCCATTATCGACAATTAATCATAAATAAACATTAAACGCCACAAGAGATATCAATACAATTCACTTTACACATAATTCCATCAACTTTGAATTTATAAAAATAGACCCACTTCATAGCAAATTTATGGTTTTAGTGAAAACATGGATTCTGGAAGAAAGTTCGAATAAAATCCTCAATTCTATTTTAATTCACCAATATAATGCTTTTGAAAACAATTTATCAATGAACCCATGCTTAGAATAGAAATAAGGCTTTTTGTTGTTTGAAGACTTTTGAAACCCTTTTGAATAGACTCCTTGAAATAAAGGATAATCAAGGATCAAGGGTCACCATACATTAGACTTGATGAATCCCACGAAAATTAGATGAAGAGAGCTTGAAATCTAAAACCCTAGGTTCCACTTCTCCTTCTTCCTTGAGTTGAGAGAGAAATAATGAGAGAGAAGAACTTCGGGATTTGATTTGGGAAAAGAGAGTAAATGACTTGTTAAAAGACTTAAAACCTTATATATTTATCATATAAACCATTTAAAATCAATACAACATAATAAACATTTAAAATGAAATTACTTAAAAACCCTTCTCTTGATGCAGCCCGTCAGGGACCACGCCCAACTAAACGGGTCGTGAGGGGCACCACGGCTCGTGGTGGTGCCCGTGGTCCTTGAGGCAGTGAGCCTCCCTCACTTGCCAAGCCCTCCAAGGCCAAGTCAAGTTCACCGAAGCTCCCACGATCCGTGGTCAACACCACGAGTCTTGGTGATACTCGTGAACTTGGAGGCAGTGGCATGGCTAAATGGGCTTGCAAGCTTTGCCACCAAGTGACCTTCACGGGCACTTTTACGAGCCGTGGTCATGACCACTGGCCGTGTAGTGGTCCGTGGTCATGGGGCAGTAGCTTGGCCAAGGTTGAGCAAGCCTTGTCCCCTTGGTTTGGCACATGCCTCTTCCTTAAACCATCATTTAAAAAACACATTTTTTTTTACATAGAGTCTAGCACGTGCCTTGACGTGTTGACTCACGAAACTCTTTTACACACGACTCGGGACAACCATACTCCATCAAAACACATGTGAAGCTCTAGTTATTCCTATTTCATTTTGAGGGGCGTTACAATATCCCCCACTTGGGAACATTCGTCCTCGAATGACACTTTAAAACATTAAGGGCAATGACTCTAGACTAGCAGCCCACAACAATCATACAATATCAATATGAAAGCACTCATCAAGGAGGAAACATCAACTCCACATAACAAGCCATTACAACACCACTTCATTCAAATTTTATGAAAGTAGGAATCACACCTACAACTCAACATGCCTCAAACCTTTTTCGATTTCTCATTTATTTGGAGGAACTCCCTTCTCCATAGTACCTCACGCTCATATCAACATCAAAGAACACAATATGAAATTATCTCATTAAAGCAAAAATTATGCCACATCAAGAATACACTTAAGCATGCTCAACTAATCAACTCTAACAATTTTTTTTAAATTTTTTTTAGCAACTCACCATTTTATGCATATAAGGAGAACAACAGTCATGAACTTCATTTTCTTATTTAAATCAAGAACTCAATTTAAAGCATGCATCATTATAAGGAGAATATAGAAATTCATTCTTTTCCACACAAGACTCCAAAAACCATGCATCATGCTTCTACAATTCTATGACTCAAGCTTGATTAAGAATAGAAGAAAGAGACAAGAATATCCAAACTCACCTCAACCCATCCTTCAACATACCATCCCCCACTTAGGAGAAACACATCTAAACCAACACAAAAGGATTCCTACACAAAACTAGAAATTATGACTTACCGGCACCTTCATCCGGATTTGCTTCCTTGTTACCTTGGAGAGCATAGAAATGATTCCTTGCTTGACCATCAACATTAGGACCACTATAAGGGGCTTGCCTATCATTCCTTCCTTTAGACACATTATTAGGACAATCTCTCACCTGGTGATCATTTTTCCCACAACCATAGCAACCATTAGTGCCGGATAGACACTTCCCAAAATGCTTCTTTCCACAAGTGGAACAAGTAGGCTTAGCAATTTGAGAACCACCACCTCCTTCATGGTTAACCTTTGGAGCACTTGATAAATCTTGATTTGGAGCCCTCTTCTTATACCTAGGTTGTCCTTGATCCTCATACATACTCCTTTTTAAATCTTTCCTCACCCTAGTCATCTTGGACTCCTCAATAGATTGAGCATACACAACAAGGCTAGAGATGTTCATGTCACCATGGAGCATTGCCGTACGACACTCTTCTTTCACCAAGTCGGATACACCGGTAATAAACCTACTCATCTCCTCTCTAGGGTTAGACACCAAAGATGGAGCATACCTAGACAACATAGAGAACTTCAAAGCACAGTCCTCCACACTCATATTACCTTGCCTAAGATTAATGAACTCCTCAAATTTTCACTCCCTCTTCTCTAGGGGAAAGTACTTACCCAAGAATGCTTCCTTAAACTCCTCCCAGTCTATAGGACCCGCTTCCTCCCGCCTATTTGCCTTCCATTGAGTGTACCGAATTTGGGCCACCTCCTTCAATTGGTATGAAGCCAATTCCGCTTTCTCTCTAGAAGATACTCCCATAGCTTCCACAATTTTGTAAATCTCATCCAAGAACCCTTGGGGATCTTCTCCAATTGTAGAGCACAAAAAGATAGGAGGATTCATCCTCACGAAGTCTCTCAACCTTGAGGCCGCCGTACTCTCATCAGCATTCACCCTAAGCCCCGCAACTCGGTTAGCTTGAGCCATCATGTCTCGGGCTAGAGTTAGAAAAGCCGCCCTAATCTCTTCATTAGTCATGGTCGGGGGAGCCACCGGAACCTCATTCTCTTGATTGCCTATAGGGACTTGGTCATCTTGAAGACCTTGCACACCTTGGAGAGGAACTTCCTCATCAACTACCCCTTTTTCCGCTCTCCTTCGGTTAGCCCTCGTATTCATTTCCTATAAACGCATGGGACGGATTAGGAAAAGGACACTTATAGACCAAACTCTAAGGCAGAACGTCAAGATTAATGAAAGAAGTTAAACTTCTACCGTCATATAGCCTCTCGCTCATAGATGTGTCGCGACTCACACCGATGAACAAGACTCTACTAGACGTGGCATATGAGACTTTGAATTCTAAGGAACAATTTCCAAAACCTTGTGCTCTGATACCAAGTTTGTAACGACCCGGGAGAGCCCCCTAGCCGTTACATGCGTTTTCGACCTCTCGGAGGTCTTATACAAAGCCTTAGCATTCATTCATCGCATTCGGTAATAAAAACCGTAAGGAATAAGAACACTTTTTAAAAAGAAATCCATAATACTCATAAAGTCTTTCAAATGTAAAGAAGTAGAATTTCTAAGTCTCTTGTACCATCTTAGACACGAATAGAACATTTTAGGGACACGGCCCTTTACATCAATAGAAAAAAATAAGTCTTATACAATGTCTAAGTTGAAATACTAGAAAGATAACAACTATGTCCTCGAATATGTGAGGACATACCAAGCTTTTTGAAAAGAGTCAATATCCCAAGCTTTCTCAAAAGATCTCCTCAATTCCCACCACCTACAGTTATAACAATAGAGAAATATAGAGTTAGTACAATAAGTACTAAGTAGGATGACCATGCAAGAAAACATGCACAACGGACATTTACAAGGAATGCATGCTTTTAAGACCTTCTTTGGCAAAGCTTTACAACCACAAGCATAAACCCGCATTTCAAGTCAGCATTCACAATTAAGACCATATTCACATCATTTACAACTCAATTAATTCAAGTGCACAATGCTTAAACAAGATAGTATTTCCTTCATTGCTATTTAAGCCTCTATCTCAAGTCACCCTAAGCCACACTTATGTGAATAATGAAGTGACCACCCATACAACCTCTTCATATACACCTAAGTGTTCCTAAGAGTTACCATAGACAAGGGTTTTATCATTATCATATAACTCACTAAGTCAACATTCTTTATAAAACCATTTAAGAGACACACAAGCATATGTTCACATAATAGCCCTAAGGCTTAGGGAACTCACTTTAGCATCTTTTAAGCCTACTCGTGCCATGTGTAGATAGCATCACATACTACTACCTACACGTTGTAGAACCTATCCAATACTAGAGTGCACATCCCACATGATGGAAATAGGCCTTAACCTACATAGACCACACTAGCAAGGTATGGAATCCGGAGTCTATCCTACTACGTGGAGGTTGTTCTACTTGCCAAGGGTAGAACTAAAAGCAACCCATGTTGGCACATGGTTTAAGAGATGTCCAAGGATGTTCATTGTGCCAAATCGCATGCTCAACTAGGCCACCATCCTAACCACATCCACTCGGTGCTTAGCCTTGGTTTCCATAGAGTATTCAATCACGTATGTACTAGAGAGGGTTCCTTTTCTATTTCAACCCACTCATAGTACCTCTTCCCAAGAGAGGCCCCATTTCTTAGTCATAGCCAATCTAGGTTCATAAGGATAGCTCATTTGACTTTCTTAGATAAGGATATTCATGCCGTTTCGGCTCCATCCATCTCTAAGTCTATCATTTCACTCAAGAAGGGAACCTCGCCCAAAGGCCCATCCTTCATAGTTATACATTTTCTCAGGAAAGCTAGACTCATAAAAAGGCAATATGCTTAAGCCTACCAATTCAAGTCTTGGCCTAGAATTCCTCTTTTAGCATTTATAGGAAGAGCTCCATTACTATGTCATAGCCTAACCAAGCATTCATATATATAATCAAGCTTCCATGACACAAGACAAGATACTCAAGTCTAGCATATGATCTACAACATCATCTTATGAAAACTCATCATAGTCCATCATCACCACATATCACCATTTCAAAAGAGACATGCTTTCACATTAGCATAATAACACTATATACCTTATGACATTAATACCATTAGAATATCTTCACATTATAGCTTCACACAAACTTTACATATAGCTTCATATAGGACTTTACATATTGCCTCATATATGTATAAAAAAACGACAATATAATAACACTCATATATTGCCCTTCATTGCCTCAAATCCTAATAATTCCACACAAGAATAAGATATAACACTTCCTCCAAAGGTCGGTTCAACCTACCAACAACAATCAATTCCATAAAGAGAGCTCAAGCTTTCTCACAATAATCCATAGCCATAGCCAAAATCATCAATACTTCACCCATAAGGCTTACCACCCTTAATTCATCCATTATCGACAATTAATCATAAATAAACATTAAACGCCACAAGAGATATCAATACAATTCACTTTACACATAATTCCATCAACTTTGAATTTATAAAAATAGACCCACTTCATAGCAAATTTATGGTTTTAGTGAAAACATGGATTCTGGAAGAAAGTTCGAATAAAATCCTCAATTCTATTTTAATTCACCAATATAATGCTTTTGAAAACAATTTATCAATGAACCCATGCTTAGAATAGAAATAAGGCTTTTTGTTGTTTGAAGACTTTTGAAACCCTTTTGAATAGACTCCTTGAAATAAAGGATAATCAAGGATCAAGGGTCACCATACATTAGACTTGATGAATCCCACGAAAATTAGATGAAGAGAGCTTGAAATCTAAAACCCTAGGTTCCACTTCTCCTTCTTCCTTGAGTTGAGAGAGAAATAATGAGAGAGAAGAACTTCGGGATTTGATTTGGGAAAAGAGAGTAAATGACTTGTTAAAAGACTTAAAACCTTATATATTTATCATATAAACCATTTAAAATCAATACAACATAATAAACATTTAAAATGAAATTACTTAAAAACCCTTCTCTTGATGCAGCCCGTCAGGGACCACGCCCAACTAAACGGGTCGTGAGGGGCACCACGGCTCGTGGTGGTGCCCGTGGTCCTTGAGGCAGTGAGCCTCCCTCACTTGCCAAGCCCTCCAAGGCCAAGTCAAGTTCACCGAAGCTCCCACGATCCGTGGTCAACACCACGAGTCTTGGTGATACTCGTGAACTTGGAGGCAGTGGCATGGCTAAATGGGCTTGCAAGCTTTGCCACCAAGTGACCTTCACGGGCACTTTTACGAGCCGTGGTCATGACCACTGGCCGTGTAGTGGTCCGTGGTCATGGGGCAGTAGCTTGGCCAAGGTTGAGCAAGCCTTGTCCCCTTGGTTTGGCACATGCCTCTTCCTTAAACCATCATTTAAAAAACACATTTTTTTTTACATAGAGTCTAGCACGTGCCTTGACGTGTTGACTCACGAAACTCTTTTACACACGACTCGGGACAACCATACTCCATCAAAACACATGTGAAGCTCTAGTTATTCCTATTTCATTTTGAGGGGCGTTACAATATCCCCCACTTGGGAACATTCGTCCTCGAATGACACTTTAAAACATTAAGGGCAATGACTCTAGACTAGCAGCCCACAACAATCATACAATATCAATATGAAAGCACTCATCAAGGAGGAAACATCAACTCCACATAACAAGCCATTACAACACCACTTCATTCAAATTTTATGAAAGTAGGAATCACACCTACAACTCAACATGCCTCAAACCTTTTTCGATTTCTCATTTATTTGGAGGAACTCCCTTCTCCATAGTACCTCACGCTCATATCAACATCAAAGAACACAATATGAAATTATCTCATTAAAGCAAAAATTATGCCACATCAAGAATACACTTAAGCATGCTCAACTAATCAACTCTAACAATTTTTTTTAAATTTTTTTTAGCAACTCACCATTTTATGCATATAAGGAGAACAACAGTCATGAACTTCATTTTCTTATTTAAATCAAGAACTCAATTTAAAGCATGCATCATTATAAGGAGAATATAGAAATTCATTCTTTTCCACACAAGACTCCAAAAACCATGCATCATGCTTCTACAATTCTATGACTCAAGCTTGATTAAGAATAGAAGAAAGAGACAAGAATATCCAAACTCACCTCAACCCATCCTTCAACATACCATCCCCCACTTAGGAGAAACACATCTAAACCAACACAAAAGGATTCCTACACAAAACTAGAAATTATGACTTACCCGGCACCTTCATCCGGATTTGCTTCCTTGTTACCTTGGAGAGCATAGAAATGATTCCTTGCTTGACCATCAACATTAGGACCACTATAAGGGGCTTGCCTATCATTCCTTCCTTTAGACACATTATTAGGACAATCTCTCACCTGGTGATCATTTTTCCCACAACCATAGCAACCATTAGTGCCGGATAGACACTTCCCAAAATGCTTCTTTCCACAAGTGGAACAAGTAGGCTTAGCAATTGAGAACCACCACCTCCTTCATGGTTAACCTTTGGAGCACTTGATAAATCTTGATTTGGAGCCCTCTTCTTATACCTAGGTTGTCCTTGATCCTCATACATACTCCTTTTTAAATCTTTCCTCACCCTAGTCATCTTGGACTCCTCAATAGATTGAGCATACACAACAAGGCTAGAGATGTTCATGTCACCATGGAGCATTGCCGTACGACACTCTTCTTTCACCAAGTCGGATACACCGGTAATAAACCTACTCATCTCCTCTCTAGGGTTAGACACCAAAGATGGAGCATACCTAGACAACATAGAGAACTTCAAAGCACAGTCCTCCACACTCATATTACCTTGCCTAAGATTAATGAACTCCTCAAATTTTCACTCCCTCTTCTCTAGGGGAAAGTACTTACCCAAGAATGCTTCCTTAAACTCCTCCCAGTCTATAGGACCCGCTTCCTCCCGCCTATTTGC